>MU227043.1:680159-717018 GCA_018584345.1 Thuja plicata
ATAAGAAAACCATGTATGGTGTGACAACATCATGTCAATTGCAAACAAAAGAAACAAAAGAGATATAAAGGTAGCTTTGAGTGTTGAATGTGTTGCAACCTTCATCTTTGAAAGGGCAGGAATGGTGGTGGAGATTAAAAGATTTAGGAAAAAGTACTATTACAACAAGAAACAAAGAACCATATATGTTATAACTAATAATCGATCTTAACAAAGTTAGTTTGGGAGGCAGCGTAGATCAGCAGATTCACTATTTCACATAGAGATCCATTAAAATAGAGACATTAAATATTTTGCAGGAATAGATTGAAACAGTTGAATATCTCAATTAAATATTGTATATCTCAAATAATTATTGTATATCTCAATTAAGTATTGTACATGTTGATTCCTTAATACTTTAAAAGTAAAAGCTTAAATCAGTACCGCTTTGTGCTTAGTTTATAGCCGAAACAATGGGATCATTCAGTGGTCTAAGATTGAGATCTATAGTCTTCCCACATCCTTGTAGCTATTTCATTATGAAACTTCTGCCAATCATCTCTATCACGCTGACTCATCCCATATGTCTCAAGAACTGGTACATCTATCCTGCCATGATCTTCATCATCTTCAATTTCAATGTGAGGCCTACTTTAGACTGTTATAGTTTTACTATTTTTTTCTCATGCTTTTAGTAGTTTATACTTTGACATACTTTGACTATTGGAGAATTTTTATACATTTCAGGATTAGTGGAATCCTGTGTTATACATTCAGCACCTGATTTTGTAATCAGGGTACTTTTGAGATACTTTATGTTCTGATTCAGTTTCAGCTTATGATTGATGTCTTATATGGATTTAAATGTATGAATGTAATATGATGCATTTGGCTTAGGAAACCGATGCTAGGTTATTTTAGTCCTAATGAAAATGTGGTTTATATGCATGTATATTATTGATGTTGTGTTATGTTTCATATCATGTTGTTTTGGATCTACTGATGTGTGCATTGAGTGTGCAGGAAAAGTTGACCATGGATCTAAACCAGGGACCCAGTACTACAACCTATGTAAATACCCGTGCTTTCCAAGGTCCTGTCTATATAAAGAGATATAGACCTCATTGTTTATGTGGTTATTTCGTAAATGTGGTTTGCATGTGTGTTATTAAATTAGTAAATGTTTATGTGATTGAGTCATGTCATTTGTTTTAATTTAATGTGTCAAATTTGACAATTGTTGTAATTTAAATGTTGACATGGCTAGTAAAAGGGAACCAGGGTTAGTATTAGGGTTAACTAAGGTTACCTAGGAGTAGTACCCAAGCTTACCCCAGGGTTAGAAATTTCTAGAAGTCTTCTTGACTTAGAAATCCGTAGGTTAGCTTCAATGTTAGTTTTAGAGGGTCTTTTGGGCTCCTAGGGGGTAACCGAGGTCAGTTTTAGTCACCCAACTTGGTACCCTATGGGTTAGGGGTCATTTTCTATCATTAATGAGCGTCTAAACTCATTTATTTCTCCCTTTAAGTGTCATTTTCAGTCTTGAGCGAATTTTGAAGAGGAGTGTGACTTTGGTTAACCTCACTCTCTCTTCCACCCAAGTTTCATTTGACTTCACCCATGGAGAGTTAGGCAAGTGGATGGTTAAGGGTTGGTTAGGGTCACCTCACCTTTGGGTTAAGCCTTGTTCTTGTTGGAGGTTTGCATATTTAGGGAAGGATTTAGGATGAGTTGAGTGTTCACCCACTCTCTACCCTTAGAGACAGAATTCCGTTTGAAGGAACTTTTGGAGAAGAAGCTTAGGAAGGATAGCTCAACACCAAACCATTCCTCATTTTAGCTTGGAATTAAGTTTGGATCTCTTAGAAGTAGTTTATTTTTGTTCATGTGTTCTTAAGCTCGAAACTTCATTAATGGAGTCCTATGTGTTTTGAAGTTTTATTTTTGAAACTAAAAATTAATTTTTTTATTTCATAATGTCTTTATTTTGTGATTGGATTTCGAATGGGTCTTCAAGGCACACTCACCCTTGGGAGGGCAGAGTAACCTTGAAGGAGTAAATGGAAATGATTCCTGTTAGTGTAGAGTCTCCCATGTGTGAAGGGAAAAATATGGGGTAACATGATACCCATGATGCCAAGAAGGGCCTGAGGGCACCTAGGAGGCATAAGGAAGTTGTTTCAGGACCACATCTTGTGAAGATGGTCCTTTTCAAGTCCATGTGAGGCTTGTGTGTTCATTTTGATTCTTGGCTATCTCCTACAGCGAGGTCTACCACTACCCCTGTTTCAGGAAGGTCTCTTGGAGACCTATCCTTTGTTCATCCTTGTGTTGGGAAGTTTTCTTGAGAAAGAGTATTCTATTTGCTTGCCTACGTGTTGTATATGCCTGATTGGATCCCCTCCCAGATTGGATCCCCAAGCTTGGAGGTGGCCTTGTAAAGGCCTAGGTTGGGAGGTGAGCCTCCATGGTCAACCTCATCTTATTTCAGGTATTGATGGATATGGAAGATGCATTCTACCTCTTTGCGTGAGTTGAGGATGACTGGAAGATGACCATTTGTAACCTTTGTTGTATAGAAAAAAAATTCATGGCTCCAATATTATACTAAGGTCTTGGAAAAGAATTGTAACCTTTGAAAAACCTATTTTGTTGTATGAAGTTTATGCATTTTATGAATCCATACCTTGTTTGAAAAATTGTACAAATTGTTGGGTATCAATATCTTGTGGGTTTGCTGCTTCAATGATAAAATCTTAGTTAGTAGTAAGTAAATTATGTTGATTCAAATCATAGATGTATCGAAATTCATATTCATAGTTGTTAATGAAATTGCTTAGAGAAGGAATGGTTAGATTACCCTTATATAGTTTAATGCAAAAAAAATAAAAAAATTATTATCCTTGAGAGTAAATCATTTTATGTTTTACTAATACCTAGTAATTTCTCAAATAAAAATTAGTGAAATTTAAGTTTATTTATTAAATTTAGTGTTCTTGAGTGAAGAACAATTTTTATCATTTACACTTTATAAAAAAAAATTATGAAAAAATTCTTCAAAATATTAAATGCTTAAAATTAAAGTATTTTTCCACCAAGTTATTAAGTATAAATTATAGATTTGAATGGCAAAATAAATTTCAAAAAACAAATATGGTAGACATCCCATGTTTGGGGGGATACAGTTAGTTTCTTCACCAGTCATTTTTTTAATATTACTTTGTTTTTTTTTATATGCTTTGTTTTTTCTTGTAATATCTACGTTTTAGCAATATAACATTGGTAAGATAAAATAAAAATATATAAATCTAATTCTATAATAAAATAAAATAAAAAGTATGAAAGCAAAGTTTGTTTGTTTTTTTTAAATTAATTTTGTTTGGGAGCGAAGGCCGAGCCCTTCCCATCCTGCGGATTCAGCGGAGACCGGACCTCCTGCTGTGTACACACAGTGGGGAGGAGCGCTGGCTACGGCCGCGCCCACCCACTGTGGTTACACAGTGGGGTGGCGTGGACCGCCGCCCGCACCCTCTCCTCCGCTCGGCGGCGCCGCCTCTACGCGCGCCTGCCAGCACCTTTCGCACCTCCCTCTCCGACGCGGCCGCCCTGTGGCGTGGCTAGCCCTTCCGCCACCCTTGCGTGGTGTCATTTCCTAAACCCCGCCCTCTATGATTGTAAATCGCCGCCGCCCTTGTTTTGGGTATTTCTCCAGCTAGGGTTTCCTTAACAATTTTTTTTAGGGTTTTGATTTGAATTGTTTTATGTTTCGGGTTTAAATCATATTAAATTATGGGAATTAAATATGATTTGTAATAAGTTGAACATTCTTTTATCTTGGGTAGCATATGTATAATATGTTTTAATATAATTTTAGAATTATTAGATTTGATTTATATTAGATAATACTTAGTGGACTAAAGTAAAGTAAATATTTAAATAGATTAGATTTAAGTTTATAAGATAGATTTACTCTATAGATGACTAGATTCTTTTTGTTATAAAATCAGATTTTATGAATCTAATTTCTTAATTGTACATGTGGTTTTAAAAATGATATCTAGAAGTTGTATTTATATAGATTAATATTTAAATCTTTGATTTATTCTATAAGGGATTATTCAAGATATTAAATAGATAAATTGCATTTTATCTAAGCATTTAGTTATCAATTTAATTAATATTGATTCAATAGTTTCTATTTACGTCGTCTTTTAAATTAATTAAAGGGGTATTTAATTTAAAGGACTGTTAACTTAATGTTTAAAGCGTTATTAATTTATGTAACCATCTAAAAAAAAGAGGAGACTTATTGACCTCGATGACATCATTCAACGTTTAGCGGACCTAGGCAATCCCTTGCCATCACAAATTATCTTTTTTTCTTAGGATTATGTTCTGTTGACCAGATTTGTACATGGTTGACTTTTGGTCAACCATGGTCAAACCTTGACCATTTGACTTGATATTCAAACTAGGTGTTCCATTCAGTCTCTGGACCCTAAGGTTTCAATTTCACGCCTTTCGAAGATAGTTGACTTTTTGGTCAACATGGGTTGACTTTTTGGTCAACCATATCAGTTTACATGCCTAAACCCTCTATAGGACTTAGAAGGACCTAGTACCTCCTTTTCATGTATTTCAGAGTATAGTTGACTTTTGTTCAACTCTAGTTGACTTTTAGTCAACTGTCTCGATTTACATGTCGATCAAGGTTTCTAGTTTAGGAATCCTTACAGTATAGTTCTAAGCGCTATCTTACCCCATATGACATTCCAGTTACTGTTTCTCCTTTGCACCATTTTGCGTGCACATGCTACACCCTTGGGGTAGCATAACCCCTCCTATTAGTGCGTTTTAAAATTTTTTGTTTGTGTGTTTTTGCCCAACTTTTGGGCATGACATTCAACCTCAGATGGAACACTGTCCTCTATTGTAATGAACTTGTGTAGTATGCAACATGCTAAAACAATCTTAGTTTGTGTCATGATTTGATAAGATGTCGCACGCTTCAGGATAGGAAAACGTTGCTTCAAAATCCTGAACGTACGCTCTATTGCACATCTGAGTGAAGAGTGTCGGTGGTTAAACAACTCTTGTGGAGTGTTTATTAGGTTTGCTCTTGAAAACTCCTTTAGATGATAACGTGTACAACGATAAGGGGCAAGAAATCCTGGTACATTTGGATATCCAGCATCGACTAAATAATATTTTCCTACATTAAAAATGTATATTGTTATAACGTATGAAAATTTGACTATATAATCAATATACAATTAGATGTTGACATACCGGGGGAAACTTCCAGTGGATCTTCTCTTGAGAGAGCTAAAGGAAGTACACGACTGTCTGCAGCAGACCTTCCCAACCAGCAAGGATGTATTGAAACTTATAATCAAAGGAAGTCACTCCCATAAAATTTTGCTACAAGTTGCCTTTTCTATCATGATATTTGGCTTGTATTTCCAAATCGACAGTGACTGGTAAATGGGATCCATCAATTACTCCAACAGAATCCTATACGAAGCAAATTTATAATCAAATGAATGTTGCAGTAATAAGAGAATGACTCAAGAAAATAAACATGTACGACTACGAGCTATACCTTGAAGTATGGATCGAAAAGGTTCTTTCCACTAATTTCTAGAGGAGTGTTTGGACTAGGGGCAACAAAAAATCTGCATGGAGTGCTAAGACATCCGTCAAGACTTTGTGGAAGTATCGGCTTACCGTCTCTCCAGAGTGTCCAAAGTTATGGGCAATCTTGCAATTCCTCAAATTGCGGCCCAAGGTATGTAGGAACATCACTAGTTGTTCTTCTAATGTAATGTGTAGTGTATCCCTAATGCTTTCTTTTTGCCTAAGCATATTGGCTAGTACAAAGAAGGCTCTTCTACTCATACAGATTTGGTCATGACAATCCGTGTCATTGGAATAGATGATACACTCATAAAACATAATTGGTTCTCATTGGCGCCTATGCCTTTGTCCTCTACTTTCTTCTAAAAATGTTGCTATGGCTACTGCAACGGTGGCTACAACAACTACATACAGACGACGGAGTCTAGTCTTCCTGATTATAAGTGCTTCAACAATTTCATCGTGAAATAGATCCATCGATGACTTTGTGAACTACAAACAACATTAACAAAGATCTATATGTCAAAGATCAGCTAGTAGATGCATTGAGGTAAAATATAAACATGCTTTGAAATGATAGTCAAAATAATTTGCAATTACAAAGGTCTAACCCTTTTGCATTTATTATAACATTGGGGTTCTATTCAGGGCCCCTGTCCTGCTAAACAATAGAAAATACTAACAAAACCAGTATTACATGGCATCTAAACAAGCCTAAGAATAGTTATGTTGGATATGAAACTATAAAACTACATATAAAATAGTTATCATATAAATTTATCATATACAAGGATAGTTATCATATGAAAGAGTAGTTATCATATAAAATTTATCATCAAACTATCAAACTACATAATATAATTTCAAAGCAACATTGAGATTTATTGTATGCAGCTTGAGGGAAAAAGGGGACTTTTATATCAGCTTGAGAACCAGTGAAATAAAGACACCCTAAAGCTAAAATAGTTACCAATGAACAAACAAGAAAAAATCTAATTGCCTTTGCTACAACCAAACAAAAGTTTTAACACTATAAAGCATCCTGCCATTCTTGATAGTTTCTTCACATTAAACGTGTAATACAAATAAATAGAGATGTGAATTAAGCTAGAAAGATTATGGAGATGTAATAGGATTCTGCAATAAACTTCAATCAGAAGGCGTTACAAACTTACAAGGTAAAAAAATGATTAGATTGTACGAAAAATAGAGACACGTTACAAAGCAGCTGAAGAGAATGACGCGACAACAGACTGGTGGAGGCAGAGACGTTATGGCATAGAGTAATGATAATAGTGCAGGAATAAAAAAACAAAAATTCTTAGTACCAAACCTTTCCAGATTTGATGTCTTTTGGTCAGAACAAATGAAATGTCATAGAAGGTGTAATTATTAGTTTAATAAATAGAAATAAACTCACATAAGAATGAACAAAACATAATACAAGGAAAAGAAATGGCACCAAACAGAGATATGCATATGAAATACATAGATGTTAGAATTCTGCCAAATTAATAGAGATGCATGTACATATAAAGTTGTCTTAACACAATCTTGTAATACAAATAAATAGAGATGTGAATTAAGCTAGAAAGATTATGGAGATGTAATAGGATTAGTGGAGCAAATATTCTTGATAACACCAACTGCATTTTGATATGACTTACAAAAATTACTAGATTTAGATTTGATCATTGTCTTATCAGTATGCTACTTGTGGATTCGATTGTGTGAGTGTTTTTAGCATTGATTTTTCTGATCACACTCTGTGATCCATCATTAGGTTGATAGAGAGTATCAGGCTACGATCCTTATGCTCTCTATCATCCCGATGATAGATCACGGAGTGTGTTCCAAAATGTTGAAGCTAAAAACACTCAGACAATCAAATCTAGAAGCAGCTTACTAATTAACTTAAATAGATTGTGGAAATTTATGCACTCCCATTTGTCTTATTTTATGTTTAAGAAATAAGAATTATTTGTCTTCAAAGTGAACATCTTGATATGCTTGTGTTCATTCCACTTATTCTACCATCATGTTCATCATTAAGTCTGTACAAGACTACTACCTGTAATTTCATCAACTAATATTTGTGCTACAAAATAATGAACTAAAAGATAGTAAGGGTCGTTTGACAACTTACAAGTAAAGATTTATTTTTTGAATTCCATTGTATTCCTTGGTTCCTACATCTATCTGGGTCTGTTGTTCTCCATTTTAGGCTCACTAAATCATTTATTCCATTGTTTAATTTATTGGACTGTGCATCCTATAGTATTAAGTCCAGTGTTTGGATACACTTGACCCCTACATCCTAACTTCCCATTCGAGTTGAGATTGATCAATAATTTCAGACTGACATTTTCAAGAAGAATTTCAACACTTTGGAAATGCATTCTGTCTTCATTTTGATTTAGCAAGACATTCTTTGTAATAATAATATTGACATAATCTTTTTTCTGCTTGAACTTTGAGTTTAGGCTTTAAAATTTGAGCACAAGAAATCTAGAGACTAAAAGGGAACATTCTTAAACTGTCAGTAGGGCTAATACTACAGCCATTAGCCAACCATTCAAAATTTTCACTGCTATTAGGGTGACATCAACACAATACCATGCTGATGGCTGTAAACCTCTTGTATCATCTTGAAGATATTTTTGTGCAAATCTCATGCTCAACATGCCTATGCTAGTGGTAATTTTTAAAGACATCAATCAATTTGTATATGATTAGCTTGGTGAAAAATTGTAGTTCTTTTAAATAGAAAGCTATAGTGATGGTCAACGGTCACATCAGCACAAATTGTAGGATAAAATCATAAAATGTGTAGCAAACTAAGCCCTCATAAGATGACATTTTAGGTAGATAAAGAAATAATGCACTCTAGACATTCAAAATATTAAGTTGTAAGGTTGGTGAAGCAGTACATGAAACAATTTTAAGATGAAGTGCCATCAGGGTCTATTGTTCTGCTAATTGCTAGGAGTAACAATCTATGCAAGATATCTACCTATATTGTTTGTTCGATATTTTGATGGCTTCTCAAATGGGTAATGTACAAGCGGTTTTATCACATCTTGTGAAAAAATGCACAATGTTCTATAATAGCAAGTTTATGGAATTCTACTCATATCTAAATATTCTTTCCCTATCCTTAATGTTGTTGTCATAATTACATTGCATTTCCAAATAACATTTCTTCTAGGCCTTGTGAATATACTACACTGTTCATACTTATACACAGCTCACTAACCTCTTTTCTCAATCTTGGATTAAGGAACATTGATATTTGAAGGGGTATCTTTTCTATTTTAGCTTGTGGTGTAATTCTATTTGCTGGTGATAGCATTATCTTCTTGGAAGGGAGGTCAACCTACATACAGCTCACTATAACCACTTATCTCAGTCTTGGATCGAGGAACATTGACATTTGAAGAGGGCATTTTTCTATTTTTTCTTGTGTGGAAATAGTCTAGGAGTGCAAAAATATGTTGCCTACCACTTTCAGTTGCATTGTATTTTTCTATCTTATCAATATCTTTAAAAAAATCCACTTGTGCAGGCTATATGACCCAAATTGCCCACTAATATGCATCGGTATGGCAGGGGATGTTTTCAAAGAGATATAGCTAATTAATGATGATTTACAGTAGCATAACAGTTAATTAAATTTGGCCAACAAAACTGCCCAAATGATTTATTAATTGCATACCTTTCAGTTTTGAAACAAAGTTTAATAAACAGTTTCCACATTTAACAAGAAATCTCAAAACACATGGAACAAAATCCTTCTTTTCTAAGCTCAAATCTGATAACAAAAGTTGTAATGGATCTTTCTCACAACCCCGATAATCCATATAGATAGCATGCTAAAATGCAGGAAATCCATAGAGCAGCAAAAAGAAGCGTATTACTCTACCTTGCATCCTAGGAATTGGGGGTTCATAGTGTATGCAAGGAAGAGGAATGTGACACTTGCAAGAAATTTGGAAAGGTAGATCAGATATAAGTAAGAAAAGGAAGAAAGGAAATGCAAGAGTGCTCAAATGTTTTTCCCTTACCCCTGTCGACTATTTTTGCAGACCCTCATTTGAGCCAAGAATGGTAACCAAAGACCCTCGTTTGAGCTAAGAACGGTAATCAAAGACCCTTGTTTGAGCCGAGAATGGTAACCAATACAGAATGCATCTGCAAATTTGTTCATAGCAGCAACACACAATGTTGCAGTGAGACAACGTTTGCAAATTCGTTCTTCTCAGCGACAGTGGCAACGGCAATGGCGGTAGATGTTGAAAAGAACCAAAAACAACAGTGTCCGAGAAATGGGAATTGATAGGGTTCCCAAAATAAAAAAAATTATGCCAATTCCACTTTTCAATTCCCAATTCCAGGTTTGAGAAGGAATTGTGGAATGCTCAAAATGGGCCAAAATTAGAATTCGCATAAACCTATTCTAATTTTTAATTTTGGAACCAAACAGGGAATTGAAAATTTTGGGAATTCAGAAATGCCAATTCCCCTTCAATTCTGTGAAACAAACGGGGCCTTAGGCTTGCCAAATTTGGGAATGGTGTTAGAATTCATTATTTATTGTTAAGCATTGTTAAGTGTTGAGGATATTTAAAGGAATCCTATAGGAGTAAGATAGTAATTAACAAAGTTTTAGTTATAGGTCAATGATATGAGACAAAATTATATCAGTTTTTAGAAAACTAAAGTGTATGAATGATGTCTCTATTTAGTGGTATATAACCACATGGTATTAAACATATTTTAAATATTGCAAATTATATTATTGGTAATCCACTTGGCATTGAGGGAAAAGGCCTAATGGGACTACATTATGTCTATCAATCTCTTAAACATGAGAACCTAGATATGGGAGTAATGTTGTCTTTTGTTTTATATCATTGAGTGCTAATAGTATTTGAGAATATATTCAAAGGAATCATAATGATTAACAATGAAACTTGACTTTTTGTCTAACAAGATTGGATATGGAGTGGGTATTATTGTAAGTTGAAAGCTAAATATATATGTGGCCCTCTACCTTATTGGCCTCAACATAAGATGACACAATAATTATCATATTCATTAGAATTAATAAATGTAGCATCCCATCCCTTGTGCAAAACTGTAATGAAATTCTACTCCTACATTAGGGATTATGTAGTTGGCAAACCATTTGAATTGGAAATTTAATAGACAAAATTATGTTGATCAACATTGTATACCATATATTTAATCAAAAGTAATATCTTTAAGGTTTAGTACATATATGATAGATATATATGTCATGATATAATTAAGGTAATTTTGTGATGAGTTATAAGGCCAATCCCTATGTCTTGAAATGAGGAAACAATGGTAATGAGAACCTGTGTGTAGGTATCCTTGAGAGACCTTATGAAGAAAACTACGTGTAACTTTGACTTGTTTGGAAACAAGAACATAGGTGGTGCTTGGGTGAAGGATACCCTTGTTACCTCAAGTCTGTAGGGGAGGATCTAGGGGGGATAACTCTAGAGATTGGAGTTATTCCTTACTTGCTTAACCTTTCCTCTTTAATAGGCTTCAAATGAGACTGAAACATGTAATAAATGGTTAAGAAAGCCTAATGAGCTACATTTATTACATAATGTTCTTCAAAGGAAATGTGTTGGGATGAATACCTTATAGTGGATACATACTTAAGGATACATGTTGAGTAAAAGCCATAATGTGTTGATTCTATGTAATTATTATGTGTTTATGAAATTTAATCCTAGACTTATAAGAATTTATGCATGTACTCCTAGATCATTCAAATGTGATCTACTTGTTTTGAATTAGGAACCTCTCTTCCAATTATAATGTTAAGCTAGGTGTTGACACCTAGAAATGACTAATTACTTTAATGCAATAAGCTTACTAACATTCATTTTAAATTATTAAATAATCGTTATTATTTAATCAATTTGTGTCCTACTATAATCTAAACTCAAAATCATCATTTCTCTATAAGTTCATAAGTAAGTGATTTTAATTAATTACCTAATTATTTCATCAATTATTCATTTATAAAGTAATTAGATAATTGAACATGATTTAATTATTCTCTATGTCATTATATTTAATTAAATAATCATATTATTTAATTAAATGTTTCCTCTTATTATTATTATTATAGGCATGTAATAATTAAATCAATTTCCCTCTCATAATTAAATAAATAATATTTATTTAAAACTAATTGTTCCTCTTATAAATAAATTAAGTTTAATTATTTATTTATATTCCTCACATGTGCAAATAAATAAATTCTTTTACTTATTTAATCATATTTATCCTTCCAATTATGAGTTTCAATTAACTCCACAACTCTCTGTCCTAATTGATCAATCAAATCATTTATGTCTTTAATCTATCTAGTCCTCTACTCCACCTCATCATTTAAAGTCCTCAATCAAATTAGTCAACTTTTCAACCTATCCTCTTAACAGATCCATCTATTCTATCAACATGCAATAAGTTGAATTCAACCCCCACTCACTTTGAGTTCAACTCTTCAATCACATGCAATCAATCCGACAATCATGGAATCTTGATTGAAACCCTAAAAATATTATAAGTAGAGAGCTAATTATCTTAATTTGTAAACTACAATCCCTTTGAATTCTTATGCTAGCAAATCGAGAACTCTTTTCTTAGAGCCCACATTGCATAAAGAAGAAAAAAAATGGAGGACTTTTGGTTTGCATGTTCATGTATTCTAATTGGTTTCATTATGATGATTATGCATGTTGTTTATTTTCTTCCTCTTTCGATATTTGGAATACTAACTACCTAACTGTTAGTAATAACTGAGAGGGGGGGGGGGGGGGGGGGGANGGTGAATTAGTGGCCTCAAAAATTAATCCTTAAATCAACCCTTCAACTCTTATAACCACTAATTATTTCTCAAGTTATCTTTTGTCCCACAAGATGAATGCCTTGAACAACTTATATCAATTTACTACTTGTCAGATTTCTCTGTCAAACCTTCTTCTTAATGTTTACCGATAAGCAGTTATCAATTTACCGAAATATAGTAAATATGCAGAGTATACTGATATATCCAGAATTATGTAAGATACAAAATAGTAGAGAAATATATCATACACACATATAACACATGGATTTTAATGTGGAAACCCTGTTAAGGAAAAAAACTACTAGGGCCGGTACCCCAAATTTTCACTCTTCTAAAGTGAGCCCTGTTAGGAGCCAACCCTGTTAAAGGTTACAAACACACTGTTAGGTGTGACCTTGTTAGATGATTTTACACATATAGGTTGTCACTTAGTATCAGGCATCTACTGTTGTCATCCTTGAATCAGCCTCTCTCTTAGAATGTCAATAGGCATTGGGCATATCCAATGCTACTTTCATGAATCAACCTCTTTGTCACTCCTTGGGATGTACCGCAATATATAGAAGACTATTAAGTCCTGCTCTGTTAAGAGACTTGATGCTTCAATGGTTAAACTAAAACAAAATGACCTGTTTCTAATGCAACCTGAATTGCAGATTTTTAGATCTATTTAAGTACTTTACCTCTCTGATCAATGTATCAATTCAATTCTTTTGTGCTCCATACTTTCTTCTCTATGATGTTGTGCTCACTATTCTTCAGTGTCTGCAAAATTCCTTAGCTCTCCTTCAGCTTGATTGATCACTACTGCATGAAGTTGTTGTTCATCAGTTTCTCTTTAGCATCCTCTTTTTATTCATTCCCCTTAATCCCCTTTTCATGAATGTGTTTTGAAAATGAATTAAGCCTGTCTCTTATATAGACATGATATTCATTGTTTCTTGATTCTTGATTCTTGGCGTAAAAAATAATCCAGCCAATTAGATTTAAAGCATACCTCCTGATTTGTCTCATAGTTATCTTTATGCCAATTGTATAATCAGCTTTAAATCAATTACTTAACTCTGGTTGAATAAAAAAAAGAAAATAACCAGTTAAGTCTATCTTTAGCTCTTGCTAGCTAGATATTTTGTCATTTTCTGAACTCTCTGTTCCATCGGTCTACTCTTCAGTTAGTCGTTGGTGACAACTGCCAGTTTCGTCAGTGTGACTCTAGTTAGCTTTGGGATCTTCATCCATCAGGTATCATTGGATTTTTACTAGTCAGGAAACTCATGATTTTTCTTCGTCGGGCAACACTGTCTTCTACTCATCGGGTATTACTTGTGACTGTTCTTCTTTTCCTTTACCGATGGTGTGCACTCCATCGGTGTTGTCTGTCACTTAGTGAATATTTGACTTTTATGCATTGCTGAAAGTATAACCTTTGTTCCATTGATTCTTTGAAGTCTTTGGCATTTTGTAAATGACCGTATAGATGATATCAAGTTGACATCAATGACAATACAAGTCATTAATTGATTTAATGTCTTGCATTATCTTCAACTTAACATTATCAAACATTCAATGAGTTACATGTCATCAATCTCTCCATTCGGCATTGATGACAACATACTATATTATCATACTATACTATTTTTTTAATACAATATGAAATAGAATTGTTGAGATTCATCAAACTACCAATCTTTGTTTGATAACAATAAATGTCTGAACTTCGGTAAGCTTTGTTTTAGCTTAGATTTGATTCTTGCAACTCTGTCTTCTGATGTGTTATGACCTCTCCTTGTGTCAATTTCTTTCTATTGACTATTCTCCTATTTTGATGTCTTTTTCTATTGTCAACACCTCTCCCTTTGTATAATCTTTTATACAACTTTCTCTCCCTAAGGATATAATTTCTCCATGTTGGAGTAATATGATAATGGATAGTCGAGCTCTCCCTTTCTTAGAAGAATGTGATAATATGGATAATCTCTCTCCCTTTGACAACAAGGCCAAACAAATATTTTACAAATATCTGACATTCATGTCAAACAATCATTTTCGTCCTATCCATAATATATTCCTTGAATTTTTCTTATCCATCAGCAATACAATAATATGCTCTGGTGCTCAGTTCTAATATATACCTATCTGTATATAGATGTAGCTCTGAAGTTCATCTCTTTGCTTGCATCAACATGAATGATATTCTGATAATATGTAGGTTGATGCAACCTTTAGTCATTTTACTGACTGGTAGACAAGGGTTTGACCCCTAGTCTCTTTCTTAAGTACTCAAATGTATCCTTGGGCAATGGCTTGGTGAAGATATCAGCTAATTGTTCTTTGGATTGCACATACTCAAGTATCACCTCTTTTTCTTGAAATTGTTCTCTCAAGTAATGATACTTGATGGCAATGTGTTTAGTTTTTGCATACATAAATCGATTCTTGAAAATGTTTATTGCACTGGTGTTATCACAATAGATAATCACTGGTTCTAAGATCTTCATATGCATACCTTCCAGTAATTGTTTGATCCATGCAATATTTGAGCAATTTGTAGTAGTAACAACATACTCTACTTCTGTAGTAGACTGAGAGATGCATCATTGCATCTTGCTAATCCATATGACAAGTCTGTCACCCATAAAGAATGCTCCTCTAGTTGTGCTCTTCCGGTCATCAATATTTCCAGACCAATCAACATCGGTAAACACCTTTAGTTCAAATTTTCCTTCTCTTCTATACAATAAGCTAAATTCCTCAGTATTCTTCAAATATCTTAGAATTCTTTTCACAGTAGTCATATGTGATTCCTTGGGGTTAGCAGAAAATCTAGCAACAATTCCTACTACATGTGCAATATTTGGTCTACTGTGTACAACATACATGAGTTTTCCAATCATTGATCTGTACAAAGTCTAATTTACCTCTGTTGTCTTGTCCTCCTTTGTCAACTTACATCCAGTAGCCATCGATGTTCAAACTGGTTTGGATTCTTCCATCTTGAATATTTTCAGGACCTCTTTGATGTGCTTGGACTGTGTAATGAAAATACCTTCTCGTTGTTGCATGATCTGGAGACCAAGAAAGAACTTGATCTAACCAAATATAGACATATCAAATTATTTTCTCATCTCATTAGTAAATTATTTGCATAGCATATCATTGCCTCCAAATATGATGTCATCAATAAATATTTCAGCAATCAAGGTGTTAGCATCAGTATCTTCTTTTAAATAAAGATTACTGTTTTTACTAGTCCTTACAAATCCAATATTTATTAGATAGGAATGAAGTCATTCATACCAGGTTCTAGGAGCTTGTTTGAATCCGTACAAGGCTTTGTGAAGTCTACATACCATGTCCCTCTTGTCTGGATCAAAAAACCCTTCTGGTTGTTCAATGTATACCTCTTCTTCAAGTATTTCATTTAGGAATGTTGACTTGACATCCATCTGGTATACCTTGAATCCTTTGAATGCAGCATAAGAAAGTAATATCCTTACTCCTTCTAGCCTAGCAATGGGTGAAAAGGTCTCTCCATAGTCTATACCTTCCTCTTGTGCATACCCCTTGCATACTAGTCTTGCTTTGTTCCTTGTGACTTCTCCATTCTCATTCAGCTTATTCTTGAATATCCATTTTTTACTGATGACATTATTGTCATCTGGCCTTGGCACAAGTGACCATATTTTGTTTTTCTCAATCTGCTCAATCTCATCATTCATAACACTTATCCATTCCTCATTATCTAGTGCAGCATTGACAGATTTTTGCTAAAACTCACAAATTAAACAATTTGAGTTTAAATACTTACTTCTTATTCTTGTACCAACTTTCTTATCTCCTATGATCTGGACCTCTGGATGGTTCCTTGTCACATATCATTCAATTATAGGTACAATCCTTTGTCTATCAGCTTGATCATTATTTTGATCTTCATTTTGTTCTTCATCACCTTGCACATTATCTTGATTATTATCCTGGCCGTTGGTATTTGCAGTCTGATGCTCTAGAGCAATGATTTGTAGCTTAGGGGCTCTACATTGTTGGTAGGGTAGAGTGTCAGGTTCCTCGTTATAAGTGAACTTATTGTAGTCCTTTGGTTCTTTACTTCTTTCTTGTTCATTCTTCTCTACAAATTCATCTATCTTTACATTTGCACTTTCAATAATTTTGTTAGAGGCTTTGTTTAAACATTTGTAAGCCTTGCTCTTGGTAGAATACCTTAGAAAAATTCTTCATCACTTTTGGAGTCAAGTTTTCCATTTCTATCATCTTTTAAGATATAACATTGACTGCCAAATTTTTTGAAATAAATTACATTGGGTGTGTATCCATACCATAGCTCATAAGGTGTCTTCTTGGTGTCTTTCTTTAATTATACTATGTCCAGTGTGTAAATAGCAGTACTGACAGCTTCCCTCCAGAAAATTTGGGTGATGCCTTTTTCTATCATCAATGTTATAGCACAATAAACTATTGATCTATTCCTTCTTTCAACAATCCCATTTTGCTGTGGTGTTCTTGGTGCAGAAACCTGTCTTTTTATACCATGCTCATTACAAAAGTTAGTGAATTCATCTGATATAAACTCACCTCCTCTATCTAATCTCAAACATTTTATATCCTTACCACTTTGTTTCTCTACCAAAGCCTTATACCATTTAAACATCTTAAATGCTTCTGATTTATCTTTTAGAAACATAACTGTCATCATTCTAGAGTAATCATTAACAAAAAGAATAAAATATCTATCTCCATAATAACTCCTTGTCCTCATAGGTCCACATAAATCAGTATGGACTAATTCTAGAATTGCATTAGATGTATGGGTTTTGCTTTTGAAACTAGACTTTGTCATTTTACCTTTTTGACAGTTTTTACACATGATGTTGTTGGGCTTGGTCATTGTCAGAAAGCCTCTGACATTTCTCTTTTCGCTAATTTTTATCATGTTGTCAAAGTTCACATGACACAATCTTTTGTGCCATAACCATATGTCTTCATTTGTAGAAATCAAACAAGTGGAGTTAGTATCATTCAAATAGAATAAGTTGCCTTTTGTCTGTTCACCAGTACCAATTAGATTTCCAGATTTGTTGAAGATCTTTGCCTTCTTATTTTCAAATCCAACTTTGTGACCTGAACTATTTAACTAAGAAACATTCAATAGATTATAATTCAATCCATTTACCCAATAAGCATTCTCACACTTTATCTAGTTATTCAACATTATTGTTCCTCTACCTTCAATTGGACATGGTGTGTCATTTCCCATTCTTACTAATCCACCCTTGTAGTATTCAAAAGTTTCAAACTTTTTCTTATCACCAATCATATGATGAGTGCAACCACTATCTATGATCCAAACATCATTTTTGCTAATTTTAGATATGAGATTTGTTTCCACATACCTTTCTTCATCATTATCTGAATCATCCTTTACAGCCACAAACACCATCTCAATGTCTTCATCAGATTCAGTGTCAGTATGATCATCCTTGCATTTTGCTAGGTAGCTGACCTTCTTTCCTTTGTCCTTATAGTCTTGGGTATCTCTTCTTTCTGATTGTTGGTAGCTTCTGTAATCACCTCTGTCATACTTTTCTCAAAATATTTGTCATTACTTCTGTCATCTTTTCTTCTGTTAGTACATCTTGCAGCAAAATGTTCAATCTCTTTGCAATTAAAACAAACAAGTGGTAATTTACCTTTGCCTCTCTGCATTCTTCTGGCCATAAGTGCTTCAATTTCATCAAGATCATCTTTTTCATTTTGACTATCACTATCTTTTCTCATAGTTATTTTGTGACTTGATTTACTTATTCTCATAGAAGTTTTGAATGTAGACTCTATGTTTGGTAAGACACTATTATCAAAGTTATTCATCTCAAATGAAATCAATCTTCCAATTAAACTATCTAGAGTGACTTTGCTATTTGCTACTGCCCTCATTTCTTGAATGGTAGATACTCTAATAGCATAGGTAGGCAATAAGGTTCTTAGAATTTTACTTACCACTGTATCTTCTTCTAGTACACCTCCAACTCCTCAGATAGCATTCACTACTTTTTTAATTCTTGTGATGTACTGAGTGATATTTTCTCCTTTCATTTTAAGATCATCAAACTTTCCTATAAGGATTTTTGCCTAGGCTCTCAAAATATTTTTGTCACCACCATGTACAAGCTTCAATTTGTCCCACATCTGATTTGCAGTTTTGCATTCTTTGACATCTTCAAATTCAGCAACAGAGAGTGAGGAAGCAAGCTCCATCATCATGCTGTTATGTTCATGCTTCTCTCTCATTTGTTCAACTGTTGGTGCTCCTGTGTTCAACACATATTCAGTTTATAGGAATTGAGTAACATCATTACCAATACCCGATAAGTGGAGTCTTACTTTGCTTTGCCATGAAATAAAATTATCTTTGTTCAACTTGGGCACATCTCGTCTGTTCATCTTGTGATCTTTGGCTTAGGTCTTGAAACCTTCCTTCTAAACAAACAATCTCTGATACCAATTGTTAGTAATAACTTAGAGGGGGGGGGGGGGGGGAATCAGTAGCCTCAAAANGGGGGTGAATCAGTAGCCTCAAAAATTAATCCTTAAATCAACCCTTCAACTCTTATAACCACTAATTATTTCTCAAGTTATCTTTTGTCCTACAAGATGAATGCCTTGAACAACTTATATCAATTTACTACTTGTCGAATTTCTCTATTAAACCTTCTTCTTAATTTTTACCGATAAGCAGTTATCAATTTACCAAAATACAGTAAATATGTAGAGTATAATGATATATCCATAATTATGTAAGATACAAAACAGTAAAGAAATATATCATACACACATATAACATGTGGATTTTAATGTGGAAACCCTGTTAAGGGAAAAAACCACTAGGACCGGTACCCCAAATTTTCACTCTTCTCAAGTGAGCCCTGTTAGAAGCCAACCCTATTAAAGGTTACAAACACACTGTTAGGTGTGACCTTGTTAGAGGATTTTACACATATAGGTTGTCATTTAGTATCAGGCATCTAATGCTGCCATCCTTGAATCAACCTCTCTCTTAAACTGTCAAGAGGCATTCGGCATATCCAATGCTACTTTCATGAATCAACCTTTTTGGCACTCCTTGGGATGTACCTCAATATATAGAAGACTGTTAAGTCCTACTTTGTTAAGAGACTTGATGCTTTAATGATTAAACTGAAAAAAAATGACTTGTTTCTAATGCAACTTGAATTGCAGATTTTCAGATCTATTTAAGTACATTACCTCTCTGATCAATGTATCAATTCAATTCTTTTGTGCTCCATACTTTCTGCTTTGTGATGTTGTTCTCATTATTCATCGGTGTCTGTAGAATTCCTTATCTCTCCTTTAGCTTGATTTATCAGTACTGCATGAAGTTGTTCTTCATCAGTTTCTCTTTAGCATCCTATTTTTATTCATTCCCCTTAATCCCCTTTTCATGAATGTGTTTTGGAAATAAATTAAGCTTGTCTCTTATATAGACATGATATTCATTGTTTCTTGATTCTTGATTCTTGATTCTTGGCATAAAAAAAAATCTAGCTAATTAGATTTAAAGCATAACTCCTGATTTGTCTCGTAGTTATCTTTATCCCAATTGTATAAATTAGATTTAAATCAATTACTTAACTCTGGTTGAATAAAACAAAGGAAAAAACTAGTTAAGTCTATCTTTAGCTCTTGCCAGCTAGATATTTTGTCATTTTCTGAACTCTCTATTCTGTCAGTCTACTCTTTAGTTTGTCATCGGTGATAATTGCTAGTTCCTTCGGTGTGACTCTAGTTAGCTTCAGGATTTTCGTCCATCAGGTATCATTGGATTTTTACTCGTCGGGCAACTTGTGATTTTTCTTCGTCTGGCAACACTGTCTTCTACTCATCAAGTATTACTTGTGACTGTTCTTCTTTGCCTTTATCGATGTGTTATGCCTTGCATCCCCGTCCCTACATTTTGTGTGCAAAATGTTGGGTCCCCCTTTTTTCTTTCATTTGTTTTGTTTTGCTTGCGGTTCTTGCCTTTTCTTTTGTTTTCATTCTCCTGGGTTTTCTTCCCCGCTATCGTGTTTTGTTTGGTTGGTTTCTCATCTCTCGGACTCCAATCTCAGAGGTTGTTCTTTGTTGGGAGCCAGATTCTGGACTCCAGGACTCTTTGCCACGATGTTCTTAAGGTGATCATCATGGGGAATCCCCGGGCCCGGGGTCCGAAAGTTTGCTTGTCTGGAGATTGCCGAAAGGAGGTGGATTGCCTTTTTACCACGGGTATAAATAGATGTTATCTGTCACTTTCACATTTACTATGATTAATACACTCAAACACTTAGAGTGATTCCAGAGCAATTACAGAGCGATTTGCAGAGAATTAACGATAATCAGTGCTAAACACTTCCATCCTTTTCAGGCAATTGTGAGTGCTTCGTGGTGGCAGGTTGTGATCGTTTGGCAGCTGTAGCTGTTATAGAGCCACCATGGTGACTTCTTTCCCTCTCCTTTCAGCATTCTCAGGCTGGTGTCCCTTTTCCCACCAGTTTTTTGTTTGTCTAGTGTTCCTTCTCTGTCTTGTTTTTGTTTGTTGTCTTTCGGTTCTGTTGTTTCCTTTTTTCTAGTTTTGCCGCCCGTTGGTGGGTCGGCTCTACCAGAGGGTTGTCCACCCTCTGCGTAGGTGTGGTTGGCTTGTAGATAGTGTAGAAAGCTGTATATACCTTGTGTCTTGCCTAGTTTCCCGTGGATGTCATTCCACGGTGTTTATGTGTAAGTTTGTGTATACTTGTTGTATATCCTCTTGTTCCCCATGTATATATCCCTTAGCTCTTCATGTATATCTTGTGTATATCCTTTTAGACAGCTTAGCAAGGCAGTCAAGTTTCCTGTGTCACTAGTTTTTTGCCTGTAAGTTTGTTTTAGGGTAGAAAACCACCTGTTTGAAACTCGGCTCTTAGCTAGTTTTAAACAGGCAATTTTCTCTCTCCTCCATAAAACCAGCCAGGCCCTCATTTATGTCCCATACGAGAAATTAGTTCCATCCAAGTGGCCTTCACTTTTTATGCGTTCGGACAATTGACTCCACCGCCATAACTCCTATTTAATACCTATGCACGTGGCGCCCATGTGGGCTTGATGGTTGGCCTTTTTACACATCCTCACCAACAGTTACTTCTCCAGGCTCTGGGTCCCCTACCGTCATCCCTCCCGTGTCTTTACTAAGTGTGATAAAATTCCCAGACCTGGATGTTCAGTCAAATCTTAAGTCCATGTAATGCGTGTGCTTTTCAAGTTTTCTCTGAATGAAAATAACTTTTTAGGAAAAGTAGGTATCATAGTGATAATATCTCTAGACCCTAGAGTATGTATTTATTAATATGTTTTGACGGTCACTTTGCCTTGTAGATTTCCAGAGTACGCTTCCCAAACATGTCTGAAGCATCTGCATCCTCTCCACCTGGAAGTCCAGAGCTACCTTTCGCGACGGCTACCAGGGCGATAGTTAAATCCAAAATGGAAAGGGCCCTGAAGAAATTGCCCCTAACTATGAAGTTTGTATGAGACAATGTTATCATGGGCTCAAAGATCAAGTCTAAAGTTAAACTTGTTACCGACACCAGCATTCAGACATGGCCAAAAATGTAGGCCTTAGTAAAAATGATGTACATCCAGTGATAGGTTGGAGATCAACTGGCCATCAATGTCGGGGACTCCAGAATCCTTAAGGTAGCTTGTTTCCCATGCTCTGTACAATCTCCAAAGCTTATCCTAACGCTGGCCGCCAATTACAACTCTTCTGTTCAGGCTATTATGCTCGCAGCCACAGAACCAACCCGGTACCCTACTCCTCTGGTATCCCTCGACCCTGACACATTCTAGGTAGGTCTGGGGATCCCTTAATTTGACAAGTCTTCTATGATTACAAGGTCAGATGCCTTGGCCCAATTCACGCAGTTGGAGGATGCCACCCGGATATACATGAATGCTCATTGGCTCAAGGTTCCAAAGAGGGACCCTAAAAGGATGAAGATAGAAATTCCCAGGTCTGAGTTCAAAGAGAGCATTCAGATGGGAATGATAGCGTTGGCTCGGGTCTTTGGGTAGCCCTCTACCCAATAATTTTCTAAATGGATGTATTACTTCCTCCTTGACATCTCCACCAAGGGAGGATACTTCAATTGGGCCGCTATAATTTCAAACCACGTCGACTCCCAATTCCTTCAACTGGCTAGGAAAAAGAAATTTTACATGACTTCCTATGTTTTCTGGGCCCTAACGTAGCAGAGGCCCCATGCCCATGGCCTACTTATAGACGGCGTGCTTGGGATGGGCCCAGGATAAAAGGCACCGTGGGACCATTTCCCGCAGGTTCAATGGGAAGCCAACTTCCCCAATTTTTATCGGGTAAACGACGTGTTTATTTACTATCACCTGCTCACACCCACTCGGGATGTAGGATACCACCTATCCATAGAGGTGATTAATTTGGTCCAAATTTATGGACATTACTACATCCAATTCCAACAGCACACTTATATTAGGGTCACCAGCTTCTCTGGGAAACTCTACTTGTTGCCCAAACACTATGGAGACAAGATCGTGCTCTTGGAATACTACAGGCAAATGATGGAGTTGCATGCACTCTTTGCCTTGAAGAAGATACCCAATATTCCATTTTCAATCATTTGTGGGAACTACTCATGCAGCCTGGCTGCCACAAAAGAGGTGGATAACGAGCTAAAAAGCTACAACTTGGAAGAATTCTACTTGGTGCAGAAAAATTTTGATTCGCACGGTAAGATTGCAGCGACACTTCCCAAGGATTCAGAGCCCCATCACTACCATATGGAGGATTTATGGGAAGATTGCCAGGATGATGTGGAAGTGCGGAGCTGGCACTACGTCAGGATGACGACAGGCATGATGGAAAGGTTGAAGCTCTAGAGGTTTCCAGAGGAATTCTCAGACGTCGGCCCCACTATCGATCCCCCGTACAAGGCAAAGGGGATCGATACAATGACCCTCCCACCAGTAAATTGGGATGCCTAAGAAGGGCCTACAATTGAGGACTTCACCCGAGAGGTTGTCGAGCGAAGTCATGCCTACTTCAAGAAGGTTTGCCCTGGAAGTACCCACTGAGCAGCCCAGCCAACACCAAAATTAACTCTGGGGGCCAGGACTTCTTCGCAGAGAGTGGATAAAGGAAAAGGAATAGACACAACCCCTCCTGTGTAAGAAGTCCCCATAAAGGAACAAATAAAGCATTCGGTGGCAGCCTCCCAACAATTGAGGGAGAAATTAATCACACTGCTGGCCACTCCAGTACTCATGGCTGGGCCAATACGTCCCCCTTCCTCCCCGTCGCTGGCAGCCTTAATGGTGAAGGCAATGGGGCTGGATCCAATAGAAGCAACAGTAACAAGGGCTATGGGGCCACCCTTGGTTACCCAGAGAAAGAAGAGGCTTAACCAAAAGCCTAAGGCAGAGCTGGAGTTGGGTACATCCCAGACCCCACAAGTAGAAATCCTCTCTTCCAGTTCCCCAGAGCCAGAAAAGGAAATAGAGCCTGCCGAAGTCTCAGCCAGTCCCCCCTCATAGGAGGAATTTGATGATGTCTTCACAACTGACGAGTTTGAAAACCTGCAGGGGGACACCAGACAAGCAGGGGTGGAAGTCCCAGTTGCAGAACAGGAGGCTGTGGAACAAGAGCCTGCACAGGAGCAGGAGGAACAGATAGAGGAAAAGGAACCAGAGCCAGAGATTACCTCTGAGGCTCCAGAGATGTAGAGTCTGGGGGTGGACCGACAAAGGCAAGATGAACCAACGACATCTATTGGGGGAACCAGAACTTCAGGAATAATCGTAACCCCAGCCGCCACGTTCCAAGCGCCACTCCCATGAGTGACCTTTGGCCAAGTAATTACCACGGCCCAAACTTTAAATCTCAGCCCAGTACCTCCCCTACTACCAAAGGATGTGCTGACAGAAGAAGATTACCCTGACGGTAGGGGCCGAGCAACAAGAAGAGAAACATAAAGAGGAGATCCCCGAAGAAGCCAACAAAAGTCCAGACAAAGCAATAAATACAGAGGACAAGGCTGAGGAGATGGATGTTGCTGAGGAGGATATTACTAGTAAAGAAGAAGACATAGGGAAAGGGATGGATGAAGCCCACATCACTGAGGAGCAGCAGCCGCAGGACACTGGGGAAGAACCAAGAGAACAGACTCTGGCAGATAGGCCACCCCTGCCACCTCAGTGGTTAGTAGAGAGCAGGAAAAGAAAATCTCCGTCCACTCCCGGAACTCCTCTCTCCTTGGCTGAAATGATGGCTCAGGTCCAGGCCCCACTGAAGGCCAAGAAAGCCCAGATGGTTCATACTCTTTGAACCTGGCTGGGCAGAGAAACAGGTGCCATTGTGGCAACACCTCCCCCAGGCGCAGATGAAGCAACTGTAGAACCTGGAGATTATAGCGTTGTAGAGGTATCGCTGGGAAAAAGGGGAAAACAGGGCGAGGTGGATTTGCTAAAGGAGGAAACTAGGGCAGTGGAGGCCCGTTACGAAAAGGAAGCCCAAAGGTTCAAAATAGAAAAGGCAAAAAATGCAAAACTTATGGGGTTGGTTACCGAGCTAGCTTGACCTATCAACGCTGCTCCTTCAGAGGCTTCCACATCTGAAGATCTACCGTAGAGTGACATACACTCCCTGTGAACAATGAAGAAGAAGGCCTACGCAGTCAACAAGTGGGTCGCCTTGCAAATAGGAAACACCCAACATTTTCTGGTATCCACCCTCCCAGACTTATATACAACCTAGCATGTTCTACACCAGGCAGAGACTCTTATTGACCTGTGGGAGGGTGATATCAAAAATTATCAAGCATGGAAGGTAGAGCTTGAAGAACTCCTCAGCCTGGGAGAGGAAATGGTTTCTAAATCCAGAATTCTATGGGATGAATCATTTGATTTTGTGAGGACCCAACACTCTAGACTTGACCTCACATTAGAGGTAACCAAGAAACTGGTAGGGACTCTACAGGATAAAGTTAATGTAGTAAAATATTCTTTCAATTTATACAATTCTTTTGTAGCAAAGACTTTCGGGGCTGACCCCCTCAGTACAGATACATGCACGCCGGAGGATTCAGTTTTGCGAAGTTTTGATGAAATGATAAAGTCCTGATATCAATCCTTGGAGGGGATAGATGGTGCTCAAATGATGAAATTAACTCGTATGGTGCTTAGTGGTCATGACGCAGCAAAAATGGCTGATAAATTTAATGAGAATGTTCTGGATCTAGGGGAACAAATTGAGGTGGCTAAGTACCGAAGGACCAGCGTAAGGGATATCGACAAAGATGGCATCTCCCGCCTCCTCCAGGCTTTCAATGATAATAAGCAACCTTGAGCTTTCTCCAGAGGCCGGAGAAAACTCAAACATTGGGTGTTCTTTATTATTTTGGAAATGTAAGTTCCTGGATCCCGGAGTCTCGGATCCTAAATTTTGTATTCTTTCAAGTGATCCATGTCCTGGTCCCCGAGGCCGACCGGTCACTTTCAAGAGCGATTAATAAAGGCTGTCAGAAGGTAGTTGGCTACATCAAGGGGGCGTCGACTCAATAGTTGGTTTTCTGACAGGGTGGTCTTCTCGAGGCACCATTCAGAAGTACACCTAGCGCATTGGAGATAGGGCGTCGCATTTCCTATTTATGAGGCATGTAGCCTCGATCCCTGGGGGACCAACTTTCTTCCTTCCCCTTCTTGGCTCTCTTCTCAAGGTTGATTCTTCTACTATATATTCTTGTCTCATTCTTCTAGTGTGTCAGGCCTATTCTGTCTCAAGGTCTTTTGTACGGTGGCATAGGTAGTACCGGCTGCCAGATAATGTATTTTATTAAAGCATGATGTAAAATAGGGTTAGGGTTAGAAGAGAATGTGTATAAATAAGGAAAACCGACCCATTTCCAAGGGTTGGCGAAATTGATGATTTTGTTGTCCATAGTAATAGAAAGGTGATTTCTCATTTCAGTTGCAGAGCTCAATGCTCCATTGTTCTATTTTTCAATAGTTAGACGCTCCCCTGGAGCCACCATTGTATCACACACCAGTGCTTGCTGGAAGAGACATTAATGAAGAAGGGAGAATTCTTTGCAATGATGTTGTTGGCATTCATGCTTCTGAGTTAATGGTATTTTTTTTTTCATGTTCTTTATGTCTTCTGCTCTGATATGTCAAATAGATTAATGACCTCTTTTCCCTCGCTACTGATAAAATACTAGCTCATGGTTGTGTATTTCTTCGATATTTAGTGTAGTATATCAATGTATTATCAATTTCTTAAACATTTAAACATAACTATAGTTAGATGAAGTGTTTCTAACCCTGCAGGATCTTTTTTTCATTTTATTTGCTGAGTGTAGAATGCTAGGAGAAACCTCACCTCATTGAATCTCTGGAGAGAACGAGTTGAAGAAACCAGCTATCCCCCTCAAAAATAGTCACTTCTCCCAACCAAGCCCCACACCGTTGTGACCTAACACCCAAGTGCTTGAAGGCCTGGGGAATCTAACTTCCCTGGATAACCTTTGCAGGCAGAGTTGGCCAATACCTCTGGTACCCGGTGATAACTTATGACTGTTGGTGGACTCAATCAGCAAAACCCCATCAACAGAAACTGGCGCTAGAAGGAGGGCATCAACTCATCCCCCTCCTGAGATTCTAATTTTGCACCTCTTGAGGGTTCCTCGAGTTATAGTTTTAGGAGTCAAGCCTTCAGAAGGATTGGGTCTTTCTCCCCAGCAAAATTAAATAGAATCCTTAGGTCTTCCTTGAATCCCGGGAGGTTTGTCGAACTTGAGCCTCCTGCTCGAAAGAAATGGACCTCAAAAATCACACCAGCCACTATTTTTTGGGGGTCTAGCATACCTAAGAATACCTAAACTTCTCAGGCAATCCCGGGAACCAGTGCCCAAACTACCCAAAATCAAGTTTCCCCAATGGCTACATATTTTGAGAACATCGGGTCCCCAATAGAAATTTTTTTGGGTGCAATCAACGACTTACCCTTGCACCCGGAGAAGATCTGCCCGCAATATGAGCACTTAGGCTCATGGACCGCAGAAGAACATTTATAGGCATACAAGGATGCCATGAACCGACACCAAATCCAGCACAAGGATGTTGTGACTCGGATGTTTCCCTTTTCCTTGGGGCAAGGGGAGTTGAACTGGTACCTTAACCTTCTTGCCAACTCCATAAATAGTTGGTAGGACATGGAGGATGCCTTCCTGGCTGCCTTTCATGTATATGTGGACCCAGCCTGGTCCCATAGCCAGTTCATCTCCATTAGGAAGGAACCCAATGAACCTCTTGCAACATTCAACTATTGGTTCCAGTGTACCTTGAAGTGGTGCACGGGCCCTTTTATTCCATCCCCAGAAGTAACCATACAGACTTACCTTAACACGATGGACCCCTTCGTTGCCACTCTCCTTTGGAGAACAACCACCGCGGGTAACCAGGACAGTTTGGTGAAGGTTTACAACCTAGCTTTAGAATTATCCCGTGGTCTCAACAAATCCCCAGGCGGGATCAGGCAAAGTACACCCTTCAACATGATCCCCAACGGAACAACATATGCTAGCGGGTATAACCACAATCTGGCAATGGGTGCCCCCTCGATGGAAATGAATCCCCCACCACCCCTGATAGACTAGCAGGCCTGGTACATTTATCCAACATAGACCCAGGCGGTACCAGGTATGGAAAATTTCCTTTGGAATCAGTCGTAGCAGGAACAACAGTCTCAGGCACAACCGTATGGAGTGCCCTTCTTTCAGTTGTCTACGACTGGAGGATTGTTGTCCTCGACTTCGGCTAATACTGCTGCCTTCCCAAGAAACCAACAACAACCGTCACATTATGACGCCAACACTTAGTTGATCGCCGAGGTTGAATCCCTCTGGAGAATGTTGTCTACCTTGACTGTGGACATGGGTCAACTGAAGGCGGGGTCCTATGCACCCCAGAATTTAAATTCCCAGAGGGGAAATATTTTTTCCGGCCAACGAAACAACAATGCTAGAGGAAGAAACTTCAACAACGGGCCTAGGCCCAATCAAAAACAATAGAATAATAACACAAACACCAGAGGCCCACCTCCGAACCAAAATACCAACCAAAATGGTGCTGGGCCATCACATTTCACACTTGTACTAGACTTCCAGCCCATGACTAATTGATGTAGATTGCATGACACAGGTTCACACAACGAGGTAAATTGTGCCACATTGGAAAAGGTCATCATGATCTCCCAGGTAGACAGACAGTAGTCTCATGATACCACCCTTCTAGAGCCTCCTGTTCAAGAGCCAACCCACAGTGCCTTCACCTGTGACACCATCTTCTTCGAAACTTCCAGGGAGGATGAAGAGGAATCTAAATTGTAGGGATTTTTTGATGAATCCATCCCGCCCTTCAAGGCCAATGCCTTTACTAACTCACAGACTCCATATAATACTCGGAGTCAGGTTGGTAAAGGACCAGCTTACACGCCCACACCTCCTACCAAAGACATCCCTCCTCCCCAGAATAATAAGACGGACTAACCTGCTCCCCCAAAGGGTCCTAGCTCTAACCAAGCAAAAGACATAGCCGAGGAAAATCACCAATTCCCGGGAGGAACATTCAATATTACAAAGGCATTAGAAAAGACCACCACCTCCATGACCTTGATGGAGGTCTTGCTGAACTGTCCTGAATAGAAGAAGTCTCTTCTGAAGCTCTTAGGGAACCTAGAAGCTGTCAGCCGCCCGCCCAAGACTGTCTCGTTCGAAGATGCTAACGCGGCTGTCTTTCGGGGGAACAATGAGGATCCTCCCTTCCTACTAGGCTTGAATATCCAAGGCAAAAATATACACAATTGCTTAGTAGACTCCGGAGCTTCAGGTAACATCATGCCCTTATCCATTTGTTAGAAGCTCAAATTTCATCCCACCCCATCTAATGGTGCAGTGATCCAGCTGGATAAGACTACCGTAAAAATGGTGGGGGAATTGAAGAATGTCCAGATACAGCTTATTCAGGACCCCAGGATAACTAGCATAATCAACATTCAAGTGGTGGACATCCCAAAGACTTATGGGATGTTATTAAGTTGGAATTGGTCAAAGTCCTTGAATGGATACTTTTCGACCGACTTCACCCATTTATGGCTCCCTTGGGAAGGAGAATGGCTCCCCTGGGAAGGAGAATCAAATAAGATCTGGGTCAAAAGTGAACCCCGGATGAAACAGGCCCTTACTGAGGTTGGGAGGGTTAATGAGGTCTTCTTCTCTGAGACTTCCCCGGGGGTGTACCGACCCTTTGAAATCTTAACATTCAATTTCATCCCCAGAGAGGATCCCGCGGTGCTGTAGAGAGCACAGGACCTAGAAGAAAAGATGAGAGTTGAGGTTGAATCTCAAGGTGCTACAACGACCCTTGCTACACTCCTATCCAACACTTGGTGCCGAGTACACTATCAGAAACATTCAGAGCTTGAGTGTGGGCCCTGTCTTTCAGTCGCTAACCGACACATCAAAGCCTTCCAGAATAAAGAACATATAGTTGATTCCCCAGAGCTCAGTGTTCCTACGGGATGCACTCCTTTGGTGCCATCTCCCTGGGAATCCCAAATCCAAACACCTCCAGAGGTAAACTCTACCTCCATGCCAGTAGTTTGGGAGGGAACCCCTAAGTCTCCCAACAGAAATCCAAAGGCTACTCTCCCTCCCTAGCCCCAGATTATGAACAATGATTTGTGGACCCTCAAGTTTGATGGGTCCCGATCCAAACAAGGCTGCGGGGCCGGGGTAGAATTAATCAACCCGCGAGGGAAGTCCTTCCTCACATCCTACAGACTGTAGTTCAACTATACAAACAATGTCACAGAGTATGAGGCTTTGGTCCTTGGACTCTTATTTGCGTTAAGGAAAGGTATCACCCACCTCCGGGCTTTGGGTGATTCAGAGTTGATTGTCAAACAAGTCCGGAGTCAATACACATGCCACGACAAAAGGTTGGCCGCATACCGCAATCAGGCTTGGAGTCTTATTGAGGATTTTGATGCCTTTGGCATTGACCTCATTCCTCGGTGACAGAACTATGTCCCAGATGCCCTCGCCGTTTCTACCAGTACACTTGAGCCAATGGCCAGCTCGCGACTCTAGATATTTTTAGTTGAGATGGTCCCCACCCCATCCATTCCGGACAATGTCACCCACTTTCAGATTTTTGAGGACGATCAACATATCCTAGCCTTCATGGTGAATGTTGGCATCTTTGAAAACCAGATAGTGGAAGAACGAGACCATGACGATACTGGGCAGGGTGATGAAGATGGTGGGATCATAGACCTTCCTACTAACACCATCCTGAAGGGGATGGTTGCGCTGGAATGAATCTTTGACTCAGACCCTCAGGCCTAGGAGGTGTCATCCTCCTCTGAGGGAGGAAAGTTTGAAAAAGTTAACATCGGCCAGCCCGGTGAGGAAAAGATGATTCACATTGGTACCTCCTATTCCCCTAAGGAGGAGAAGATTCTCGTGGTTCTCTAAGAATATATCGATGTAATTGCATGGGGTTACGAAGACTTGAAAATATATGACACATCCATTATGACTCACACTATTCCCCTAAAGCCCGATGCTAAACCCTTTCGGCAAAAGCAACGATTGGTCAACCTCTTGATCAAGCCTCTGATTTGTCAAGAGGTAGAAAAACTGCTGTCAGCCTAGATAATCTTCCCAATTTGGTACACTACATGGGTTGCCAACCTAGTCCCTATGAGAAAGAAGAATGGTGAGATCCGCCTTTGCGTAGATTTCTAAAACTTGAATAGGTCCTCCAAGAAAGATAATCACCCTCTCCCTTCATTGGATGAGGTGTTGCAGATAGTGAATGGATCCCAGATGATGTCCTTCTTGGATGGGTACTCTAGATATAACCAGGTCATGGTTAAAAATGAAGACAGAGAGAAAATAGCGTTTACCATCAAGTAGGGAATGTTTGCATACTGGAGAATGCCCTTTGGTCTGATTAATGCAGGGGCTACATTTCAAAAGGCCATGGACATTGCGTTTGAGGGCCTTGTGAATTGGTGCATAATCATCTACATGGATGACTTGACCATCTTTTCCTGGGACAGGCGTGACCATTCTGCCCATCTCGCTTAAGTCTACGAGAGATGTCATCGATATGGAATATCCCTCAACCCCAAGAAGTGCATATTCAGGGTCACCGAAGGGAAGTTTCTCGGGCATATCATCTCTGAGAAGGGTATATCCATCGACCCTGAGAGAGTCGAAGCATTGCTAAACTTACAAATGCCTGGCAACAAGAAAGAGATGTGATCCTTCTTCGGAAAGATCAACTTCGTCCAGTGATTCATCACCGAATTCGCAGAAATAGTCAAACCACTCAATGAGATGATGAAGAAGGATACCAAGATAGAGTGGAGTCCTAAAGCAAAGTGGGAATTCACCCAGATCAAACAGAAAATAATAGAAGTACCCATCCTGGCTAGTCCAGATTATTCTCTTCTGTTTTACATTTACTCCTTTGCTTCGCCGCATTCTACCGCAGCAGTGTTGACTCAAAAGGTTGAAGGGGAAGAACGAACAATAGCTTTCATGAGCTCCCCCTTCAAGAACGCCAAATTTTGATATTCATCACTAGAAAAATAGGCCTTTGCTCTAGTTCGCGCCATGAAGAAATTTCAGCATTATATTCTCTAGAGCAAGGTACATGCTATCATTCTGGACCAGGCCGTCAAGTCTTTGCTGATGCAGAGCGAATTGGGCAAAAGATGGGAGAAATGGATGGCCATCCTCTAGGAACATGACTTAGAAATGCAGCCCATGAAGATAGTCTGGGGTCAGGGACTAAGTCGAGCGATGGTAGAAGAGACTCCCCGCATAGAATGTCAAGCTTACACAGTGGAGTCCATTACTCAAGACCCGTGGTATACCAATTTGGTATATTTTCTACTAAATAAGAAATGCCCAGAGGGATTACCTCCCCATAAATACTGTGCCCTGCAGATGAAAAGCGCCCACTTCATGATCAAAAACTCCGCGCTCTACCGTATAAACTATGAAGGAGTGTACCTCCGGTGCATCGACAGAGACCAAGCTGTAAAGGTGATTAATGAATTCCACAGGCAGTTTGGAATCAGGCATGGCTTAGCCAACGCCACTGCCCATCAGATCCTTTGGGCTGGATACTATTGGCCTTGTATATTCAAGGACATTTACACTCATGTTAGAAAATGCCACACTTGCCATACCGCGGTGCATCATGAGCATAACCTAGCTATGCCTTTACAACCAGTCTTTGAGGCTAGGCCCTTCGCCCAGTGGGCATTTGACTTCATTGGAGAAATCAACCCCAAATCATTTGCCAATCACCGATACATTCTCACTACTACTGATTACTGCACTCGGTGGTCTGAGGCTATATCGTGCAAAAATAACATGGCAGACATAGTTATTAAATTTATGGAAGAAAATATCGTAACAAGGTTTGGAATGCCCTTTGCTTTGGTGTGTGACAATGGTCTAAAATTTTATTTGGCACAGTTACTCGAATGGACCTAGCACTGGAGGATCACTTTAAATTTTTTTAGCAATTATTATCCCCAGGGGAACGGCGTTGCTGAATCAACGAATAAAAATCTACTTGAAGTGATCAAACACCTGCTAGAATAGAACCCCTGGGATTGGCATCAAAAGTTGAAATTTGGCCTCTGGGTGGATCACATTTGTGTCAAGGCCGCCCTGGGAACACCCCCGTTCCATCTGGTTTATGGTCAGAACCCTGTATTCCCGGTTAACTTACAGATCCCAGTTTTACAGTTTATGCAGGAATTTAGCAACAGGGACGACATCGTGGAGGTTCAGCTCTTAAATCTAGTGCGAATGGAAGAATAGTGAGACGCAGCCCTTGAACATTTCGCGCGTCATCAAGCAGTGGTAAAATGATGGTTTGAAAAAAGATCCCAATACAAAGCTTTTCAGATTTTGGATCTGGTCCTGTTGTGGGACAAGGCCCAGGAGAAGAAAGGAAAGCATACCAAGTTCCAACGGCTCTGGCTTGGACCATACCTAATCTCAGAAATCTATGAGGCAAATACTTACCGCCTTAACACCCTGACTGGTGAACCTATCTCATTGCTCGTTAATGGACAGTTTCTCAAACACTACTTCGAATAGGGTAAGTTTGTCCAAAATTGTATTTTATGTAAAGCCGTCAGCTTATAAATATTTCTTTTGGGTGCCTCACTGTGAGGTACTGTGTCTTGTAAATAGCCTTGTCGATTGCCCTGCGGGGTAGTCCTCTTTTGGTGTTTTTGGTTTTCATTTCTGGTTTTCTTCTGGGGTCTTGACGTTTTATTCTGGCTTGTAGGAATTGGAATTCTTCGCATAAAATCTGGTTTCTGGTACGATGTCTACGACATGGTGAACTTTAGAATCTATCTTTAGCATAATGGAGCTTACCCGGTCTCTGGGGTTGTTTCACAACATGTGGCACATTTTGAGCAATCTCCATCAGGTGTTGTCTCCGGGAGTCTGGCAATTAGTGAACATAAGTAATATAAGGAACAAGTGATCAAACACACCGAGGGTAGATCGGTTGTACTAGTTGGTTGACCCAGGTCTGAAACTTTAAGGAATTTTTTTCGGGTCCAGAGTTTTATCCCCTCTTCAAACATCTAAGTATAGGTGGATAGGTGAAAGAAGTACCGCCATTGAAATTAGCTAAGCTTAAGTTTAATGGTGAAAGAAGTACCGCCTTCCCACCTAGAAACAAAATAATAAGAAAAGGAAAGCGGGATGCAACTCTGGTCTCTAGGAGAAACGAGAAAATTGATGACTTGTTTGATGTAATTAGTGCCTCTTCTCTACTCCTCCCAAAGGTCATCGACTTTATTTCCTTCCAAAGCACACACGACACCACTGATGAAGGGCTATGGACTAGATCTCGTGTGGTTAGATTCTCTCAGATATGTTGCTCTTTGCCTGTCAGATGCCTCTGAAAATGGCTTGGTCCAGTTTTGCTAACTAGAGATTCTGTAGTTCTCAAATGCGCTAAGACATTTGTCCCAGGTAGTTTCCATTTGTTATGCCCTGCATCCCCGCCCCTACATTTTGTGTGCAAAATGTTGGGTCCCCCTTTTTTCTTTCATTTGTTTTGTTTTGCTTGTGGTTCTTGCCTTTTCTTTTGTTTTCGTTCTCTGGGGTTTTCTTCCCCGCTATCATGTTTTGTTCGGTTGGTTTCTCATCTCCTAGAATCTAGTCCTAGAAGTTGTTCTTCATTGGGAGCCAGATTCCAGACTCTGGTACTCTTTGCCACGTTGTTCTTAAGGTGATCGTCGCGGGGAATCCCCGGGCCCGGGGTTTGAAGGTTTGCTTGTCTGGAGATTGCCGGAAGGAGGTGGATTGCCTTTTTACCATGGATATAAATAGATGTTATCTGTCACTTTCACATTTACCGTGATTAAAACACTCAAACACTTAGAGTGATTCTTGAGCGATTACAGAGCGATTTGCAGAGAATTAATGATAATCAGTGCTAAACACTTCCATCCTTTTCAGGCGATTGTGAGTGCTTCGTGGTGGCGGGTTGTGATCATTTGGTAGCTGTAGCTATTGCAGAGCCACCATGGTGACTTCTTTCCCTCTCCTTTTAGCATTCTCAGGTTGGTGTCCCTTTTCCCGCCGGTTTTTCATTTGTCTGGTGTTCCTTCTTTGTCTTGTTTTTGTTTGTTGTCTTTCAGTTCTGTTATTTCCTTTTTTTTGGTTTTGCCGCCCGTTGGTGGGTCAGCTCTGCTAGCGGGTTGTCTTCCCTCTGCATAGGTGTCACTAATACATTTGGGGTGAAATTGTGATGGAAATTTGTGACGGTAGGCAAATTTTATGTGTTTTTGGCTTTTTTTTTCAATTATAACCGACAACGTCGCAATTGCGACGTTAACAGGATATAAGAAAAAAAAGAAAATGTTGGTCATTTCTATGTTCAATAGCACCGAGAGGGATTTTAAACTTCGGATTGGCATTGAGATAGATTCTCAAAAGACAAATAGAAAGCTAGAAGAATCGATCTGGCATTGCCCATTGCCCAGTCCTGGTTGTGAAGATAGCTCAGTATTCTCACCATCCCTTCCTTAAAGCAGCTCCAACAACAGAAGATAATTATAGCTATCTACAGTAGCTTTCAAATCAGCACCATTACTAGTGGCACATCGAGATCGGGCCCCTCAAATTCTATGGGGTTGAAGAAACTCTAGCCCGCCAGTTTTGGATCCGTATCCAGCGGACCGACACCACCAATTGAAGTAACAACACTAGTCCTACTAGTTGAAGGGCATAAGAAGACCCGGTTGATAGGTTCCTATATATAATGGGTGGGCACCACTTGTAGGGACATAGGAGGTGGTTGATCACCCAGTAGTAGGGAGAGCCCTAGTATAAGTGACTATTTTGGCACCAGAGACAAAGGTAGCAAAGCCTATTCGAGGAGACCCCTTTCAATAGTAGGTCCCCAACCTCAGATCCCCAAAAGAAGAAGAGGTAGTATAGAGTGTAGCAGGGTCTCTAGTTGGGATTTCAAGTTGCAGAGCTAGCTAATGACGCTAGTGAACCAGAACCTCACCTTCCCTTACTTGAATGAAATGAAGGTAAGCGATAACCTTACCTGAATGAAATGAATCAATTTTATTTTATACCTGAATATCATCATTATCTTTTATTGAATCAATTTTATTACATTAGTTAGTTGATAGTGGTGCACTCACCACATCAGGGTATTAACAAAACAATCAAAATGCTAATCTAAAATAAAGTTGCAACTTCACATGTGAACAAGTAGCCCTTCATAACCTGAAAACAACAAATTTCTTGAAACTTTCCCAAACAACATATAAATGTTTTGGCACTTTTGGATACCCTTTTTAGAGTTATAAAACCCATCTCAACCTCATGACATGACTCCTTGACTGGTGAAGCCATCCAACCCTATAAAGCATTCATTCTAGGCCTAATTAGCCCTTCCCTAACAAAGGAACTCCTATATTCCCTTACTTCCAAGACTCCCAAGTCTTAAAAAGTCTTCACGAAACTTCTAAAACATAAGATTTTTAAAATTTCAACATTTTATCACTCAGGATACTCCCAAAACAATTAACCCTTGTTTGTAGGTTCATTAACCTAGGGTTTTGTAGAAACTACCCCTCCAAAACACTCACCACTCTAACAAAGGTTCAAACACCTTTCAATGCATCCCAATAGACCA
>MU227044.1:27078-43049 GCA_018584345.1 Thuja plicata
CTTTGGTGCATTCATCTGAGTATATGAATGTAATTTCTGTTGGAATTTCATTTGTGATAGTGGTATATTGTTGTATTTCTTTCAAATTGCGAAGAGAATTCAGGTTACCCTTAGCTTCATCTTTAATTAATTGTGGAGATCAGTCTTTTGGCTAAATCTTAGCTTATCATTTCAGTGGTTCTATATCAAATACCTTGTTTAAAGTCTGGATGCTTGAACCTTTGATACTTTAGGGTAAAAAGTATTATCTGTGAAATTCTCTTTATTAATTCATGGAAAGCATAATTGAAAATCATTGAAGAGGGAGCTGCACCTTTATGCAGAGGGATACGACCATTAAGGCGAATCCCAACTATTAATTAATTGATTTCTCCCAACAGGGTTGTAGAAAATTATTTTACTTGATCATCTTTGATTAATTTTGGGGATAAATCTATTAACTAACAGATTTTCAAACAACTTTCCCACTACTATCCATGAAGCCCTTTTTATTCAATATATTTTCTAGCTTGTATGTCCTAATTGGAAAATATTCAATGTATTTTTAATCCTATATCTCCTAATTGGCAAATATTCAATGTATTTTCTAGCTTGTATGTCCCAAATTAAACCCATATGAATTACCCATGAATCACAACACAACAATTCCTTAATAATACATTTGATTTCCACTCATCTCACAGTTTTGCAAAAGTACAATTTCATTGGATTCATTAAACTTGCGAAATAGCAAAGGCATCGTTGTTTCACAAAACATGAATTCTATTTAAAACTAAAGATATGCATATATTGTCGCCCTTTCACAAAGACATGTTATTGATAAAAAAGTTTCATGGCAAAATAGCGAAAAGGGTATGTTCATCACCATTTTGTGGGGTACCAGATGTAATGAGAATAGAAGAAATGTGATTTAGCAATAAAGTTTAAAAGTGATCGTTGTTTTGCAAACTTCAATGTACAAAGGATGTCAAACATTTGCAAATTGACAACACATGTCACCACATCACTGGGATGAAGGAAAGCCTGAAAAGGGCATTCTGTGATTCAACAAATAGTGCATGATCATACATCACTAGTTCACATAAGGCCCATGACATAAACAAAGTGACTATTGCGATATGGCGCTAATCACTATTTCTCTATTATAAAGAATAACCCATAATATATCACTACAAATTGGCAAAAGTAATAAAGTAAGGTGATGACAACCATTTGAGCCCGAATTTTGAGAAGTTGGCGGAGTTATGAATTCACATGCATGAATTAAATAAGACAAGATGCTTGGAGGTTTGCATTAAAATGAAAATTTTGTCTCAGTTCTTCATTCGATGCTAGAGAAGTGATGGAGAGCTTTGCGATAAAGACAGTCCAAATTCTGCAACCGAAGGCCACAAGTAAGTACTCCATTGCACTCTGAGCTGAAATTTGGTAGTTCCTAAAATCCATACGAAGAAGGAAGTAGTTGGAAGCTCAGAAACCAAGTCTAGAAGGTCAGACCCTGATAGAACGCCCATGCATAAGTCTTTGTTAGATGCATTACCTGGGTCTGATAATTTTAGGGGAAAATTGTATTCACTAATGAATTAGAAGGATGTAGGGATGCTGCAATTCCTATTTGCGGGAGGGATTTATTTTGGTATTTTTATAAGAACAAAAATGGAAAAGCCCCTGCATTAAACCCTTGGACATTGGACTTAGCAAAGCTTGTGGTGCCTAATGTTTTTGTTGATGTTGAGTTAATTAAAATGTTGGCAAATCATTATAATCCTGAAACGAGAACTGTTAGGATGACCAATGGAAAAACCTTGTTGGTGGTAACTAGGTCAACCATTGTCAATTGTTTTATGTTAAACAAACAATCCCTATGAAAAATTGACAAAGAACAGTTTAGTGTTGACTATGAAAGGTAGAAAAAAACCTTTAAGAAAGATGAAGTGACAATATACAAAGAAAGAGGAGAAAATAATAGGGTTATGCCCATCACAGATAAGGACCCATTTTTATTTGAAGATTTTCTTGTGTTTTCCAGAGGACATACTTTGCTTTGTGTCAAATCTTAGGAGAATATTATAAGTATAAGATGTCAGCGGCTTTTATGTCTATGGCAATGAGAATTCAGAACTCTAAGGTGAACTTAGAATTTGACATTGCTTCTGAATTGGAGAGATTAATTCACAATAAGTTAGCGGCATGGAAACAAAAGAAGGAATGTAATTTATGCCATTATTCATTGTTGTGTTATTTGATCTGATTCCAAAACAGAGTAGGTTTCAGCCAGGCCATGAAATTAGGGATGACGGATAATAATGGAAACAGAAGTTCCATGTGTAGCAGCGGCGTTATGTATGAGATAAGAATTGCAAGGATAGCAATTATAAGATCTTCAAAGATTCTTTTGTAATTGTGATTTTCAAAACTTTGGACCATCTATATGAGAGGATCTTGTTGACAATGAGAAAAGTGTTGGGGCCACTTGCTTATAACCCAGAGAAGGGGCATACTCATAATTTTGCTGATTGGTTCTTCCTAGGAAAACACACCATAATTAGGGTATATGGATTTCTCCAAACACCCCATTTGTTGTATGTGTTTGTACTAGAAAGACTGACACTTTTAGAATTTATATGGCAGATGGTGTGGTTGGAAAAGGATCTCATAGATAAGAGAAAGAAGGGGACATTCTTGCCCCATGTCATGAAATTTGTAGGCTTTTCCATAAGTTCCAATACCCTAGCAAAACTACAGGGGTATTTGAAAGACAAATATCATTTGGAGTTTGGAACAGAGAGGATATGTAATTCAGAGGATCATATTCACTCTGTTGTAAAAAAATATTTCACATCAATTGATAATTGAAGAGGATTTGATTAGGAATTCCTTGACATTTGAGGAGATTGTGTAGAGAAGAAAGAAATGGAATGTCTTCATGAAGTTGGAGGAGGATAGGAAGAAGAAAGAGATCCCAAGATTTTTTGAGGAAGAAGAAAGGAAGCAAAGAGAATAGAGCTATGTATAAACAGTTTTGAAAAACTTTATGGAAAGTCAATTGAGAATGTGTCAGAGGAGGTTCAGTCTGCACCTATGAAGCCACATGGGATCATTATCCATGATGTGACAGACTCAGAGTCTACACCCAGCCCTCCCCCACATAAAAAACATAAAAGGGAAGATCTAGTGCTTTTCGTATTTTATGATGACTCGGGGAGAAGGGGATACTGATGAGGTGGTGAGTGCATTGAAGGTATTGAAAGATGATGGAGTGGATAAACACCAACTTTCTCAACCGGTGTACCAATAGGATATCCATGGCTATGAAGCTCAGCTCCCTGAGGACACTCAGCCTATAGACAACACTAATGAAAGGGAAGCCATGACTTTAAGATTTATAGAGAACGATAACTTCATTAACACTCAAGAGTTCAAATATTTTTGGTTAAATGAAGAAGAAAGAATTTGAGGAAAGGAAGCAAATGAATCTCATGGGTGTTCATGAATCAAAGCATGAGGGGATTATAAATTAGACTTTTAAGAAATGAGATTTGATGAAGTGAACATTACCCCTGTCGAAGCCACTGAAATGGTAAAGAAAAGTGATATGTTGATTGTCATGGGGCTAACTTTGAAACAAGTATTTTTGTTGGATCGGGTGAGGCAACAGAAAGACCCCATGATGGTGGTAGAATTTAAATCTGAGAAGGGGGTAAGTGGAACTAGATATAATCCTAAAACTAAAGTACTTGCAACATGGGTCACTTTTAAAAGTACCAAAAAACAACAATTGTTGGATATGGTGAAAGAGATAGGTGGGACTGTCACATTACTAGCCATGAAGGATACCTCCCCATTGGAGGCGGCCACAACAACCTTACACCATGCTAACTTACTAGTTAAAGATATGGAACAACAAGTTATTGATCTGGAAAGAAAAGAAGTTATATTAAATACAAAAATAAATAAGATGTATATTGAGAATGCTTCCTTTAAAGAAAAGTTAAAAAAATCCCATGGAAATAAGAGTAGGGCTATTGTTCTGCATAAGGATGCTCCACCAAAGCCAATTGACAACACCAAAGCTCCCAAGGAGTGGAATGAAAAAAAAAGGCAAATATGAAAAGGAAATCAAAGAAATAAAGTCTACTAATCAGGTACTCTTGCAACAAATTCCTCAACAGATCCTAAATGCTTTTCAACAGATAGTGTGCCACGGAATTGACTTGGTCATCATCAAGTGTGATGAAATATACAAAGGATATGAATCCTTCTCGAAAGTGCTCAGCACATTCCAATATGACAAACCCAATCTTGAAAAGTTAATGAAGAGGTGGCAACCCACTTATATTATCATTTCTACTCTATGCAAAGCAACTCAAAGGGACCCTGATGCCCCTCCACAAATAAAAGAAACTGAAAAGATAATAAGTATGGTCATTGGAGAACTTAGATATGTATATGGCAAAGAACAAATGGTCAAGGGTATTCTTTTCATACTTTCAAGCATTGAACAATCCTAGAAACCATTGATAAGGATGGTCAAATAAGATGATTTGATGATTGGAAGCTTGACTACCAGCGAGTGGTGCCGAAAATCATGGCACACATGAAAGAAGAAAATGTTGAAAATGTTCAAAGTTTTGATTTGTTTCAGGATAGAACCATAGTGTTGGATGTTGGCTTTAAAAAATTTGTTGCAAAAGTAAGAACAATGACTGATAAAAGGTGGAAAGATCATTTGAATAATATGCCAACTATCTAGAGTTTCAAGTGGCCAAGGGATGTAGAAGTTGTTTGTGTTACAAGTATGGTTGTTGCACCAAAAGATTGACCTGTCAATGCTTGATACAACCACTAAACTTATAGAATCCACAGGAGGCAGTTAGTCCATTGTTAGGAATCCGGAGGGGATCGCTGACCATTTTGCCTACAATATCCCCCGCAACGTTACTCGAGGGGATTCAAACTTGTGACCAAGCTCTGATACCACTTGTTACAAGTGTGGTTGTCATTTCACCAAAAGATCAACTTGTGAATGCCTAATACAACCACTAGACTTATAGAATCCACAGGAGGCAGTTAGTCCCTTGTCACGAATCCTGAGGGGAGCATTGACCAGTTTGCCAATAGTTCATTGGGAAGAGGAATACTTAAATGTTCTAAAGAGAAGACCAATAACCAAGGAGTAGGCTCAAGGATAATAAAATATTAACGAGTTTGGTATGCCACAGTTTCTGATTTGAAAATCGTGTTCAAAGAGTGTCATCTTGTTATGTCTTAACAAACTTTTAATAGTTTTCTATGTTTTAATGTTTAAAAGAATATTAGTTATGAAGAGGCATGATGTGAAATGGTCTAAAGCTTGTTGCTTCTCCCATTTTGATATATATAGGAGAAACCAAGACCGATAGAAAATAAGTAGAAATATATGAGAGACAGATATAATATATATAGAAGATAAATACAGTGGAAGGATCGATATAAATTGTGTACCTTTTAAATGTTTTAAAGAAATATAAAGGAATCAAGTGTTTATATTTTCAGCTACTTGTTTGGAGTAATTGATAAAAATACTGTGAAGTTGTGTCCATTTCATCTTTTTCTAATTTGTTTAAATCAGGATATCAAGGATATTTCTGATTTATCAAACCAATCTTTTATGCTCTGTGATTTTATTGGTTGGCTCTGTAAGGCAAAATTAAATTCAACTTTATTAATTCATAGCAATTAAAAGAAGGTGAATGGATTAGTAAGAAGAACTGAATAATATTACTTTAATGCATGTTAATACAAGGTATAAATAGTATTATATGTCGAGTAGTTAGAGTTATAAATAGGAAGTTGAATACTTATGACTCTATAGCCCTGGGAGAAGACATTGGTCTTTAAACAAAAAAATACATTTTCCAAAACAAAGGAGTATAAAAATCACAAAAGTAAAAGAGTAGGAGTATAAATAGTGATAGAGAAATAAGGAGTTTGAAAGTAGGATAAATGGAAGAGAAGAAGAGAGAGACAAGTTAGTAGTCAAATCAATCTACTCCAGATGTTTATGCCATTGTGAGATAGAGAAACTAGAGATAGGGATAAAGTGAGAAGATTTAATCTGCTTGAAGTAACTAGATGTACACCCACCTAGGCACAACTCAATGTCCACTAAAATAATCTCTTATAAGAAAAAACCTATCTATCTTTAATATGAATTTGGTGATATATCCAGTCTTCAGATCTATCGTTGTGAAGTACTCGACTCCACCCAAACAATCCATAATGTTAACCATCCATGGAAAGGGAAACTTGTACTTGATAGTAATCTTATTGATAGCCCAATAATCTGTACACATCCTCCATTCTCCATTTTTATTTGGCGCTAGTACTATTGGTACAACACATGGACTCAAACTCTCTGGAATCAACCCCTTCAGCAACAACTCTTCACTCTCTACTGGAGTCATTCTATGGGCCGCCTTATTTGGTAAACTAGCTGTAGGAATCAAGTCCATTTGATGACTAATCTTTCTTATTGGTGGTAATCCACAGGTACATTATCAGATACAATATCCTGAAACTCAACCAACAAATTTTCAACTTCCATAGGTACATCTTCTACTTCCTCTTTATCAACTTTTGAAATTAAAGTAAAACACATATGCCCATGCTTCATGCCTTCTAGAAACTTGCTTCCATCAACTAAACATATTCTTGCATCACTACATACTTTTTCCTGTGTTTCCTTCAATGGCTTCAGCTTGTGTCGGTCTCCATCCTTTGTCAAAGAATAGGTATTTGCATACCCATAATGTACTGCACAACGATCAATTAGCTATGGTCTCCCTAACAATAGATGACAAACATCCATAGGCATAACATCACATAATACCTCATCATGATAGTTTCCAATTTTGACTTTACCAAACACTATTCATTGACCAAAGCCTTGTGATCCTTCTGCAAACCAAGCTATTCGGTAGGGATCAAATACTTTCTTCTCTCTAACTTAAATTTATCAACCATTTCCTCTTAAACAATGTTATCAGTACTACCACTATCAATAATGGCATTGCATACTTTACCATTACACTTACACCTCGTGCGAAACAAATTCTTCCTTTGCTAAGGTTCTTTCTCATCATTTATCAAGGCTCTTCTGGTAACAAGGACCTTTCCTCTTTCAACATCTTTTGAATGTGATGACTTGGCATCTTCATCTACATGTGCAACTCGCTCATTGTTGTCTAGTCTTCTATTTGTTCTCTCTTGATGTTAGAAACATTCATAAGCCTTATATCCTTCTCCGCAATGGAAACACATCCCACAAAAACCTCCTCTTCATGGTCCTTGCCCTCTTCCTCTTCCTCTCCGATCTTTGTTATTTTGATCGTGAGGATGATAGAAATTATTTCCCCTCTGATTCTAACTGCTACTAGAGTCACCATTCTTCTTCTGATCTTCATTTCGGCCTCCATAAGACCACCCACTAGGCTTTCCACCACGATCTCTTCCACTTTGCTTGCTCTCAAACTTTTAGTTCGGTTTTTCTTCTACCTTCAAAGCAAATTGATACGCGTCTTCAATGGTAGACATTCTTGCCATTATCAACTTTTCTTGAATACTCGGCCTCAACCCATTTATGTAATGACCAACCTTCTCATTTTTAACTTCAGAATGACCCATTCTAATGACTCGATAGAGCTCTTCTATATACTCGTGGACAAATTTTCCTACTTGCTTCAACCTTTGCATTTTCTTCAGCAAATCGAGCTCATAGTCGACATGAATGAACTGTCTCTTCAGTTTGTCCACCATCTGATCCCACCTTGTTATATTCTTCTTCCCTCTTCTATTTCTCTCCAACTGAACCTCTTTCCATCAAATTTTAGCATGACCTTTCAACTTAGCCTTTGCAAATCGACCCTCCCAATATCTTCAATTTCCTCAAGCTCAAAGTACTTCATATCATTGATCCAATCAATCAACTCTTCTGGATTAAGATTTCCAAAAAATGTAGAAATCTCAATCTTTGGTCTCTTTCCAATCTTAGAAATGGCCCTAAAAAACCTAGCTTCATCAGGAACCCTAAATATTTTTAGCTCTTCAAATTTTCCTTCTTCATATTCATTCTCACTTGCATCTCTTGCCCTAACATCAGCTCCTCTATGCAGCTCCTCTTGCAGTGCTTGCACTTGCCTCTGGAGGGCTCTAAAACCCTCTTCTGTCACACCCACAACCCTTCCACCACGGTTCCTTCCTGGAGGCATTTTTTTACTTATCTCTCAGACCCAAAACCACAGTCCTAGTGTAAATTGCCTCACGTTCGGCAATCTATCTACACACTCAAGAACTTCTGCTCTGATACCACTTGATGAAGGGTATTCCCCTTACTCAACCAAACACAACACAACATGGAAATCATCAGAAAATTGCAAGAACATAACAATGGCAAGAACAAAAACACTTGCTTTCTATTTTCTTCAATGAAATGACATTACAATAATTTTTTTAAAGTAACATATTACAACCACGTGGGCATTTTCATTACAATAATCTACAAGACAGCCACAATCTACACTTCTGGAACTGACTCTAAAATCTCCCTTCAACTCTATTTAAGTAGCACAATTAACCGCCTTAGAAAATTCTAGAAAGTGAAATTATCTCATTTTAGCACCCAACGGTTCAATTTCCCACCTTAAGTGATTTTCTATCTTCCTTTGTATTGAAATTGGAGTCCTGATGATCCAACTTCCGAAAACCATAACTTACAAATTGTTGAGTCGATTGGCTATTATAACCTCATTTCAAAAATCTCTTGAAGCGCTCTACATCCCTTGTTTGGTGAAGTGTCACCCAATCAAAGTTTGACCCTCTTTCGGAGCCTCTAAAACCTTCAAAACTGAGTTCAAAGTTTTTGTACCACTTCGCCAAAACAAAATATTAAATATCTTCAAAACCAGACTTGACCTTGTCATGAAACTTTACCGACAAACTTATAGATCCAAAATGAACCTCTAGAGAAGCAATTGGAACAATCCATGCTCAAATGAACAACTTACTAAATATAGTAAACTTATCAAAAATAATAACCCTGTCCAAAGCCAACCCTTATTGAAAACTAGACTATTTTTTATGATGCAAGATTGCCCTTACACCCTATGCTCCTACATCATTTTGATATTATAATAATTTAGAATGCATTGTGGTTAATAGCTTTTTATCAGCCACTCACATCATACAAGAAGACTTAATTTTTACTCTCATATCATTCATTGTGAACTATACTATTGTTAATTTTGCAATAACTATATCAACTTCATATAGAACTTACCAAAGAAACATTTAGTAGAAAGCTTACATACTACAATCTATTATGCTATTTTATGCTAATTTAGACAAACATTTTATTTGGACAAGTCATAGGCTAAACTTTCTATTTTATTTGCTCTATACCTATACTATAAAAATGTCTTTAAATTTAAAAAACAAGTATCTCTTTTTCAACATTTTTTCCCAATTATATCCCAATTTTTTCAAAAAATCTTATACTTATATTTTGCCAACTTTACCTGCAGACGATTTTTGCTGCTATGATGAGACACAAACGTAATGAGTTATGAATTTCGATTGTTGACATGTATAAGTACCGATGAAAAAAATTGTTCAATTGCAAGCGTTATATTACAAAGAACACAGTTGCAACACATTATTCTGACTAGAAAATTTCCCCGTCTTATATACAACCTTTTTCTTTACAGATTTGTCATTACTAAAAGATCCAGTTCACCTATCGTCTATGCTCTTCCTAACTGTATAGAATGCTCTTGACAGCATTATAATTGATCAGCTTACAAAAGCTTTCGAAAGCAAGGCAAATTGATTGACTTTTTAAAGTGTCATAATAAGTTTGCTATGTTTCAACTTCAACCCTCTGCAACCTCAAGCAGCGACAAGTAAATAAGCTTTGCCAAAAATAATTGCAGTGGCAATCATTTTACTATCTGCTTGCATTAAAAAATTCTTACTGTCTTGAAAAGATTTATAGTTAGCCTCTGTTCATGGGCACTGATCATTAGAATTAGTAATCATTACTCCACTCCTCAAAGTATTGCCTTCTTAACTGCTCATAATGTTTATGCAAATTGGTATTTCCTGACAGCATGTGACCTCCCGTTACTGAGCTTGCATTACATGGTGGTACCTCTCTGTTTTTCCATACAAGTAAATATCGGATAACAACTTTATTTTCCTTTCCCGGAGGAATCACCAAGAAGCTATTATTATGAGTAGAAAACCTGGCCCCAGAAAAAATCTCACAAAGAGCTAGCACACAATACTCTTTAGCCGATGTAGCGTACTGATATGAATATGTCATCTCGGTAGAGAAGTAGATGCCCGCTCCATAAGCCTTTCCTGAAGACATGTACTTTGTATCACTTAAACACTTTAAGCCATTCCTGCAGGACTCAAGAAAATCGACGATGTTCAGCTATGACAGAGATGTATGTGACTTTACAATGTGTATAAGTTATCCTACTACCTGCCAGAAAACTTGTTTTTAATGAAATGGTGCTGTTCATATTAACTGTATAAAGTCTCCAAAAATGCACTGTATCACAGAAAAAGGGTAGGTGGAAAAAGTCTATGCAAGGCAGTCTTAAACAACATATCCACAAAGAGACAAATATTTAAATTTAAAAAAGAAAAACTGCAAAAAGTACATAGGCTAAAAGGTATGACCAATACACTGACCAAAATACTGTATAACTTCAAAACAAGTAATGGGCATTTTTCTGTTGTTTTGGAGGTATCTTCGGTGTGATAGATTGCAAAGAAGTCAAAAAGTTTAATTAGAAAATTTGTGGGAAATATATGTTAGTTGAATACCCATACGAATGTTTCATTTGTATCACTTATAGATTCAAAAATAATTTTTACGGGCTGTACCATTATTACAAAGTAATTGGTAAAATATTTTATGATATTAACAAGAGCATAAGCTCAATAAATAGGGAATACAAGCTTTACAAAGAGGCAAGTTTCTAAAATAGAAACTGCCAGAAAGATCAGAGACGATCTTAAGAAGATATTTACAACAAGTTACAATATTGAGCATTAATACTAAAAATGATAAAATATTATTCTAATACCCTCCCTTAATGCTCAATCTATCAACTACACCAATAGACCCCCTGAATTTGACAAACTTATCTGAACTGAGGGGCTTGGTGAAAATATCTGCGGGCTGCTCTGATGTAGGAACATACAACAACTGAATGGACCCGTCTTCAACCAACTGTCGAATGTAGTGACAGTGAAGTTCTATGTGTTTGGTTTGTTCATGGAAGACTGGATTCTTGGCAAGTTTGAGCACTCCCTGATTGTCTGAAAACAAAGGAGTCAGACCGGTTTGAGATATTTGCATATCTGCAAGCATCCGACGAAGCCAAACTGCCTCACAAGTTGCCTTAACAGCTCCCCGATACTCTGCTTCAGCCGAAGAGAAAGCCACTGCCTGCTGTTTCTTACTGGTCCAGGTGACTGCACCAGAACCCAAACTAAACACATCCAAAAGTTGATTTCCTATCATCAACGGAGCCTGCCCAATCTAAATTTGTGAACCCACTGAATCTAGGATCATCACACCTAGTGTAAAGAATGTCATAATCTGAAGTGCCCTTGACATATCGCAGGACACGCTTTGCGGCTACCCAATGATCAACCTTGGGGGCTGTCATGAAGCGGGATATGTAGCTCACTGCAAAACTGAGATCAGGGCGAGTGGCAGTGAGATAGATGAGACTACACACTAGTTGTCTGAATTGGGTTTCATCGACAGGAGGGGAATCAGACGTAGCTGATAATTTCAGACTAGTCTCCATGGGTGTGGAAGTAGGTTTGCAATCCTGCATGCGAAACCTGTCAAGCAAGCTTCTGGCATACTTAGACTGAGAAAGAAAGATGTTTCTGTCAGTCTGCCAAACCTCAACACCCAAGCAATAATGAAGAAGTCCGAGTTCTGTAATATCAAAAGTGCTACACAAATCCTGTTTGATGTCAGAGATCAATTGTGTTGAATTCCCAGTAATGATCAAGTCATCCACATAGACAAGAAAGAGAATATCATTACCAGAGTGTTTGATGTAGAGATTACTATCTGAAGGACTACGCTAAAAGCCACAAGCAACCAAGTACTGATCAATTTTTATGTACCATGCCCGAGGAGCCTGTTTAAGTCCATAGAGGGCTTTCTAGAGTCGACACACTTTGGGTTCGGAACCGGCAACCTTGAAACCAAGAGGCTGCGTCATGTAGACTTCTTCCTGTAGTTCACCATTGAGGAAAGCACTCTTCACGTCCATCTGATGGACTTTCCAACCATACTGAGCTGCAATGGTGAGAAGAAGACGAATAGTACTCATCTTAGCAGTAGGAGCAAAGGTCTCCTCGTAGTCAATACCCTCTCGCTGGGTGAATCCGCGAGCAACTAATTTGGCCTTATATTTGTCTAAGGTACCATCGGCATGACACTTGACCTTATAGACCCATTTACAACTAATGGGTTTCTTCCCGTGAGGAAGATCTGAAAGCACCCAAGTGTGATTCTTCTGAAGACTTTGGAACTCAGCATCTATTGCTTGTTCCCATTCTGGAATTCCTTTGGCCTCGGCATATGTCTAAGGCTCATAGATGTTGTGGATGTTAGCCATAAGAGCAAAATTGACGGAGTTATGCTGGATGCTCTTTTTTCTGGAAGTTCTACCCTCAATGAGCTCATCAGGCTGGAGATAACTGATGGTCTTAGCCCACCATTTGGGCCGAAGGGTAGGTGTGCCAACATCAGGAGCTGGAGGAATAACTGGAAGAGGAAGTGGATCAAGATCAGGATCAGGAGGAAGGTGTGCATCTTCTGGAGGAAACTCTGCTGGTGTATTATCAAGAGCAGAGTAGGTAGCATCCCTCCCATCAGGTGGACCAATAGGAAGATCAATACTCAAATCAGAGGCCTGTAAGGGCGGATCTCCAGAACAAAATGGGCCTTGGTCTTCATCAAAAACATCACGACTGAAGATAACACGGTCAGTGTCAATATCAATCAAGCGATAAGCCTTATGGTTGTCACTGTACCCTGTAAACATGAGCTGCTGACTCTTGGAATCCAACTTAGTGCGCTTAGCATCAGGAATCCATACATAAGATAAAGAGCCAAAGACTTTCAGATGGCTGATCCGAGGTTTGCGACCAGACCAAGCTTCCTCAGGAGTCATATTTTTAACAGCATGAGTGGGTGACCTATTAAGAAGATAGACAGCTGTGAATACTGCTTTTGCCCAATATTTCCTGGGAACGTTTCTATGTTCCAGCATAGACCTAGCCATCTTTGTAATGGTGCGGTTGCGACGTTCTACAATGCCGTTTTGCTGAGGGGTGTAGGGTGTGGTGAACTGACGTTTTATGCCATCAGTATCACAGAAAGTAGAGAAAGCAGACGAACAAAACTCCCCTCCATTATCAGACCTAAGAGTAGTAATAGAAGAACCAGACTCTTTTTCTACTAAGGCCTTAAATTTTTGAAATACAGGAAACACATCTGATTTTTTCTTAAGGAAATGCACCCACATTTTAAGACTGAAATCTGTTGTGAGGTCTTTCACACATCACCCCAATTCTTGGGGACCCCCTGTTTTCGTAGGATTTCAATTTTGGAAGGGGAGATCAAGTTTTTTTTTCCCTTGGTGAGGCAGCCTTAGAAGTCATCCTTCCCTTGGCTTGGGTGTTTCGAAAGTGGCAAGTTTTGTTTTGTGGAGATTTGGGTAAGTATCCCATGCTTGGGCGGATTCCGCCCAGCCCTTGGACAGGCTGTCCATGGTGCTCCTGATTTCCGCCCAACCTAGTGAGATGGGGGCAAGTCAAATTTATGATGGCGGAGTGTTTTAAGGATGCTTGGGATTGATGATTAGATGTTTTATGGCATTTTGAGTGAGGAGGAAGTAGTGAATCCATTTGGAGAAGTGAGCGTATCCCTTTGGGCGGAAATGTCCAACACCTTGGACAATTCCGCCCATGAAGATGGAGGCCAGCCTTTCCTCCTTCCCTAGACTCCTCCCACTTGGCGATGGTGGTGATGGTTTCCCGACCTTGGGGGCATATTTGTAAGAGAAAGAACTTGAGTTGATATTGGAGGACAAGGGTGAAATTCTGAAATGTTGGTGTCCAATGACTTGGCGGATTCCACCCAGCCATTGGACATGGTGTCCATGGTGCCTTCATTTTCCGCCAGCCCCTTTATAGGTTGAAATTGGGTCCCATTGGAAGGTATAGCTATGTAGTTGAGGGTCAGCCATGTTTGACGTTGAAATGAAGCAATATTTGGTGTTTGAAGTGTTTTAGCGAATTTCTGGAAATCCACATGTCCAATGACTGGGCGGATTCTGCCTAGCTATTGGACATGGTGTCCACGGTGCCTCCATTTTCCGCCAGCCCCTTGGGAGTTGATAGTTGATCCAACTTGGTGTGTTGAGGGGGTACTTGGAGGTTTGAGGCTATGTTGGATGGAATGGGAAAACGTGGTTTATATTTGAAGTGGCAAAACAAAATTCTGGAAATGACAGTGTCCATTGGACAGGCTGTCCATGGTGCTCCTGATTTCCGCCAGCCCTTGGGGGTAAGAACAAATCGGATTGAAGGGATGTTTGGTGTGTGGAGGTCGGTCTTGAGGGATGGATGACATCTCCTCCCAAGGGAATTCTTCCCTTGGGCAGAAATGTCCAACCCCTTGGACATTTCCGCCCACTCCATCATCCCCCCTTGGCTTAGGAAGCTTGGAAGTCAGCCTCCCCTTGGTGTTGGCCCTTGTGGCAATGAAGTCGGCCCAATGGCCCAATTGGCAAACACAAAAATTAAATGCAAAGTCGTCCCTATTTGAGGGCAAAATTTAAATGTTTTATGGCATGGATTAAAGTGCAAGTCGGCCTCCTCTTGAATTTGGACGAAATATATATATAGGGAGGAGTTTTGACTTCATTTCAAACACAAGCAACCAGCAGGTCTTTTCCAGCAGTCCTTTTCTTTTTTCAGCAGGGCATTTTGAATTTCGACAGCCATAAGAAATCTGGAGGTGTTTGTACTTTGTCAAAGTTGAAATCTCAGCGTTTGCAGGTATCTTTGTTGGTTTATTTGTCCTTGTTTGGGCTCTTAATCAGGTCTAGTGGATGGGATGTCCTCCCATTCACCATTTAAATTCGATCTATGACTGATTTTCTGGAAAATAATTTAAAATCCTTCATTTTTTTGCAATAAATTCAGAAATATTCAGAGCTGAAACTTGGAAAATAAATCAGAACTCTTGGCAATTAGAATTCTGGAGCATCAAATTTCAATTCATAGGCTGGAATTTAGTGGAGTCTTTTCTCCTTTCTTAAATATTTTAATCGTCTAATTAATGTTTGGTGTGTGTTGCAGAGTAGAAGGTAATGGATCCTACATCCGCGAAGGCCCAAAGGCTGGCCCAGTTCAAGAAAGATACCGAGGACATGATGCCAAAGACTCTCTTTCCATCCAAGTGGAAGAAGGTTGGAGACATGAACCTTGGGCCAGTCAACATGATCCAAATGAGGAACAGGGTGATAAGAGGAAGCTCGTCAGTATTAGCAAAGAAGATGATCAAGAATGGGATCATACAGGATGCAGCTTTTCCCCCTACTCTTCCATGCCCGGAGCTCATTCTCGAGTGTGCTACTCACTATGATCAACACACCAAGACAGTCTACTATGGGAACGAAACCAAGAGGAAGGTGCTTGTCAATCTAAGTGATCGAGCCATCGAGGAAATATTCAACATACCACACCACCGGATCAGCATCTTCATGACAAGAGACCAGGCGGCCAAGCACTACAATGACAACATTGCTCATTATTCTGCTCTCCTATGCGAGGAATGGCTAAAGGAGCCTAGAAAGAGGCATTCAAAGTTGCCAAGGTTTACA
>MU227044.1:46365-63965 GCA_018584345.1 Thuja plicata
AGCAAATCACATTAATATAACTGAGTTAGTATCCACAGGTGTAAGGAACCTTGGAGTTTTCTCATGTCCTTCATGAGTAATTACTTTTCAAGAGAGGGTTGAGTGTTTGATATCCTGTATCAAGTGTCCAATTCCTATATGTTATGTAGTGGTACAAAACTAACATCAACAAAATCATCAACAAGAAGCAAGAAATACCTGTACCCAATAACAAAAGTAGTATTCATAGGTCCACATACATCAGCGTGGACCAGTTACAGTACCTTGGAGGCTCGCCATGAGTCACCATCCTTGAAAGGTGTCCAATGTTGCTTCCCAGTCTGGCAAGATTCACAAACTCAAGGATTCTGGTCTGAATATCAGGTAGGCCATGGACTAAGTCATCCCGAACAAGCTATGCAAGATACTGAATATTCAGGTGTCCATATCGTTGATGCCAGAGACTAGTGAGAGTGGAAGAGTGGGTTGTGGAGACATGCTCAAGAGAATCGCCTGTGTTCACAAGTCTATAGAGACCATGATCCTCAATGCCAACAGATAGAGTAGTGTGAGAAGCACGATCAACAATCGAGCACTTATGTGCACTAAAAATAACATCCAGCTGAGGAGAGTGTTGCATGATCTGACTGACTGAAAGGAGATTAAGTTCCATGCCAGGAACATAGTGCACATTGAGGAAGAGGAGACGTCTTCCGCTTGATTGTATCTGAACATTGCCCTTGCCGACAATAGAGTACTCTTCACCACCACCAAAAATAACTGAGTCCGTGTAGGAGGAGAACTCAACAAACCAATCGCGCCTGTGAGTGAAATGTCGAGAGGCACTAGAGTCAATGTACCAGGCGGAAGACTTCACATGGTCTGCATGTCTTTTAGCCATGAAGGCAAAAAACGCAGATTCTTGTTGCTTTGTGTGCTCAGCAACATTTGCTTGGGGCTGAAACCCTCCCTGCTTCCGCTCCTCGGAGGCCAGTCTGGTACGGCAATCTTTGATTATATGACTAAATTTGTGACAGTAATTGCACTGCACCTTTTTCTTAGAACCATCCTGAGATTAGAAGGGCCCTTCTGCTAAAAGGACAGATATGACTGAAATTTGCCCTGATCCTTGTGAGAGGATTGGGCTAGGAAGGCCTGTTCTGAGGAGGATGAGGTGACACTGCTACCAAACTGTTGTTTCCAACAATCCTGCTGCAGAATTTTGGTGCACAACTTTGGGAATTTCAGATCCACATTAATCAAAGTAATGTTGAGAGTTTCTATGAAGTGCTCATAAGAGGATGGTAGACTTTTCAGAGTAATGACTACCATATCTTCTTCCTCCATCTTCCGACCGATAGCTTCAAGCTGATCGCGAATATCTTTAATCTTCGTGAGATGCTCCTGTAATGACATGCGTTCATCCATCATGATGGAGAACAACTGTTCTTCAGAAAGAATGCGCAACTTTTGACTGATGTCTCATGCAATTCCTTTAGATACTTCCAAATGTCGGCAGTAGATTTTCCAGAGGGAATCTGAGGGAGCTGATCATCGATGACAGAGAACTTGAGAAGCATGACAGCTTCTCGATTCCGATCGTCAAACTTGTCTTGATCTGCAGGGACAGAGGTCGGACGAGTGTCGGTGCCGAGAACAAGCGCATCCAGACGACGGTACTCAAAGATGGTCAACATGCACTGCTTCCAGGTGTTCTAATTGCGGCCGTTGAATCGCTGATTGCCTTCCAACATCAAGTTGCTGACGCCATCTTGCACACTTCCAAATGTAGAAAAAGCGAGAACTAAAGAAGAGGTGCGAACCCGGAATTCAAAACACAAATCCCAATGCAGAGAATAGAGGCTGAATCAGGTACAAACGTCAAGAAAATGAAGGAGTACTGCTGGCACGGATTTCCAAGAAAATTTCTGGTTGACCCAGAAAAATTCGACAAAGACCCAGAAGAAATCTGAAAAAACCCAGAAGGAATCTGAAATCGGATTTGAAATCCGCTGGCACAAATTTTGATGCACGGAAAACGATGCACCCAGAAAATTCGGAGACCGACCCAGTTGAGTTCTCAAAAAACCCACCAAGAATCTGTAAGAAGATTTTTATTTCGGCAAAAAATCAGAGAGTTTCGAAAGAAACCCTAGCCGGCAGTTTATACCTTCAAAAAATTGCAGAACAATGGCGGATGTGCAGAAAAAAAACGATGACAGAGGTCGCATGGGAGCACAAAGAGACACGAAAGTGTGCCAAAATGACTACATAAGTGGTTGTTTTTCATGGAAATCGACCGTAGATGGAAGAAGTAAGGCCAAAACGCAGGAGGATGGCCACGATTTTTGAAAAAACACGCCTAGAAAGCGAGCCGCGAAGAGGCCACGCGATTGCAAATGGTGACGTTTGGACAGGGATATGACAAACACAGCACCCAGACTGCAGAGTTCCGATCTGCAAGACAGAAGAAACCGCGTCCAAGCCATTTGAAAGAACTGTAGAAAACGACCAAACTCGGGATGAAGAGAAACCGCGTGAGTTGCAGAACAAAGACTCGCGTCCAGGACCCAGCACGTAAGCAACAAAAGACAGACCTAGCACAATCCCTCACAAAGTTTTCGAAAATCTCAAGTCTTAAATTTCATGAAGAAATTAAAGATTTTCAAAATATCATTTCGAAAAATAACTCAAGGAATTTCAACAATATTTTTCAAAAAGGAGGCTTTGATACCATATTACAAAGTAATTGGTAAAATATTTTATGATATTAACAAGAGCATAAGCTCAATAAATAGGGAATACAAACTTTACAAAGAGGCAAGTTTATAAAATAGAAACTGCCAGAAAGATCAGAGACGATCTTAAGAAGATATTTACAACAAGTTACAATATTGAGCATTAATACTAAAAATGATAAAATATTATTCTAATAACCATTACTGATATTGTTATCTCAAGAAAAGATTCAGAAAGGCATGTAGCAGGGTGAATGTGTATGTTGCGATTAAATGATAACTATTTCTTTCAAATGATCACAATCTGACGGGAACCTCTACCATAGGACCAAATTGGAAAGGACTATAATTCAGAAAATGTTTATATCGTGATTAAAAACAGCTAATTCTCATGAATGTTTACAATCTTGCAGGAAAGCTTTAGTATAGGACCAAACAAGCAAGATTGCCTTGACAATTTCACTTAAGAAAAGAATAGAAATAAGTCATAACTGATAAAATTTGTTACATTTGAACATGTCCAAAATCTTCTATGAATAAGAAATTCAAAGCATTGGTGTCAAAAGATTAGAAGCACACATTTCTTGATGGAAATGGGTCTGTCATATATTGCCTTCTATAAGGTTATGCAGAAAGCTAGAAAGGAGAGGTAGATTACAACTTCACTCCAAAATGGATGCTGGTGAAATCAAGAAATGATTATATATTACAAAACCATAATTGCAATTTGAGGGAACACAGTCTGTTTTATGGATTTAGGGGCCTATGATCACCCAAATGGCTATTAAATAGGTCACAAAAAACAACTATAGGGGAAATAGATATTGGAATGTTTATTACTATATTTATGGTCTGTTTATTACTAGAGGTATTCCCATCAACACTTTTACAGTTGGTATCTTCTATCATGTAATATTTTTAATTTTTCTACAATATTGACTATGAATTATGCTACTCCTGTCTGATGGGGTTGTAAAGATAATAAATTATCATGATATAAAAGTTGTAGTTCAAGCTGAAGGACTCGAAAGAAACTCAATAAAAACATGCAGAAATTGAAAACAAATAGTACCAGCGGACATACCTTATGATAGAGTACCAGTTAGATATATTACTTCCATGGAATGCAAAGACAGATCCTTCAGTTTCCCTGTGCTGCTCAAAGTTCTGTTCACTCTCAGAATTATAGAAAACAGCAAACTGGTAAAGAGATTTGTCTATATTCAATCTGTGACTCTCTGGAAGTAGACAAAGAGACAACCTATTTGTAAACAGCACATATCTCAAGATTTTGTATGGAAGCCACATTTTCTCTACAAAATCTTTTGGAGATAAATTAGTCCCAATGGAACATCTTTTACCAGTAGATTTATTATCTTTTTGCAGCCATGACATTCCTAGCTTCAGAACCAGTTCAGATTCACTAGAACAATTTTGCATCTCAGTTAGTGGGGGAAAAGAATCTATTATCTGTCCCAAAAGATCCAAATTTTTATTTGCCATATCTGGACTATTAGTCCTTCCTCCAGGGGTAAAATTACCGAAGAATCCTGAACGATTTCGCATTTCAGCATTTTTCAATAGAAAAGCTGGATATGGCTCAAAAACATCCCTAGTCTTATTTCTTGTTGCAGCAGCAGCAAGGTTAAGTTCCAAGTCAATAACCTCTGTATTCTGTAGTTCATGTAGAACTGATGCTCCAATTCCCAGTTCTTCAAATCTGTACAAGCTGAGGGAAAATTATTTTCTTTTAGCATTATGTCAACACTGGATAGAAATCCCACATAGAATATCAGTAGCACATCATTTACATGTAGAATAAAAATGTTGTTTTTCTTTCTTTGCAAATTTTGCTATTTACCTTTGCAGATGGTATCCTGGCAATATGGGTTCCAAAGACCACATAATTGCCAGCCCTATATGGAACAGTTTCAAGCAAATTTCCTGCTCAAGTGAGTGCTTAGCAGGACAACAGGATCAGCCCATCAAGAATGAGTACAGTGAATTTAGTAACCAGCTTGTAAACTAGGTAATTAAAAAGGAAAAGGTCTCAAAGATAATTAATATGTTTATGCAACTTAAAACTAGCATTTTAGTTTGATAGAAATGCTTCCAATGTTAAAAGCTAGAGAATATTTCTAACACTAAGTAAGTTCCTACGTTATCAGAAATGCAATGATTATGACCCATTCCACATTAAATATGGATGACACGCTATATCTGTTTTAAACAATCATTTTTGGGGTATTTGTGACTTTATTCTTGTCTGCGATCGAAAACTGCTAGGAACAGTGTTGTTCCAAAAACTGCGGGGTCCTTAGAAAAAATTCCAGCAGTAAACTCACAAAAACTTTTGTAAGCTAGGTAACTTGTGTGCATAGTTCTGTGAAAAAAATGCAATTTTTTTGGGAGTTACTCAGCAACTTTTCATCTGCAACAAAATTGGACTCAGCGAGTTCTCTCTTTAGACTCATCCACTGAAAAGAAAATTGCCAAGACTTGATAAAACCCCGATTTTAAAAAAAATTTGTAACTTTGATATGTTCAACAATTAAAATCTCAGCAGTGTGAATTGATTGTTGACTGATTGGGAGTGCATTTTAAAGGATTTATTGACAATTGGAGTGCATTGGACACAATTTTTTTTGGTTTTCTATTCCTTTCGTCTGTCTTTGTCCAAATTTCAAATTCAAAAGAACGAAAACCTTGTTATCATGCTAATGATTTTTCTTTGATCAATGTCTGGAATCTATAGTGCGTGATGCAAGGCACCAACAAAAAGAACCTTGCATGAAAACTTAACACATTGGGTGTAATTAAGTGCGTGGTAACCTGCAATTGTTGCAATTTTATATGAGAGGAGATATCAATTGATTGAAATACCTAAGTTGCCAGTCTTGGTACAGGGGCAAGGTTCAAGTATGGCAGTATGGCAATTTTTTTTTCATTGGGTATAGGAAAAGGTTCAGTAATATATATATATTGTAAAATATAAAAACAGTGATTCTCATAATTTCCAATAAACAAAATATGTAATACCTTATATTTTATAAAAATGAAAATGCTCATAAATTCAATTTAGTGATTTGTCAAATGCTAATACACAATGAAAATCAAAATCAATATTTAATAATCTTCATATTGCTCTTCATTGAGAGCATCAAAGCCAATATTTGTTTTAATTTCAGTTGGACCACAATCAGCTGCATTGCCACTCCCACTAGCCACGCCATGTGTAAAAGCTGCCTCATCTATAGAGACTTTAACAAGCTATGCAACTAGTGTCCAAATTGGCACTCTTAGGAATTAGATCCCAATTCTTTGTCAGCACCTTGTTGTAATTAGAAATTTATCTCTTATATGACAAGGGACACAAGTGGGAGTGGACAAAGACCGAATCCTCAGCTTCTCTTGCATCCAATCAGTTGTGCTTAATTGAGTGGATGGAATATGTATTCCAATTCCACTCAGCTGAAGGAAAATATACAAATTCGACATACAACATTTACAATAACAAAACGTAAATTAAAAATTACAGAATTATAATATATACAAACAAAATGAAAACGAGAAAGTTAAAAAATAAAAAAGATGCATTCTTAGGAGAGAACTTTTATTGCAAGAGGTTGCAAGTAAATAGAACCTTGGCCATACATGTACCACCATTCATGAACATCTTTTTTGTACTTGCATCAAAGAACACAAAAGAGACCAAGGAGTAAATCTACTGGCCACAAGAAAGAAGCAGAGAGAGCAAAGGTGAGGTAAGTAGTTTTATCCGCAGGGTTCCTATGCAGAGGGAAGATATGATTGCCCAAACTAACTCGTGAAAACACTTTGTATATCTACATCTTAGAATATTCTTCTTAATGTAGTCTTGTAGCCAACAATAAGCTCTTTGTCCTTATATGATGTCTCTCTCTTTAGCGAGGAAAGTATCTCTTTGCTATAATTCTTTGGAGACAAAACAAAGGTGTGGTCATCTTGTTCCAATGGTCAACAACGATCCTTTGCACTCCTTTGAAAAACGTTTCAGTTAGGTCATGCTTCCTAGCTTCTATTATGGTCCATATTTTTCCAACCATGGAGTCCATGCCATCATAAATCTCGACCAAACATTTTTTATTTGTATCAGTATACCTAATCATGCTAATGGACTCACTAAAACTCAAAACATATTTTATACAAGCCCACCACTCTTCATTTAGGATCAATGCTTTAACTTTTTTGGATCTCTTTGTACTTGATTGTTTCCATGCACTCCAAAGCGTGTTGGTCACCATAGTGGTCAATGTAACTCTCACTATCACAAATCATCTTAAGACGATTGTGTGTGATGAAAATGGAGTTTCAACAACCTAACATGGTGTAAAAAATAAATTAAAATACAAAAGGTAGATTACATGTCACATATTAACAATAAAAAAAATAAAAATATAATTTAAAATACCTTCGACAACTCCAAGTTGGAGGTGGTCCCAAAGATGCCTTGTTGCATATTATGATTAATCATAAATATTTGAATCTCCTTAGCCTCCATGTAGGTTATTTTGACCCATTCAATGTATGTGCCATTTTTTTGCAATATTAAGTTGAGCAAGTGGACAACACTTAGTGTCCAAACTATATGCCCATATCACTATATGTACCCACCCCTATAGAACCGTCTTACAATTTATACTGCTGTCCATTGTCACTTGGAAAATGTTTTCAAGACACACCATTTCAAGGGATTGTATGAATATATTGGTAATGAAAGTTACATCTTTCAATTGCCCCTCACAATCTGCACCTTAATAAACATCGCCCTTATATGGGACACTATAATGACATTGATTAGTGGTCTATTTTTGCACTCTTTTTGTCTGTCATAATGACAGACACACCTATTTAAAACCATACACCCCTAGTTTCTCTCAATGGTGCCTTCATTGAACCTTTATCCTTTCCCAATAAACTAGTTTACACCATTTTCATACCCAAGACTAATGTAATCAAGAGGTGCATTGACAACGACTATCACCATATCCCACTGATATGGTGATCTAACAAGGTTATAAGGAAGCTCACTGCCATAAATGCAATGAGCAATGCCTTCATCTACGATCTCCCTTGCTTCATTCTTTAAGGCATTTTCTAATGGGCCTCTTTTGCACAAAAGGAAGGGGACATTCTCTTCCCAGGAAAATGGTGAGAATGGCATGAAAGGATGTGGACCAGCCAGTCGTGATAAGACACTGCGAGGTTTCTACAATCCTGTCCTAGCAAGATGTGCTCTTTCATTTGATCTACAACTTGTTGTGTTACTATCCTATTGTTCTTTAACATTACCCATTATTTATTGCTTCAGCAACCTTTTTTTTACTCAGGCCTTAACAAATTCTCATTCCCAAGTTGGAAATAGCACACAAGAGAGCTTTCACTCAATCGTAGGAGCTCTTATACTCAATTCCACATTGGCTACAATGTCAGCAATAACCCCCACCACTAGGAAGTTGTTCAATAATTTTCAAATGTTGCCAAGAGGTGACATGGCATCAAATTAAAATGAACTGACATGGCATCAAATTAAAATGAACTCTCTACATTGAGGTCAACTAAAATAGAACTACAAACCATTCTATATGAACATAAAACCAATAAACATTACAAATTTACAACTTAGAACTTAAAATATAAAATAGAAATCAGCATTATAGCCCCTTATTATGTGTACAAGGTTTTGAAAAAAATTCAAAGCAAAAAATATTATTCAAAAATTGTCTAACTTCTTCACCTAATTTATTCATTGCTTGCAATGTTCAATTACAAAACCTTTGCTGGAAGGTACTGCTTGGAATCAAGAGAAGCATTAGGAGGCAAGGATGGCAGCTGCAAATGTTTGGCACTACAATCATATACCATTCAATGTGGTGAGCAGCCCATATCTAGATGTGTTGGTAATGTATTAACTACTGCCGATGTGGGGTTTAAGACATCAACTATGTATGATTTCAACGTCCCTTGTTAGAGGAAGACATCTGCAATGCACGACTACTAGCAGGAGATCATACGAGAATATAGCACATAATGGGCTGCAACATTTTATGGTATATACTATAGATGAACAGATGGTGTGAATAGGACCTGATAAACTTTTTAGTGGCTTCGAGTAATACATTGGTGATCTTGAAGTCGCCTCACTCGAAATCAACAATGTACATACTTTGTGCAGTCTATTGGAGGGGGTGTTCCAGGAGGCTGGGTGGAAACATGATACACATTGTAACAAAAAATGTAGCCAGAAGGAGACCTTTTTAGGAAAGATATCCCACAATTTCTTGGAGCCTTTGTGTTGTCTATTGCAAGAATTTAATATTCGATGACATTGGGAAGATTTGATGGCTCAAAAGCTTGGTTGAAGACACTAGAAACATTACAAAGTTTATCAAAAACCATAATTGGGAGCTTAGTTTAATGAGGAGCTTGTATGATGGGAGGTGACACAATTTATCACAAGCTTGATCACTCTATTGAGTATTGATAACGCACTACCTTCTCAAGTAGATGTTTGTGAGCAATGTGTTGGACTCTCCATATTCCAAAGGGTAAATGGGGAGAAGGTTGTGAAGGCAATGTTTGATGAGGTATTTGCCAAGAGTGCAAAGGAGATACTCATGGTAGATAATAAACTTAAGTTTGATAAAAAATTTATTGTTGTTTTTTATTTTCTACCAGTTTTATTTCTTTATTTTCAAATATTTAGGTGACAAACCAAGATTCTGCATTTGGTCAATGGAGGTAAATACGAATGGGTTATCTTCATGAGTTCATGGCTAAGGCCCAACGAGACCATAGAAAAGCCAAAGAGACAAAAAAGCATTATTTTGGTGGGATCAAGAGACAATATGAAACCAACTCCTAACCAATACACACCATGCGGTACTACATAAACTGCCAATTTTTCTTCTTTGGTCTCATTCAAGTCAATGAGGAGGTCATGGTAAGACTTACTACAAGCATAGAGAGAATGACACTTGATGAAGGCCTCAGCAATAAATATCTAGATGAGTTAAAAGTCTACAAGATTGCAGAGATAAGGCTTGTTTCTTCACCTTTACGCATTCGAAAGAAGGCAACCTAACAATTGAGTAAAAATAGCGAGTCTTGTAATCACACACTTTGTAATAAATGAAATTTTAGCTTATTACTAAAAGAATTGACTCAACACATTTTTAATGCTTTATTTTTAGATTTGTGGTGAAAGAAATATGGTGCTAAAACACTTGGATAGTGCTGATATATATTCAAATCCGATAGTCGAAGCTGTGATGTGAAGTTCACTGGTGAAGATCTTGCTGAACTTGAGAGATGTAGCTGCAATAGAAGAATTGGGGCAGGGCATAATTTAAGGAATCATTCGCTCCTCTAGACGATTGAGATTTACCTTCTAGTTCAAGGCTGGACAATAATACAAAATAGAAGGGTGTAGAATAAATTTTAAATAGCAGTTGGTTGTCATATAAGTATACAATGTTTGAAATTTTGAATTTTGAGCATTTGGGGGTCACCATTTATGTAATATTTGAAATATGACAAAATGTGAAAATGATAATCAAAATAGACTTTGTGTTCTCTAAATTTGTTCATGATGCAGGAGCATCCTACATGGGCAGCAAAGATGCATAGTAGAAAATAATCACTTATGGCAATGAACATGCACTAAGAGGAAAAAGAAATTGAAAGGACATTCTTCAGTTTGAAAATCATGAATTATTGAGAAAGTAAGAAGAAAAAAGATTGCAAATATTTGTATTCTTATTGGCACGGCTGGGGAAGTTTAAATGCCCCTATGAAACAAAATAAAAATGATTTGGTACTTCTTCAAAACTGTTTTGAGTTCCAAATCAGCTGTTGATTGGGCAAATATAATGTAGGAAAGAAAAGAGTAAGCATCTGAATTAAGACTTCTGGATAAATATTAAGTTTTCACTTGCACTGAGAGAGAACTGAAGGGACATAGAAGATAGAAGACAAAAAGACAAAGACAGAGAAGATGGAGGATGGACAGGAGGACAAATGTAGATTTTAAAAAGATGAAAATGGTGAAAGGAGGAAGGAGGAAATTGAAAGGGGTGCGTAGAGAAATGAAGAGGTGCGGCGTGGGAAAAGGTTAGAATGGTTACCAAACCAAGCACCATGGAAATAAAAGAGAACAGGGTTGCATTTAGGGTGAAACCGTGAGGCAGCTGTGTGGAGGGATAAAATGCCACAAAGGGAAGATGAGCAGATAGGAAATAGAGTTGCTGTGTAGAAGAAAGAGAAGAGGGGTGGTTTGGAGTAAGAGAGAACAAGCTGTGCAGCTGGAGATGAATCAGTGTTAACCACAACAAGGGGGAAAAACAGAGGATTTTGGGAGTGGACAAAAAAAAGGAGAGGCACAAAGCTGCGTAAGGATACAGAGAGAAGATGCTTGCATAGAGTGAACAGAGATTGCAACAAAACCTGTGTTAGATGGCAAGTTTGCGCAAAGGAAAGAAAGCAAGAACCGCGTATATTATAGAGCATAGTCCAATTCTCATTTGTTGAGATGGGAATTTGAATTCTTTGTAATAGTTTTTCATTATTTAAAGATCTTGGTGTAAGCATCATGTTTGTAAACTTTGTAGTCAATAAGTGAAAGACCTTGCAATTCTGAATTTGTGCTTCTGTTGTGCGTTTGGCTGCAAGATTGGGCTTATTCCCAATATTGTCATGCACCAATTGGTATTAGAGCTAGAGGCCTTGAGCGTGTAGAGTCTACACCAGGACTTGCAGGTGAAGGTAGGAGAAGTATGAAGTGGTTGTGGAGAGCTCAAGAGAATCGTTCCATGTGTGTGAAGCCCTAAGCGATTGAGAACTAGGAAGCCGTGAATGACAGCGTTATGCAGATTGCAGAGTGCGACAAGTGGTGGAAGATTGCAGCAAATGAAATAATATGTTTGAAGAGGAAGATGAGTTGGGTCATGAGGAGACCCGTAATAATTGTTTTTGGAACAATATTCGGAAGAGAGTTATGGGATTGAAAAATGACAGTTGCAGCCGAAAGGAGAAAGATGTGAGAGCAGCCCACACACGTGAAAAGAAGAAAAGAAATGAGGTGAAGAATGAAGAGAGGAGAGAGGAGAAAACAGTCATAGTGGGCCATCAATTGGTGAATGAAATCAGAGAATGTGATGGAGGTGAAAGTACCTCTCAGGATGAGGTAGTAGAAGAGGAAGAAGTTCAGAAGGCAAAGGTTGTAGCAGAGATTTATCAAGAACCTGATGAAGATGGTGCATTGCTAGTAGAAGACATCGCTTCAAATGAAGAAAACAAGAAAGATGTAGCAGAGCTACTTGAAGAAGTTGTGGCTGTAGTGATCAGTAATGAAGAAACGTTGCAGCAGTGGAAGTAAATTTTAATTTTTCTACATTGCATAATGAAGAAGTTGATTTGCATAAGAAAGTGGGTACAAAGAGTTGTTCAATTGCAGATTGGCCTGGAGATAGTGTATGCTTGTATATCAAAGTAATAGAGGATATTGCTGATGAAACTTGGTGGAGGTGGTTGATTTGTGGCAGATTAAAATCCACAAAAGAGAAGGATGGAGAGATTATTTGGAGGAGGTTGGATAATGGTGGGTTGGATCCCACAAAGAAGAGTAGAGGAGAAAAATTTTTGCGGAGGGGGACGGAAAATGGTGGATGCAAATCCACAAGAGGACATAAGAGTAGTCAGCAAAGTTGGGGGAGAAAGACAATAGTTGTTTTGGTAAGATGTTGGAAGAAGAGGAAAAAGAAACGACTTTATGTGCACTTGTAACAGCGATGGAGTTCACTACAGATTGTTTGCAATCTCAAAGAGTGATTCTATTACTCAACTCCACTTTTGTAGCCCATGCTCACAAACTTTGCAATGTCCCCTATTGGGACTTTACTTGTTCTACCCTCAAATTAACAACTAGGGTTTGGATTGCGCTTGGAAATGGCAATTCGTAACATTCCCTACTAGGAGGCTGCCAATTCCCGATGATTAACAAACATCACTATGCGATTGAATCAAATTGAATTAAGAAACAATGGATAATACATTTGACTGTTAACAATCTTAAGTCCCCAATTCCTTACTTCTCTCCTAATCATCGACCTTAAGAAGGATGGGGATTTACTTGTCCTTAGGGCACTTGGACACCAATCTACAAGTAGGTTCCCTCAAGGTTTCCAGAACACATATTCATTCCCATCTCAGGACTTCTCCCTCAAGGTTTCCGTGATAAATGTCCTTACCCCATCTTGGGGATCCCCTACCTTGTGAGGTTTTACTCCGCCTCCCCCTGACAAAATCAGCCTATCCTCTTAATGATATAAGTGAGTGATTAAGGAATAGGCTATGTATATATATTCATATTTCATGTATTACGATTATATGTGTGTGTGTGTAACTGATATATAATTCTGATTTCACTATTATTAACAAATATATATAATATATATTAGACCATATTAGAGTTCCTTATTCAGATATAATATTTTGTAAATCAATATATAACTCATAGATAAGTTCAGCACATAGATTGATGTCACACGATGCTTTCCAGCAATATAATATATTTTATTCCCTTTGATGAGCACAGATGATATGTATATCTTTCTCTTTCCTCCATTCCCTATTGATACTTCCTCCCCTTTTATATCTTCTATGAGTAAGGGTCACACCTCTTCACCATGTCTGCCCTTTTCAATGGTCACACCCTTTCACAATTACCACCCTTCCAAAGGGTCACAGCCCTCCATTATTGCTGCCCCTTTGGAAGTTACTTCTTCTTCTTCCATTAATCCTTCCTTAATCCTTATGCTCCCTTTATGCAGATCATAACTGTCTTATATCTCAGAACATAACTTGCTATGATTACTTTTCTTATGATGATCCCTCTTCCATGCCTTCAAAAAATGACTTTCCCTCCCATTTATATCTTCATGATGGGAGAGCCACAACCTTTCATTATTACAACCTTTCAAGAGAGTCACAACCCTTCAACCTTTGTGCCCTTTGAAAGAGTCACAACCTTTCATAACAATCACTTTTGGAAGAGTCACAAACCTTCATCAATTCTTCCCATTCCAATCTTCTTCCATTACGGCTTCCTTAGTTCCCATGTTCCCTTATTTCTTCTTTTCTCCTTGTCCTCTTCCAAATGAAATTCTCGTCTCCCTTTTATATCTCATGTTTGAGGGAGTCACATCTTTTCATTTCGTGCCTTTTGACCATTCATTAAACTTAACTAAATTTTAAATTAATTCTTTTATATTTTGATTTAAATTTTATTTATATTCTTTTTATATTTTATTTATTATTTATTATTAAATCCTATTTCAGAAAGGGAACGTTACAAATTTTTACCGGGTGCGTCTGATGCAGGAGCATCTTGCATGGGCAGCAAATATGCATAGTAGAGAATAGTCATTCACGGCAATGAACAAGCACTGAGAGGAAAATGAAAAGAAAGGACACTCTTCAATTTGAAAATCATGAAATATTGAGGAAGTAAGAAAAGAAAAAGATTGCAAATATTTGCATTCTTATTGGCATGGCTAGGGAAGTTTAAATGCCCCTATGAAACAAAATAAAAATGATTTGGTACTTCTTCCAAACTGTTTTGAGTTCTAGGTCAGTTGTTGATTGGGAAAATATAACATTGGAAAGAAAAGAGTAAGCATCTGAACTAAGAGTTTGGGCAAATGTTAAGTTTTCACTTGCACTGAGAGAGAACTGAAGGGAATAGAAGATAGAAGACAAAAAGACAAAACATAGAAAATGGAGGATGCATTGGAGGAAAATGCAGATTTTAAAAAGAAGAAAACAGTGTAAGGAGGAAGGAGGAAATTGAAAGGGCTGCATAGAGAAATGAAGAGATGCAGCGTGGTAAAAGGTTAGAATGGTTCCTGGACCAAGCACCATGGAAATAAAAGAGAACAGTGATGCATGGAGGGTGAAAACGTGAGGCAGCTGTGTGAGGGATGAAACGCCATGGAGGGAAGATGAGCAGCTTGGAAGGAAATAGAATTGCTGTGTAGAAGAAAGAGAGGAGGGGTGGTTTGGTGTAAGAGAAAACAAGCCATGCAAGTGGAGATGAATCGATGTTAACCATAGCAAAGGGGAAAAACATAGGATTTTGGGAGTGGAGAAATAAAAAAAAGGAGAGGCACAAAGCTGGGTAAGGATACAGAGAGAAGATGCCTGCATAGAGAGAACAGATATTGCAACAGAACCTGTGGCAGATGGCAGGTTTGCACAGAGGGAAGAAAGCAATAACCATGTATATTATAGAGCAGAGTGCAATTCTCATTAGTTGAGATGGTAATTTGAATTCCTTGTAATAGTTTTTCATTATTTAAAGATCTTGGTGTGAGCACGATGTTTGTGAATTTTGTAGTCAATAAGTGAAAGAACTTGCAATTCTGAATTTGTGCTTCCGTTGTGGGTTTGGCTGCAAGATTGAGCTTATCCCCAATATTGTCAATTTTTCATGCATCAATTCGTTATGCATTTTTTGCATTAATTTAAATTATTTTGTGTATTTATATAATTGTTTTTATTTGCCAATTTTTTGCTTGGTCCCGAGTCTAAGTCAAAATCTTGTGCTGCCAAGGTTTTGTTAAGAGTAAAAATTCAAATCTTTGAACTATGCTTTAATGAATCTATTAAATTCTGCAGAGTAATCACTATGATAAACTTGCTCACTCAAAGGGCAAAGGTCTAAAAAATGAACTGTTATGTTGGAGCAACTTAGTTCAGTCCAAAGCATAATTTATATGTTTGGGCAACTTTAGTCTAAAAGATGATATGTTTATGCAATTGGATTTAGCTTTTGATAGTAATGCTTCCAACATTACATAGCCCATCAAATTCTGCTGCTAGGTCTGGCTTTAATTCTGTTAAGAAGATAGATGCAAACATCCTGACTAAACCCTCCAAATCCTGTTGTCTCACTTGATTTCAGTCTATAGGAAGAGGAAATTTCAAATAACAGAACATTTGCTTTGTACTATTAGTCTTTTTGACACATGTAAGGACAAATTCTCTTGATGGGACCTTGATCTACCAGTGATTTTCATATAATTTCAAGTTTGTTGCTTAACTTGATCCTGCGGGACCCAATCAACACAAGGAAACAAAGAAATGAGACTGACCGGAAGTCCCAATTTGATTAACCACAGTGGCTCTGATTTTAATTTTTAAAGGACAAATCATTATTTAAAGATAATATTTTGGCGGTTGTTTGGAGGAAAGGACCAAAGGACCTTTAAGGAGAATTAACAATAGCTTACCTAGTACACTTATAGGACTATTTGGATCCAAAGAATTCATACATAAACATTAGCCCCTTCTCAGAAAATTAAGGAAGTCTTTTAAAAGGGACTGCTGTGGAAGTCAGTCTATAAGACATGATTGACTTATTGGAAAAAGGGATAACATTGGTGAAATATATGTCCTTATTTTTATAAATTTACACATGGGTAAATTTGTTGGAATAAGCCAAGCTTGCAAGAAACATGATGCAAGTAGAAGTGACATCTCACAATATCAAACTGTGCAAATCAGCAAACTCACTTGGACATACAATGCAATTCAGAAATGCTTCAAACAACATCAAAACTGTGCAAAGAACAATGGAAATTTTCTCCCACCAAACCACTTGAAATGATATGACATCAAAGCACAACTGAAATTACATTGATATGACAGCCATAGGGGCTGATGAAAATCACAACAAATCTGATGTAAAACTGACCTATAACAGCAACCTTATATAAACTTCAAATATGAATGCAAACTATGAGACTGTTTGCAACTCTGAGCCTATTGGCTTCACTAAAACACCTGCAATTCTGAATACAATAATAATACAACCTGCAAGAGGAAGCTACAGCAGCAAAACCAGCTTCCAATCTGATTTTCCACTTCTTTCCTCCCTTCTACACATTCAAATCTAAAAACTCCTCCACAGAAAATGAAAGAATCAACATACAAATGCAACTCAACAAATGACTGAAATTAGCATCCTAGAAATGCCACACCCAACTTGATCTTCATCCATTTCCATGTTTGAATTAGCACTAAACATTTTTATTTAATGCTCTTATAACTCCTCTTACAATTTGCCAAAATTAGTAGTCCAATCGTACCACTAACACTGTCAGTTGACTCCCGGAATAAAAAAAGCCAAAACCTCCTTCATGGATGCCCAACTTAACATAAATGCTTTGTCACATGTCATCGTGGAATATGTCATTTTTACCCTATTTAGTTCTATATGAAGAGCAAGTGAGGTCCCACAAAATCCAACACCCAAGTTGGCCAAATTTACACAAAGTTTTAGCATAAGGTGTGTTGGTGCTCAAATCAACAAATTGGATTTCCTATGGACTTGCCGATCCAATGCTGGGAAACCCAAGTGATTTGGCCAACTAACAAGATTCAACCAAGGAAAGGTTGAACCTTCTGCAATTCTGGCTCTGCAGAACCAAGGTTGGTAGGCCTATACCTTAAACCTTAGTTACCGATGTGTGCATGTAAATGCCGAATGCGGGAGCGGATGCGTTCGGATTCTGATTCCGGCGCGGATGCTGTGCGGATGCGGGTCGGAAGCGCCACGTGAAGCAATGAATATATGGGCAGATGCAATGGATGACGTAATTGATCCCTAGATAGATGCTTGAAGCTGTCTCTCGATGGGGCTGGCCAACACAACATTTTGTCCCAACCTTTCTGGGCTGCTAAAGACCGATCATGGGAACAAAGTGCCAACACAAGACCGATCAATTACCTAAAGCAGTCCATTCCGCATCAATTACCTAAACCAGGTGCAAGCAGTCCATTCAA
>MU227044.1:64664-79062 GCA_018584345.1 Thuja plicata
AACAAGTTCAGAGATATTTCAAAAGGATATTACTTCTCAAATGACAGACCAATTGATTGAGGCCTCAATCAACAGAATTTAACCATGCAAAATGAGAAAAACCAATTGATAATAAAGACTATGAACCTAATCAGGAAGTATGTACATCAAATTGTCACTTTGAAGAAGTTCTATTGATTTATCCGAGGGACAAATTGTAAAATGATAATGAAACTATTATAAATGTGAAAGAAAAATGACTTATCTTTATTGCTTTTGAAAAAATAGTACATCCAGGTCCATGTTACACTTGTTGATTAAAAACTATCCAAATATGTGAAATTGTATTATATTGTATTGTCCTCTCTTTACATTTTACATTATGTATATATATGTGTTTGAGTAGCTTTCACATCTCTTTAGGGTGAAAAGACACAACCCTTATTACAAATTATTTTGAAAAAACAATAAACTAACAAAAAATAACTACCTAACTTTCAGATTTGGCTTTGGTAGAAAATCCAAAACACCTCATGAAAAGCTAATATTTCTGCTGGAGATAGGAAATTTGATTTCTCGAATTGGATCGTTTTTAGATTTTTAAAATTCGACCATCTTCAGCCTCTGTCGGCATCATCTTTGTAGCGGGTCGAAATTCCAGCATTTTCTGAAGGCTTCGATTAGTTAGTTCCACTTATTTGTGTCATAAATCTTCATTCCTTTGATTTTTTTAGTATGAAGAAACTTGTTTCTTGATAATGGATTGGGACTTCTATATTCTCAAAATTTAGTGTACCACCAGTGGCTCTTTTTGGGGACGTATGCTCCCTGTGAGCATAGCGAGATTCCAACTATCTCTAGAGAAGCAGACCAAATATCCACACTTAATCTGATGCAAAGTGAAATTGGGTGGCCCCAGGCCCCCAAAAAAAATGAACACTGCTTCTTTCCTCTATCGAACACATAATTCTGCTCATGTAATACTTTGGATCTCCCGAATACGATGCCACCATTCTCATGGACAACATTCATTGCTTTATTAACACGTTTTGACTTTTGTTTACCCTTAGAAAAGTCAGCAGGTGCATTGTAGTCCTTGCTAAATAGAAGATCCCCATGCATTTGATCAACCCTACAAGTAACTAGATTAAGCTCTTATGCTTGGATGCCTTTACCTACACAATCTTCCCTATACTCAAGATTTTGTTTCTCTTCATAAAAAGGATTTGGAGATAACTCACATTCAGGAACTTCCTTCTTATCAAGAATTTGATTAGATAGGATACTCAGATAATTTTCAGAACTAATCTTTAACACATTCTCCTTATTATGTCTGTTTGATTCCATCTCATCTTCACATGTTTGATACAACTTCTGCTCATATGATGAAATAATGCATGTCTCACTTTCTGAATACACTTCCCCATACATATTTTGAGTTTCAGCATCTTCAAAACGATCACTAGGCCCACTGGCTTTATCATGATGTTAATGGACTTGATTGCATAGAAAATATTCTTCAAATAATGGATTCAAGGATATAGATAACTCGGGCATATCTCCATGAAAGCTTTCATCTGAAACTTATTCGTGTTCATAGTTGTATGCTGTTCTATTTCATCTCCGTTATTTGATTCCTGAAATTTATCATCTTCTTCATCTAGTACCCCTTGAATATGTACTGATCCATCAACTTGCTTATCATGGTACATTGAGAAAAAAAATTGACCACTCTTCTCAACATGTTTTTGATATTCCATGTCTAGTAAATATGAGATTTCTTTTGTACTGAGAAGATCTTCCGCATCATCATGGTCATTGATACTTGTTTCCATGCAAATCTCACTACGTACAGATTCTTCTTCAATCTGATCCAAATTTTTCTCCTCCATGTCATCACAATTATTATTATGGTTCTCAAGAATGGATGCTTCTTTATCTTCTGTATGACTAGTGCACTCATCCTCCTCACCAAGATAATCATCAAGCATAAGGCCTTGTTCAATCTGAGCATAAGCCTCCCTTTTTCTGTCTTCATCATCTTCTTCTAATATATGTGCAAGGAACTTTACAGAAGGATCATCTGATGTGATTCCCATTTTTTTTACCTTTCTCATGATTTCTTTTTGTGAATGCATAATGTTTGAAGGTATTTCTTGAAGAATGTTCATCGTTCTTATCAGCAAATGTGCAGAAGACTCCCCTTCAAATCTCTCCAAGCTAAAAAATGCATCAAATGGAGACATACTAGGATCCTCTTCCATGCTGCAACTTTGGTCTTCATACCGTTCATAGCACATGTTGTCTTCTTCACCACTGGCATCATGAAACGTATAAAGAAACCATTGCTCAAACTTCCATGATGAGATGGACTGCGTAGGTAATGATTCATATTCTTCTAGTGCATTATTTTTTAATAACCATGCAAACAGCTTCATGGCATCATCTTATGTATGGACCTCATAATTATCAAGAAATATATGAAAAGCATCCAAATGATCAAGAGCCGATTCATCACAATCTCCATAAAATTCAGGAACCCTTTGTGAAAGTTGTGAAAACAATTCATTAGAACTGCATTATAACTTTCTAAGATCCAAAGGCCTGGTATCAACGGGAATCAAAAACCTTTTGAACAGAATTTTAAACATTATGTAATGGATCTTCTATTACTAATTAAAGGACAAATACTCATCCCTTCCAAGCTATCTCCCTCAATGGAGAAATTAAAAATTTCTGACATATAGGGTCGCCACCTTTTTATCTCCTTTTGAGTCTTTTTCCTCAGTAGAGTCACTAACTGAAATAATTTATTAAATAGAGTCGTCGCCTTCTTATCAGAAAGAAAATACTTACTATCTTCTGAGTTCTTTTCTCCCAGTAGAGTCTTAAATATATCACCAGAGCTTCTAGGTAAAATACAAAAATGCTCTTTTGAACAACTTCCCAGCGGAGTTGCCAAGTTGTTGGTGCTCAAATCAACAAATTGGATTTCCTATGGACTTGCCGATCCAATGCTGGGAAACCCAAGTGATTTGGCCAACTAACAAGATTCAACCAAGGAAAGGTTGAACCCTTTGCAATTCTGGCTCTGCAGAACCAAGGCTAGTAGGCCTATACCTTAAACTTATCCTTCAAGTCTTAAGGCTTTTTATAGCAGATAGAATACACCTCAAACCCTCTCTCTCAAGTATGGCAAGACACTTGAAAGAAATCTAATTGAAAGCAATATATCATAAACTGTAAACTGAAATGCTTTGAGTAATTGAAAAAATGTTTAGTAAATATGTATGTAAATTGAAATGAACAGATAGATAAGATATCACAAAACTATAACAATGAACTGAATAACTATAATCCAAATAATGATTAGAGCAGTGCCTTATTCTATCACAGGCAATAGAGTCAAGATCATTCCAATCTTATGTTCAACCTCAGAGACAGTTTTACAAGAAAATTTATCACTTCAAAGGTGTTATGAAATGAACATGCAACCTTGAAACAAGTTCAGAGATATTTCAAAAGGATATTACTTCTCAAATGACAGACCAATTGATTGAGGCCTCAATCAACGGAATTTAACCATGCAAAATGAGAAAAACCAATTGATAATAAAGACTATGAACCGGATCAGGAAGTATGTACATCAAACTGTCACTTTGAAGAAATTCTATTGATTTATCCGAGGGACTAATTGTAAAATGATAATGAAACTATTACACACGTGAAAGAAAAAGGACTTATCTTTATTGATTTTGAAAAAATAGTACATCCAAGTCCATGTTACACTTGTTGATTAAAAACTATCCAAATATGTGGAATTGTATTATATTGTATTGTCTTCTCTTTATATTTTACATTATGTATATATATGTGTTTGAGTGGCTTTCACACCTCTTTAGAGTGAAAAGACACAACCCTTATTACAAATTATTTTGAAAAAACAATAAACTAACTAAAAAATAACTACCTAACTTTCGGATTTGGCTTTGGTAGAAAATCCAAAACACCTTGTGAAAAGCTAATATTTCTGCTGGAGATAAGAAATTTGATTTCCCAAACTGGGTCATTTTTAGATTTTTAAAATTCGACTATCTTCAACCTCTATCGGCATCATCATTGTAGCGGGTCGAAATTCCAGCATTTTCTAAAGGCTTCGATTAGTTAGTTCCATTTATTTGTGTCATAAATCTTCCTTCCTTTATTTTTTTAGTATGAAGAAACTTGCTTCTTGATGATGGATTGAGACTTCTAATAAATTCTCAAAATTTAGGGTACCACCAAGGTGCTGACCAGAAAATTTATTAGAATATTTGGCCTTTTTAACAAAAATATTCAAGCTACATCATTTTCACCTATATTACAGAAGTTAAAAATAAAACATATTTTGGATGATGAGGATAGCCTGTACACCATAGATGCTCCTGCATCAGAACAGCAATGGTTACTGCTTTCATGCTACTATGGAAGGGGCTGCCAATCAGGAGCGGTCCCATGAAAGCTGTTCTTTGTGTTCATAAAATCATATTTTCTTTGGTTATTGTCCCATGAGGTTACTTTTTAAGGAGAGGAAGTTTTTTTTAGCTGTTCCTCTGACATTCAATACCGATAAAGAGTTCAAATTCCGATGGCAATACAGTTCAATTTAAGATAAATGAACTCACCTCTATGTATGCAGCGTGCAAATCAATTTAATTAGTTCAAATATTAAGTGGGATGGTCAAGACTCAATAGATTATTTCTCCTTAAACCCTTGACCACACATGAATGGATACAATTTACCACAGATCTTCCCTTCTAATTTTTTGAACCAGTTTGCTTGGAAGACTCCTCCATCTTGACGAGAAAACATCTTAACCAAAAAACTAAGGTTACCTTCACAGCTAAGAAAGGACACCTATAATTAGGAGGGCTAAGCAATTTAACTGTAAAACATAAGAAATTCAACGGGCGCGTACTTAAAATGCTAAACAAATTTGCAAATTTTTACCTGATAAAAGAAAAAAGATTAAAGTGAGAAATGCATACCATAACTCTGCATCGCAATACCACAACCGAGAGAATGATGGAAGGGGACTTCTACAGACGACGCACCAATTCTTTAGCATCCTCAACCAACTTCCCAGGGAAAGCAGAAGGTCGATAAAAATGTTATCAGGTCCAGTTCTTATGTTATGCATAAATTCCTTCACAAATTGGGGAACCAAAACAGAAGGCCCATATGGGCGCATACTTGCAATACAACTTTCAACAACGGCATGTTTAACCCCTTCATCCATTCCAGACATCAAATTTTCCAAGGAATCCCCAATTTGCAAAATATTAGCTGTGTTTTGTTTTACAAAAACATCAACAGACCCTAACAGAGTAGCTTCCGTTTCATACAGTTTCCCACCGTCAAATGTTAAGTGAAGGTTGAGGGGATGATCAAAGCAGAATCCTAGGGCTTTGGTAACATGGTCCGGAGACATTATACCCTTAATCTCCATTTGCAGCTCAACAGCTTCTGACGCAGTATTCAGTTTAATAGAACACCGTGGCAGTATTCCATTTGACTTTGAGTACTCAAGTGCTTCAGCCAAAGCCATGTTGCATTGCATGCTGGCATTTTCAACCAACCTGTACAAATATGATTCTTTCAAGGGCTGATGTACCTGCTCAATACCCAGTTTTTGCTTTTTAGAATTCCTGCCAAAAACTTGGGCTATGATGTCAAAGGCTTTGCCGACACAGTCTGGAGTAATTCTCACACGTTCTAGCTTCTCATTGAGAGTTTCAAGAATATTCATCAAGGTCTCATCGTCCTCTTCTTGTATAGATAGAGCTACAAAAACACAGTCAGAATCGGCTTTGTTATCTTCAAAATTAGAGACAGAGGGCATTGTCAGTTGGATCCTATACCCTCCTACCTTAACATTTACGAATTCTTTATGACAATCTTTTATTTTCAGTCCAAGTTTTACTGCAGTGTCCCTGTTGTTGGCTATCCATGCATTGATCTTTTCTTCCATGTTAGAGCTTTCACAAATTTGAACGCAAGAGACTCAAAATTTCAGGACGTGGGCGAAGAACAAAAACTCCTTCCTTAATCTTGATCAGTCAAAAGCTTAGCGGCTCTGTCATCAAGTGCAGTTATTATCAAAGTGATTTGGCTTCCGGCCTATAAACATAGGGATATGAAATTGGTTTACAATGCTCTGCTCTGTTATACAAAGCCATGCACAGAAGCAGCCATGCACAAAAGCACAAGGAAAGAGACAGGTGGGAAATAAATGAAAGGAATTTTCCTGGGAATAGTGACTAAAATGGGTTGGTTGTTTATAAAGTCACTTTCTTGGCTACCAAGGAAGCTTCGTACTTTCCAAGAAGCCTCGTCTTTGGTTTTCATGTGAATTTCATATTATTTCTTATTTTTAAGTGCACAATTTTAGTTATTATTAAAGCTTCTATCTTATAGTTGTGATGTTGAAACTTGTTTTTCTTGTTAAGTTTATAATTTTTATTTCATTTACAATTTGTCCTTGTGTCCTACATTCCACCTCCTTTATTTTATATTTCCCCACCCATTCATTTTGTTATTGGTTCAAATATTTAAATGCAGATTTAGAATTCCAATATTATGGATTGTAGGGGCAATCCAATAATCAAAATCAATCTTAATTTTTTAAAATATTCAAATACTTATTTTTAGATGACTTCCATATTTTATTAGCCATTTGATTGCATAACACGTTTGCATAATTAAAAATATTAATTGATGTATTTAAATGTAAGAAGGCTATCAAGAAGAAAATCATTTGTAAAATTTCTAAAAAGACTTAAATGGGAACACTAAAAGTAACCCACCACATCAAAATCAACTTTTAGTTATGTTGCATGTTTGAAAATGTTATTTTTAAGCACTAGTCCAAGGTTGTAAAGTCATCCCATAAGAGGTGGACCTAGGAGAACCCATGGATTTAGCAATTTCCTCAACATCTCCTAGACACCACACTTTTTACTGATAAGTGTAGTTTATTTCTTAAACTAAAATTAGCTCCAAGAGTGCACATTAAGTGGGTTAAAGCTATGCCTAAAGATCATATCTATGTTTGCAAGATCAATGTTACAATTTATGGAATTGGCTTTACCAACACTTTCAAATTACTCAATCATTCCACATCTTACCTACTTAGTTCATTCAAGGTTTAATATGCTTATTGCTTGCATTTACTTTGATTAGCTTATATTAACTCAAGGAAATATATATTTTCTCCATTTTGATCAACTTGTCCAAGCTTATAGTATTGTAGACACTAAAAATTACACCAACCATTTTATTAATTTTCTTCTTGATTAATGAAATAATTATTATTATTTAATTAATTCAATGTCATTCTTCTAATTCAAATTTTAAATTTGTCAATAGTGGCATGTTGTGATGGTTAAGTTGTTGTGTTGTTATTTTTGCGGTCAAGGTTCAAATCTCATTGGGATGAGGTCCCCCATTTGTGGCCTCACCTATTCATAGCTCCATTAAATTCTAAGTTTCCCTCCATCACACTTATAATTAAATAATTATTTAATTATTCTAATATCTATTAAAATTAATTTAATAATTTTTATTATTTAATTGATTTATTACTCAATAATAGTTTCTTTATTATTTAATTATATGACATTTACTTCTTTTTTATTAATTAAATAATTTTAATTATCTAATTAAACTATTTATTTCAATCTTCTATAATTAAATAATTATTTTAATCTTTTAATTAGTTAACTAAGTCTTCTATTTATCTAATTATTCTCAAAAGCAACCTTTTCTAAAAATAAATAATTTTTTTATTTTATATACTAATTTCAATCTTCTCTTTAATTTATTTAATTATTAACCTCTTTTAAAAATTAATAAGATTTTTATTTAAAATAAATTATTTATTTATTTAATATTTTTGTTTGTTTTAGGAAAGCAACCCCTTCTAAAAATAAAGCCTTTCTTTAATTAATTAATCTCAATCTTCTTTAATTTATTTAATTATTCACTTTTTTAAAGAAAGCAACCTCTTCTAAAAATAAATATTTTTTAAATTTTATTATTAATCTCATGTAAATGATTAATAATTATTTAATTCTAAATAATTCTTCAATTTGCGCACATCTCAAATAAAGCAGTTCCTCACCGTAAATGAGTCATTTTGGATCTCATCCGTTGAAAATCAATCATTTCCTTTTAATCTCAACTTTCTGTCGAAGTATTGAAATCTATATAATCAACCTTGATTTCTTATCTTGGCTAACCATAGTCTTCAAATCTTCATGCTATCATAATTACAATTTGGTGGCAAATTTGAAAGCCAATATATCAATACAAGAGGAGAAGAACAATGGAGGATTTTAGGAGTTTGTTTGCATTTGAGTTTATTTGATTATTTGCTTGATTTGCAAATTCAATTTCATTTCAACTTCTCATTGAAAGAATATGATTATTTGAATTGAGCAATAGGTTTTGTGGCTACCTAACTATCTCTTTGCGGGTTATGTACCTATTTTTGTTTTTATGTACATAGTGCTCTCTTAGGCTTACCTAATCATCTATAGAAGTTTTAACTTTGACATAATATGGATGTTATCATTTATTTCTATATTGTTTTAGGGGTTTACTAGTTGTGTTTACAACTTTTGTTCAAGGTTTGGATATAAATACTGATTTATACATATTTTGTTTGACTCTTCCACTATTGGATAGTCTAGCATCATGAATATTTTTAGATCATTTTCCTTGGGTAATATGCAGGTGTATATCTCTAATTTTAACCCTTTTTTATCATTTGTAACACATGATTCATCCATCCTTAAAACTTTTTTGACTTTCTATGTTATAGTTATGGGTGTGATCTCTATAAAGATAATGTTTTATAAAGATAATGTTTCATCATATCTATTGTTTCCTTCCTTCATAGAATTATTTAGTGTTTCTCCATTCCATTTACATACACTTACCTTACTTTCTTGGATAGTGATAGATTGGATGCACCTTTTCCCAGTAGTGATATATGTAAGAGATTGGGAGATTACACCTTGCAATAACAATCCTTTCACATGTCAAAATGGTTTTACATATTCAGAATTATTTCCTTTAGATGAATTGTAATATAGTAAATGTGTTGGCATGATACACAATTATCATTCTTTTACATGTTATGGTTGCTCTATTCATACACATACTCTTTATTACAATGTTATACCCCGTGATCACACTCTTTTAGCTTCTCATATGGATATTTTTGATATACCATTGTGCATGTTTACTCTTTCCATGATGATATTCTTGATCTCAAAACTTGAAGAGTTATTGCATGATGATTATGATGGCTCTACATTTGCTTGTTGTAATATCAATATTTGTATATTCTATAGATCTAACATTACCATTTTAGTTTTAATTCTCATAGTATGTTTAAGGATTCATTTTATCATATTTTCCAAGCATTTATTGATTGATTGCAAAATTTCACTTTACTTTGTTTTAGCCAATTTTCTACTATTTTGTTTATTCTCAGACACTTATCCATCCTCTATATATAGCATAAAGTTTGTGCTAATGTCCTCTAAAATGGATAAGAACCACGTGAGTTTTAAACAACCCTATAAATATATATTCAAATTTTAATTTTTATCACATTTATGTGTAGCTTATGTCAACCAATCTTTCTTGATTCTCTTGCCTAAAAATGTTGGAAATATGTGCTATATTTTGTCATTGATGTCAATAATGTCATTGATAATATTTGTTTGTACTGCATAAAGAAGAGAAGGATTGGTATTGTTGAAGAGGCTGAGAAATCATTTTGGTTTGAGACCAACATACTTGAGTGATGGTTTGATATAGATGGAGACATGGAATCACATGAGATCAACATGATTAGGGATTATCAAGATAATCTGAAAGACTGACAAATGTATTCATGAGACAAGTTGACAATAAGATAGTTCAAAAACACAACATGTACATGGTTGAGTTGGTGATGCATTGCTTATATTTTAAATATGGAATAGCTTAGTTTTTGCATCTTTAAAGGAGTTAGATGAATAATATTTGGTACTTTGTTCATGCTTGTATTGACGAGCATATTTGTGTTAGGCATAGACAATGAACTTTCTAAAGATATATTCACTACATTTTTCTCTACATTCCTCTACATTTGAAGATCTTATCTTGTAGTTATAGAGTTAAGGTTGTCAGTCATCAAGGAAGCTTTATCCAAGTTTTACATCCTAACACCTTCTACAAGAAGAGTTATGATTGACTATTCTATTGATCCTATCAAAAATGTATGCATTCCTCTAGAGTGATAGATTTGGTTGTGTAGACTTGGGGATTTGATAAGAGAGTTATAAGGGTTCATCCATGTGAGTTTTAGATGGTTTAAACTTTGGTTTACTGAAGTGCAATATTTGATGTATTTAAGTGTCATAGTTTGTCCAAGATACTTTGTTATCATTAGTTCAGTGGGTTTTCTACTTGATCCAACACATGTTGATCAGATACTTTAGGAGATGGTTGTAGAGATATTGTGGATAATCTACATTGATTATATCTTGGTTGGTATAATGTTTTGGTCTCTCTCTAGTGGTTTAAAGGTGTACAATTGGTAGTTTTTGATGTATTATTGTTGATTGGGTCGATAGTCTTGGTTCCTTCATTTGCAATTACATCATGACAGATTAGATCTACTTTGAAGGATGTATCCTAATGTTTTTGGCCTTGGTTATTCTTTGGGTTGATCCACAACTCATTTTACTTCTTAGTGCATGTATTTGAAGCAAACCTATATTGTCTTGCACATTTCATCTAAAAGATATTTTTGGAGCTAACATGATTGATGTTTTGAGATGTTTTAGAGGATATAAGTAGAAGAAAAAATCATTTTTGATGTGATTCAATTGTGGAATATGGAGTAGGTGTATGGAAAATTTACTACCGCATCCACATATGTCAAACATATTTTATATTATAATTCATGTTTATGTTTTCATTGTGATCTTTATGTATCCTTCTATCATATAGTGAGTCTCTTTGGCATATCTATGCATCATTGTATCTTTCTCCATTAGGGAGAAGTGAACTTCCTTAGGTAGTGAACCTTAAAACAAATTATAACACTTGTTCATACATATATTGTGAGACAACTCTCATTGTATTTTTTCCCTTATTGGATTTTCCACATAGGTGCCCTTGTGTGTATTATGGTGATGCACAAATTCCTTTTAGTTCTTCAATTGGTTAATATGATTTTATGTTTAAATTTCAAATGCATTGTTTAAGCTCAAGTAAAGATTGCTTCACCCCCTCCCCCCAACTCCTAGTCTCCGGGTTTGTTCAAGAAATGGTATCAAAGAAATATTCCTAGATAACAATCTAACAATTAAGGTATATCCCGCAATTGAACACATGAGAAGTGAAGTAATATCTAATGATAAGACTCTTTTGGAAGAAGATCTAAATTCAATCAATCATGTATACTTTTTTTAAAATATTTTGTATTGACTCTATTTGCTTTATATATATATATATATATATATATATATATTTAGAAGTCTATCTATATTTCCCCCTTTTTTGACAAAAAGTCTCAACAACAAAACTTAAGTATAAAAAATGTGTTGATACCTCTACTGTAATCCAGTTATTACAGTCTCCCAAGTGTCTCAGAGATTCTTTAATATCACAATGTGTTCATTTATGTCTGTCGATAGGTCAACTATAGTATCCAGGGTGCTAACCTCTGAAAAAATTGCTAGTTCTTGTACTTTCTTCATATGTATCTGCATTGATTGCATATGGGGAATAATTAGTGCTTTCAACTCAAGAAACTCTAATGTGAGCTTATCTTCCTCATGTCTCAATGAGATATGAACTCCCATGAGTTATATATCTTTGAGTAATATGTCTGGAATTCTCCAGGCTCGGTAGTTAGCTTTGCAAGCTTCTCAGTCAGCTCTTTCTGAGTATCTACCTCCTTCTTCTTAATGTCCTCGGTATAGTTAGAAAGAATACAAACTTTATGAAATAATGAAATGATGGAATGCAATTTTTCTTCAACTTTGGAACATAACTCAGAAAGAGTTACCTTTTCTATAGCAATGTTTTGCAGTAGGTCCTCCATCAATTTCTTCTCCATTGATGCCTTATGAATCTTCAACATACATTTTGTCATGTCCTTGTTTGATCCTTTGATTTTTTGGACTAGATTTCCAACTTGGTCTAATAGTGGCTCAGACTCATCAATGATAACTTCAGGAATAATCTCCTGGAAAACTTCTTTGACATCTTCTAGTATATCTACCTTTTTTCTTCTTCTGCAATAGCTTTTCCTGTTCAGTTTTCCTTCCAACTAACTTGGCATAGAGAGCCAATTCCTTAGGCTTCATTTTGTTGGGGTCTTCTGTTGGTATTATGATAGGCTCTCTCAAATCAATGATTTTCTTCCTTTTCTTACTCTTCTTCTTCTCACTCAATTTTCTCTCTCCAGTAGAGTGTTTAGAACATGATGCCATTGTTGCATCTGGTGACTCGGTATGGTGACCGACTATGCTCTCCTCTGCTTTAACTTTCTCTTGTTGTTTTATTTCTTCTTTCTCTATATCCTTGCCTTTTTTATTTCATTCCTACAACATTTCTTTTTGTGTATCTTGTGGCTTTGGATCATTCTGAACATTGTATGTGTCGGTCATTAGTGTGTTCAACTTCTATCCTTCAGTGTTGGTTGGAGCTTCCAACTCGGTATCCTTCTTATATTCAGTCTCGGTAGCCTCTGTCTTATCAATATTTACATTTCTAGTGTCAAATAGTGGCTCAGTTGTCATAACTGATGACATGTAACTGATTGAATGTTTGATAATGTTAAGTTGAAGATGATGCAAGACATTAAAATAGTTAATGGTTTGTATTGTCATTGATGTCAAATTGATATCATCTGTACGATCATGTACATAATGCCAAAGACTTCAAAGAATCAATGGAACAATGATTATGCTTTCAGCAATGCATAAAAGTCAAGTATTCACTAAGTGACAGACTACACTGACGAAGTGCACACCATCGGTAAAGGCACAGAAAAAGTCACAGTGATACTCGATGAGAAGAAGATAGTGTTGCCCGACGAAGCAGAATCATAGGATGCCCGATGAATTAAAGATAGAGTTTCCCAACAGACGAAGATCCCAAAGCTAATTGGAGTTACACCGACGGAACTGGCAGTTGTCACCGACGATGAACTGCAGCATTGACCGACAAAACAAAGAGTTCAGAAAATGACAAAATATCTAGCTGGTAGAGCTTAAGGATAGACTTAATTGGTTGTTTTATTTGTTTTATTTGACCACTGTTAAGTAATTTATTTAAATAATATTTATACAATTGGTAAGAAGATAACTAGAAGATAAATTAGGAGTTAAAGCCGTAAATCAGATTGGCTAGATTTGTTTTCACGCCAAGAATCAAGAATCAAGAATCAAGAGTTAAGGATTATCATGTCTATATACATTTCCGCATGCAATTAGATACACGAAAGGGGAGTGAATAGAAAGAAGATGCTGAAGAGAAATTGGTGAGGGTTAAACTTCATCCAGTCCTGATCAATCAAGCTAAGGGAGAGCTAAAGAATTCTACAGACACCGACGAATAGTGAAGCACAGCAACACAAAGCAGAAAGTGTGGAGCACAAAGGAATTGAACTGATACATTGATCAGAGAGGTATTGTACTTAAACAGATCTAAAAATCTGCAATTCAAGTTGCATTAGAAATAGGTCATTGTGTTTCAGTTTAACCATTGAAGCATTAAGTCTCTTAACAGAGCAGGACTTAACCGTCTTCTATATATTGAGGTGCATCCCAAGGAGTGCCAAAAAGGTTGATTCATGAAAGTAGCATTGGTCCTACCTAAAGCCTATTGACAGTCTAAGAAGGAGGTTGATTCAAGGATGGTAGTAAGATTAGCATAAAGCCTATTGACAGTCTAAGAAGAAGGCTAATTCAAGGATGGTAGCCTAGATGCCTAATACTAAGTGACAACCTATGTATAAAAATCCTCTAACAAGGTCGCACTTAACAGTGTGTTTGTAACCTTTAACAGGGTTGGCTCCTAACAGGGCTCACTTCAGAAGAGTGAAAATTTGGGGTACCGGTCCCAGTGGTTTTTCCCTTAACAGGGTTTCCACGTTAAAAATCCATGTGTTATGTGTGTATGGTTTATTACTTTATTGTTTTACATTTCACATATGCATTTCTGGATTGATTGGTATACTATGCATATTTACTGAGTATCGGTAAATAAGTTTTACTGCTTATCGGTAATCAAGGAGAATAAGGACAGACAAGGTAAATCGACAGACAGTTAATTATTTCAAAGTATTTCAAGGCATGCATCTTGTAG
>MU227044.1:119545-141451 GCA_018584345.1 Thuja plicata
GATCTTTAGTTAGATATGTTTTAGATCCGTTAGGATGCTTTAAAACATTTACATAAAGCTTGCTTGACCCTCAAGTTATCATTTAAAATAAATTAAAACTCTATAAATAGAATTACATTGCTTTATCTGACGTGTAAAATTTAGATCCACTATTTGTGGGTTCTCTAACTGACTGTCAGTTCTAACTGTCGGTTTTCTTGGTTGTTAGTGTTCCTTTCTTGAACTGGTCATTGGGTATGCCTTTTTTGTTTTGTCAGTTTTGTTCTCAAAACTGTGTCGTTGGTGTTGTTCTCAATGTTATGTTATTGACCCGTCAGTGATGTCCTATTCACTTTGTCAGTGCAAAACTTGTCAGTGTTCGTCGGTCAATTCCATACTTAGCATTTTCTTGTGACCTTTGTGTTCTATCAGGTATGCTCGCTGTTCGTTGGTAATGCTTGTAGTCTGCCAGTAATGCTTGTAGTCTGCTGGTGATCTCTGTAGTCTGCCGATGATCTCTGTCAATGTTTTTCACTAAGTATACTAATGGCAAATTTAATGTCATCAGAATGAACATGGAGAAGTTATAAGAAATAAGTCCAGATTGGTATGCAAATGTTATGCACAAGAAGAATGTGTTGACTATGGTGAGACATTTGCCCCAGTTGCTAGATTGGAAGGAGTTAGAACTCTACTGGCTTATGCAACTTACAAAGGATTCAAATTATATCAAATGGATGTCAAATCAACATTTCTGAATGGAATAATAGAAGAAGAGGTATACATTGAACAAGCTAAAGGATTTTTTTATTCAAGAAAGAAGAATATGGTTTGCAAGTTACATAAAGCATTGTACGGATTGAAGCAAGCCCCAAGAGCATGGTATGAGAGATTGCACAATTGCTTTGTCAAGATTGAATTTACAAGGAAAAATGACAACAATAATTTGTACTTAAAGTCTAAGAAAGGTAAAGCGATATTGTTAGCTGAAATATTTGTTGATGATATCATATTTGGAGGAAAAGATGTTTTATGCCAATTATTTGCAAAAGAGATACAAACTGAATTTGAGATGTCTATGTTTGGAGAGATCAAATTCTTTGTTGGTTTGCAAGTAAATCTAATGAAGAAAGGTATCTACATTACTCAATCTAAGTACATCAAGGAGATACTAGAATTTTTTGGCATGGAGGACTCCAGACCTGTAAGTACTCCTATGGCTACTAGACAGAAACTATCAAAGACTGATGAGACAACTGAAGTGAATCAAACTCTATATAGATCAATGATTGGAAAACTATAATATGTTGTCCATAGTAGGACAGATATTGCATTAGCATTTGGTATTATTGCAATATTTTTTGCAAACCCTAAAGATAGTCACTTAATAGAAGTGAAAAGGATTCTGAGATATTGGAAGGGAATAGAGTGTTAGGAATAACAGTCCACAAGACAACTGAGAGGGGGGGTGAATCAGTTGTAATATAGATTATTAAACACTAAACTTTATAAATCAAAACTGTAATGCAAATAATAACACGGTAAATGCCAATACCATAACACAATACTCGTTGTCGAGGAAACCCTATTAAAGGTAAAACCCTGGTGGGAATTAGCACCCACAAATAATGTACTGAGAGTATAGTATCCCTGTTAGGAGCTTATTACAACATTACAGTAGACAGTCCCTATTAGGAGACAAACCATGTTAGGAGTCAAGAAAATTAGTAGGCTCATTGCCTAGGCATACTACCCAAAGAAGGTTAAAACCACCCTCAAGGATTCACAATCCGAACAAGTGTATATAGAAAATATATAATTCAGTGAGCTACCTGATAACAACTGTCTTTGCTTGGTCAGTTCCAATGAAGTATAATAATCATCTCTGCTCTACATCCAGCAATCAACAAGCCTTCACAGCTTCCACAATTCTCTTCCTTTTCAATCTCTACCACATCTTTCTAAAATAAAATATCTCACATATATACCCTCTTACAATAATTCTTTAGGTCGGCCAATTAAGCTTTCCCAATACATAATTAACTAATTATGTATGCCAATTAAGGATTTCCATTATAAAAATAATTATATAACCCCTTGCTAAGATACACACAGTACCTATAACAAGAAAACATCAATTATAATCCATCACATATACTTCTAGATCCACAATCCACACTCACAATTTATTTTACAAGCTACATGTCTGAAGTCGGCCACCAGATAGGTCTTCTTCATAATATACGCCACAACTGATGTCACCAATAATCATACAACAATCAAACTCAACCCATTATTCTAACATATGTCAGCTATCCACTAGTAAGCTTGCTTCATCTGAACTATTTTCGCCAGAAAGATATACCCGAAACACAGAGACCTGCTCTATCCAATATTACAATTGTAGTCTAGAAACCAGTCTTCACCAAATCAACTGTAACATCTGCAATATGTAACATAAAGCCAAGCGACCTTAGGAATAAGGTCAAGACACATCCTTCTACATATATCTAACTTTTATCATTCTGAATCATCTGTATAGTGTCCATACACTTCTGCTAGTCAAGTAACCAGTCTATCCTCTCTACAGAAATATATGTTGACATCAGTGACAAAACATGAATATCAACAGTATGATCAGTACCAAAACTGATATCATCCAACATTCTCCCCATTTGGCATTGATGAAAACATATGGGAAAATCCATCAACCCAAAAAGTACTCTCTCTCAATACAATCTTCTCAATATCCTCAGCACAAATCTCCCCAAAATAGTAGGGATTTTCACATAGAATCTTTCCCCCTTTGGAAGAAATGACAAAGGGTGCCATAACTCATCTGTAGTCTTCTATAAGGTGTAGCTTTTTCAAATCTTCATGTCCAATTTGATCAGGTGCAAAATCACCCAAACATGTTCTAGTGTTCCTTCTACCACTCCCCCAGAGGAGTAGATCCATACATCAAGTCCAAAGAATGATATAGCTCTAAAATCCACTAGACTAATGCATATATGCATCAATTAATTACCATTGGGAGGGGGCATCACCCCAAGCATGCTTCTGAGATATTCAAAAGCATATTTTGGCAAAGGTTTTGTAAATATATCTGCTATATGTTCCTTTGTGCTAATGTATTCCAGTTTAATTTTTTTCTACTACTTTCTCCCTCAAGAAATGATACTTAATGGAAATGTGCTTTATCTTTGAATGCATTACATGATTCTTTGACATGTTTACTATGCTAGTGTTATCACAATGGATAATCACTGGTTCTTAAAAAATTATTCCAATGTCTTTCAGCATTTGTTTCATGCAAACAAATTGTGTGCAATTTATTGCAGCATCAACATATTCTGACTCAGCTGTAGATTGAGCAATACAGTTTTGCTTCTTGCTCAACCAAGAAACTAGCCTTTTCCCAAGGAAAAATGCACCACCACCTGTACTCTTTCTATCATCCACATTACCTTCCCAATCAACATCAGTATAATCCTACAGGGTAAAATCATCTAATTTTTCATACCACAATCCATATTCTATTATCCCTTTCAAATATCTGAAAATTCTTTTCACAGTAGCAAAATGTGTTTCTTTAGGATCTGCCTGATATCTAGCCACAATTCCAACTGCATTAGTAATATCAGGTCTAGTGTGAGTTAGATATTGTAGACCACTAATCATATATCTATACTTTGTCTGAACAACACTTTGAGTTTCATCATTGCTAGTTAGTTTGTGTCTAGTCACCATAGGTGTTCCAACAGGTTTACAATCTTTCCATTCCAAATTTCTTCAACATTTCCTTAAGATACTTGGTCTGAGATATAAAAATGTCATTCTTACTTTGATTAATTTTCAAACCAAGAAAAAAATTCATTTCACCAATCATTGACATCTCAAATTCATTTTCCATTTCTTTAGAGAACTTCTTACTCATCTTGTCATTTCCTCCAAAAATGATATCATCAACAAAAACTTCTATAATCAAGATTCCATCTTCATAAGTTCTTAAATACAAATTACTGTCTGCATTACCTTTTATGAAACCAAGATGAAGTAAGTACTTGTCCAACCTTGTATACCATGCCCTCGGTGCTTGTTTTAGTCCATACAGTGTTTTCTTTAGTTTACAGACCATGTTTTCATCATCTGTCAAAGGAAAACCACCAGGTTGCTCAATGTAAACTTCTTCTTCTAGATCACCATTCAATAATGTTGACTTCACATCCATCTAATAAACCTTAAATTATTTATGTATAGCATACGCAATAAATAATCTCACAACTTCCAATCTAGCAACAAGTGCAAATGTTTCTTCATAGTCTATGCCTTCTTGTTGCGAATAGCCTTTACATACCAGTCTAGCCTTGTTTATTACCATTTTTCCTTCCTCATCCATCTTGTTTCTGAAAACCCATTTAGTACCAATCACATTTTTGTTCTTAGGTCTTGGAACCAATTCCCAAGTATTATTCTTCTTTATCTATTCAAGTTCTTCTTCCATAGCTTTAGTCCAAGATTCATCTCTACATGCTTCATTAGTAGTTTTCGGTTCAACTTGAGAAATCAAACAAATTTCTTCTCTAACTTTAGATCTAGTCATCATGACCTTACTTACATTACCAATTATTTTATCTTCAGGATGATTCTTCTTTACATACCTTGGTGTCTTAGGAGTCTTAGTAACCTCAATCAGTTCATCTTTAGTCTCACTGTCAACCATCAAAGGTTCTTCAGGTTCAACAGTAACCTCTTTCATTTCTGTAATCTGACCACAGTCACATATTATTTCCTAAATCTGAAATTTTTTATCTATCCTCACATTGGCGCTTTCAATAAACTTCCTCAATCTCATATTGTAACATTTATATGCTTCACTCTTAGTAGAATAACCAAGAAAAATTCCTTCATCACTTCTAGCATCAAACTTTCCTATCTCATCGTCTCTCTTGATATAACATTTACTACCAAATATTCTAAAATATTTCATAGTAGGTGTATGATCAAACCATAATTCATTAGGAGTTTTACTTGTATCTTCTTTGATCTGAATTTTGTTCAAAGTGTACACAGCAGTACCAACAACTTCTCTCCAATGAACATTGATGAACTTTAACTGATTGAATGTTTGAAGATGCTAAGTTGATGATCACCAAGACACAAAAAGTTAATGCAAGACATTAAATCAGTTAATGTATTGTATTTTCATTGATGTCAACTTGATATAATCTGTATGGTCATATACATACTGCTAAAAGACTTCAAAGAACCAATGAATCAAAGGCTATGCTATCAGTAATGCATAAAAGTTAAGTATTCACAAAGTGATTGTATACATCGACGGAGTGCACACCGATGGACATAGTAAACCAATGAGAGAAAAGTCACAGTTTTACCTGATGAACAAAAGCACAACATTACCGATGAGAAAAGTCACAGTGTTACCCGATGAGAAAAGCACAGTATAAAAGGATAGATTTACAGTGTTGCCCGATGGATAGGAAAGGATGGAGATCCCAAAGACAACTGAAGTCATACCGACAGAACAGTCAGTTATCACCGATGACTAACTAAAGTATTAACCGATAGAGCAAAGAGTTTAGAAATGACAAAATGCTTAGCTGTCAAGAGCTAAATATAGACTTAACTGGTACTTATCATTATTTTAATCGACAAGATAAAGCCAAAGATAAGTAAAAGATTTAAAGCTACTTTGTCCAGTTGGCAAGAAGATCTCTATGAGATAAAACTAGAGTTTTTCTTTAAATCTAATTGGCGAGAATTATAGATCATGCCAAGATCAAGAAAGCCAAGAAACATTGAAATCATGTCTATATAAGAGACAAGCTAATTCAATGTGAATTAGAGGATTGACAAGAGAATACATGTTGAAGAGATTCTGAAGGAGAAGAAAGTCTTCATTCAGACCTCATCAATCAAGCTGAGGAAAGAGATAAATTCTGTAGACACCAATGAATAGTGATACAACATTACATAGCATAATAGTGTGGAGCAAAGGTATTGAATTGATAACATTGATCAGAAAGGTAATGCACTTACAATAGATTTGAAAATCTACAATTCTAGTTGTATATGTGAACAGATCAATTTACTGTTTCAATTTAACCATTGAAGCATCAAGTCTCTTAACTGAGCAAGACTTAAAAGTATTTTCTAATTGAGATACATCCCAAGGAGTATCAAAAATTTTGATCATACAAAGTAGCATTGGATATATTCGATACCTATTGACAGGCCAAGTGAGTGTTTGATCAAGGATGGTAGCATTAGATGCCAGATACTAAGTGAAAAACTATTCATTTAAATCCTCTAACAAGGTCACACCTAATAGTGTGTTTTTAACCTTTAACAGGGTTGGCTCTTCACCGATCTCACTTCAGAAGAGTGCAAATTTGGGTTACCAGTCCTAGTGGTTTTTCCCTTAAAAGGGTTTCCACATTAAAAATCCATGTGTCATGTTTATGAGTCATTACTTTATTGTTTTTCATTTCACATAAGTAAATTTGGATTGATCGGTATACACTAGCTATTTACTGTGTTTTGGTAAATAGAAAGACTGCTTATCAGTAAACATATAGTAGAAGGTTTTACAAAGCATTTTGACAAGTAGTAATTTGATATAAGTATTTGGAGGCATTCATCTTATAGGAATAAATATAACTAGAGGATTATATATGTGGTAATAAGTTTTTGGGTAGATTTAAGGATTAATTTTTGAGGCCACTGATTCACCCCACTCTCAGTTATTCTAACATAACATGTGATACATTGCCTTCTAGTAGCATAGTCCTTGCAGCATCTAATATGGTTTTTTTTCTTCACTCTGCAATCCCATTCTATTGTGGTGTCCTAGGTGCAGATGTCTATCTTAATATTCCATTCTCTTCACAGTATGAAGTAAATAACTCTTATGTAAACTCACCACCTCTGTCTGATCTCAAAAACTTTATCTTCAGGCCAGATTCATTCTCAACTTTTGCTTTAAATAACTTGAACTTATCAAATGCTTCAGACTTCTCTCTCAAATATGTAACCCACATCATCTTAGAAAAATCATCAACAAAAAGTATAAAGTACCTTTCACCATACTATGATCTAGTTCTTGTAGGACCACATAGATCTGTATGCACCAGATCCAACTTCTCTTTTGCTGAATAAGTTTTTCTTTTAAAAGTGCTTCTAGTTTGCTTCCCCATAACACACTCTCTACACATAGTGTTAGATGGCTTTACAATTTTAGGTAGACCTCTTTCTACTTTTTTCATACTCGCCTATACAATGTCATCAAAGTTAACTTGACAAAATATTTTTTCCATAACCAACTTTCATCAACCTTCGCAATAAAACAAGAAGCTTCAGATGTATTCAATTCAAATATATTAACTCTATATTTAGTACTGGGTGTGATCAAGTCTCCTGATTTAGTTCTGATAGAGCATTTCCCATCAATAAATTTCAATTGATAACCCTTATCCACTAATTGTCCAACACTCAATAGATTATGCTTAAGTCCATCAACAAGTAATACATTGTCAGTATTAGTTTTCCTATCCAGAGAAATAGATCATATTCCAATAATAAGCTTAGGAGTATTCTCACCAAATCTGACAACACCACCATTATATCTTTTCAAACTCACAAACTTATTTTTATCTCCTGTCATATGATGTGAACAACCATTGTCTATAACCCATTCGGATTTATTTTCAACACAGGATACTTAGGCTTTTTCTTGATGCATAGGTTCATCATCCTTAATGGAAATAAATCCAATTTCATCATAATAATCATCATCATCATCAGATACACCTTCACTAGCATAATCACATTCCTTGTCTTTTGAATACTTAGACTTGAAAAAATTAGGTTTGTGCTTTAGAACTCTTGTGGGACATCTAGATGCAAAACAACCAATCTTGTTACATGAAAAAAATTTCAAAGGTAATTTGCCTTCAAATTTTCCCTTACCTCTCTTTTCTCTTCTAGCATTCAGTGCCACAACTTCATCTAGCTTTCTTTCTTCTTCCTGTATTTGTTCCCATTCATTGGCATTGGCTCCAAGTTCTTCCCTTAGGTCATAATACTGGTGCTTGCATTTCTAGATAAGGTCTTTTTGTTCTTGTGCACGGTTGCCTTGAATGTTGACTCAACCTTAGGAAAAGAATCTCCCAATTATGCAACCTCAAAAGTAGTTAGCTTTCCAATCAACATCTCTCTAGTAAAGTTTGGTGTTAAAGGTATAATCTCCTCTATAGCCTATACTTTGGTTTTGTAGATAGGTGTCAAATATCTGAGTATCTTCGCAATCACTTCTTCCTCACTGTAAGTGCCTCCAGAGTTTTTGATGTCAGTAACCACTTTTGTAATTCTTTGTGCATATGCCCTAATGTTCTCATCTTCTCTCATCTTCATTGATTCCAATTTTGTCTTCTAGTTCTGTAGCTTTTCCTATTTAGTAAACTTGTCTCCAATATACAATGCTTCTAATATTTTCCATATCTGATGTGCAGAGTCCAGGTCTTTTAATTCTATGAAATTCACCTTCAGAAATTGCGCTGATCAAGGATTCCCTTGAAACTATATTACATGAAAATAGCTTCTTTTCATCTTCAGTGGCCTTCTCCAATTCATCCTCAGTCACTATCTATTCACTCTTCTTTGCGATCATCCAGTAGTCAATTCCCAAACATAGTTAGTGTTCTCATCTTGTCCTTCCAACTAACAAAGTTTTCAGGATCACATTTTGGACTATCCTTCCTATAGTAAGTCATCTTTAGGATCACCTCAAGCTGTTAAGCTTTCTCTCTAAGGACTAGTAGCTCTGATACCAATTGTTAGGAATAACAATCCACATGACAACCGAGAGGGGGGTGAATTAGTTGTAATATAGATTATTATACTTTAAAATTTATAAATCAAAACTGCAATGCAAATGATAACACAACAAATGCCAACACCATATCACAATACTTGTTGTTGAGGAAACCTGTTAAAGGTAAAACCCCGGTGGGAATTAACTCCCACAAATAATGTACTGAGAGTATAGTATACATGTTAAAAGATTTAGCCCTGTTAGGAGCTTATTACAAAATTACAGTACACAGTCCCTGTTAGGAGATAGACCCTATTAGGAGTCAAGAAAAGTAGTAGGCTCACTACCCATGCATACTACCCAAAGAAGGTTAAAACCACCCTAAGGGATTCACAATCTGAATAAGTGTATATAGAAAATATACAATTCAGTGAACTGTCTGATAGCAACTGTCTTTGCTTGGTCAGCTCCAATGAATTATAATAATCATCTCTTCTCTACTTCCAGCAGTCAACAAGCCTTCGCAGCTTCCATAGTTCTCTTCCTTTTCAATCTCTACCACATCTTTCCAAAAGAAAAGATCTCACATATATACCCTCTTACAATAATTCTTTAGGTCGGCCAATTAAGCTTTCCCAATACATAATTAACTAATTAGGTTGGCCAATTAAGGCTTTCCAATATACAAATAATTATATAACTCCTTGCTAAGATACACACGGTAACTATAAAAAGAAAATATCAATTACAATCCGTCACATATACTTCTAGATCTACAATCCACGCTCACAATTCATTTTACATGCTACATGTCTAAAGTCGGCCACCAGATAGGTCTTCTTTAGAATATACGCCATAGTTGATGTCACCCGTAATCATACAAAAATAAAATTCAATCCATTATTCCAACATATGTCGTCTATCCAATAGTAATCTTGCTTCATCTAAACTATCTTCACAAAAAATATATACATGAAACATAGAGACTTGCTTTGTCTAGTATTACAGTTGTAGTCCATAAACCAGTCTTCACCAAATCAACTCTAACATCTGCAATATGTAACATAAAGCCAAGCAACCTTAGGAATAATGTCAACATACATCCTTCTGCATATAGCCAACTTTGATCATTCTGAATCATTCGTATAGTGTTTGTACACTTCTGCCAGTCAAGTAACTAGTCTGTCCTCTCCACAGAAATATATGTTGACATCAGTGACAAAACATGAATATCAACAATATGATCATCGGTACCAAAACTGATATCATCCAATACAGAGGGCTATGGATTATATTACAACAAGCATGAGACGTTTGAACTAAAATTTTGCACAGATGCAGATTGGGAAGGTAATGTTGATGATAGAAAGAGCACAAGTGGTGGTGCATTCTTTTTTGGAAAGAAATTAGTCTCTTGGACAAGCAAGAAACAAAACTCTATATCTCAATCCACAATAGAGGGTGAATATGTTGCAAAAGCAATGAATTGTTCAAACATAGTGTGGATCAAGCAATTGTTGAAAGGTATGAAGGAGGAGATCACATACCCAATTGTTATTTTTTGTGATAACACTAGTGCTATTAACATTTCAAAGAGCCCTGTGATGCATACAAAGACCAAGCATATTGCTATCAAGTGTCATTACTTGAGAGAGTTGGTACAAGACAAAGAAGTAAGACTTGAGTATGTTAATACAAAGGAATAGTTGACATATATATTTACTAAGGCTTTACCTAAGGATTCTCATGAGTATCTAAGAGGAAAATTAGGGGTAATTCCCCTATTTGAGGCTAACTGAGATCACATAGAGTGGTTGCATCAGATGTATTACATAGAATATCTAACAGATTGATACAAAAGGTGGTCACACTTTAGGAGTCGCTTGAAACTATGAAGTGTTAAGCAAAATATGTTGATCAGTCATAAGCAAGATGAAAGAGGGAGCATTGAATTCAAAAACCTAACACAAAGATATCTACATATTGAAGATGTATGTCTTTGACATTGTTGTTAAAGAGGGAGAGATACTTTAAGAGAAATAAGTAAGGGAGAAATAGTCAGCGAGGGAGATAAGCTACAGAGAGAAATATATCCAAGAGGGAGACAATATTTATATTGGAGAGAATCAAAATGAAGCTAAGGACATTAATGAAAATCTGTTTACAAGAACATACTTTTTGGATTGTTTGGGAACCTTGCATATTTTATTTGTTTTCATGTGTTTTCCATCAATGCCAAAGAGTGAGATTGTTGGAAACTACAATTGAAACAATACTTATATTGCCATTGATGTCAAACCTTAACTGGTAAGACAATTTCTATCTTGTAAAGTGCCATATCAATTGATTGATGAAGAAGATTTGAAAAGGATAGATAAAAAGAAGACCTGGTGAAATGGTTGAGTTATGTGAAACTACAGTGGGTACTTGATGTAATCTCACCTTGACAAGATAATATATTGTTTATCTTAAGTCTAAGTGAAGTTTGGATGACTACAGGTTTAGTCTTGACCAAGTTACAGAGCAGAAGATTACAGAACTTAAGTATGCGCCGAGTAATGCCGAGTGATGCAAGTGTCAACCAAGCACCAATATATGCCAAGAAAATTTTAGTGTTGACCAAGAATCAACATGTGTTGAGTGTTAGAGAATTACTGAGTTACAAAGAGATGATCGAGTGACAAAACATAGTATTGACCGAGTGTCAGTATTATGACAGTTTGAGAGAGATTTGAGATCCCAGCTGACATAGCTGATTTTCTTGGGATATGTGAAGCATATTTAAGACAAGGATGATTTTTTTGGAGAATTAAATGAGCATTTAATATATGTTTAACCATTTTATGTATGGATTCAAGAAGGAGTTTTAGGATGTATTCTACAATGTAGATGGATACGAAATGATGGAAGGATTCATTGGATATGACCTAAACCTAAGATCTACATTGATGATTAAGCTACAATAGATCAAGCTTCCTAATTAGAGAGGTAGAAGTTTAACCTAATTGTATTTTATGTTAAGAGTGTGGCATGTGGTTAATTCAGTTGATTAGAAAAATATAAGAACAAGGAAGAGAAGGTTGAAGAGAGCAGTACATGACTGCACAATAGTGATTGCTTGAAGGATTTGTGAGCATATCAGAGTGATAGAGATGAAAATGAAGGCTAGTAAGTGAATTAGGATTTGAGCTATAATTGGATTTGTATTTGAAAAGTGAGCTGCTTGTTTCAGATCAAATTTTTTTGTTACTTTCTAACCATTGTATCAGTTGCAAAATCTGTTTAAACAAGGTTGACCTAACAGTCATGTTGTTAAATCCTTTAATCAAGGTGACATTCTAATGGAATGGTCTAAGCCCTCTAACAAGGCTCACTTCTAACAGAGTGATTAAATCCTTTAACTGGGTCACATTTAACAGTGTGTATTGTAACCTTTAACCAGGTTGGCTTTTCAGAGAGCTCACTTAAGAAGAGTGAAAAATTGGTAGCATGTTACTAGTGATTCTTTTCATATTGGGTTTCCACTTTAAATCCTAGTGTTATACTTGTGTGAATGTTATTTGATGTTTTGTACTATTAAGAGTTTTACATTCTGCAAATTGATTATAGTAGGACAATAGGTTGCAATTTTATATTGTTGATCATATGCTATAGAGACCGAGTGGATTACTGAGTGGATCTGAGTTGGTTAAAGTATTTGAAAGTTCAATTGGTACATCTGGACCTTGGATAATTGATTCACCCCCCTCTTAGTTATTCTAAATCATTATAAAAAAAACATATATTATCTTGATACTTTACAATCAATTCAGGTGAAATCCTATACCTCTTGTGCATTCTTGCTTGGAAATTTAGAAAGGATTCATACATGATTGCATCAAAATTATCTCCTAAACTCTATATATACTTATTTATCTGATAAAGAATAAGTCTTCCAGGTATCCAAACTACATCTCCAATAGAGGGAATTAAAGTCTGACAATAGAAGAAAATACATACCAATAATGAACCAAACTTTAGTGTGTTAGTCTTTGCTTTTCTGATTGTGTTCATATAATCTTCTAATTGCTTTAGCAAGATTTCACAAAAATCTAATTTAAGTCCTTTCTTAACTAGATTGTATGCCAAATCCACTGCTCCACATGGTACACTATCCACTCAGGATGATTGGAACACTTAGTGTGATGAGATATTACATGCACACCGTAACTTGAGTTCAGTCATAGTGGATATCCTCATCCCTCTGCCATCCCATTATGCTTTAGTGAGCTCGGTGAGCTTACCCTTGTCGATTTTATTAGTAGCCTTGGGATTGTCTCTGATGGAGAATCCAATAATGATGTGCAATATGTCCTTAGTGATATTGACAGGTTCATCCAACCACATGAATTGGTCATGTACTCGGCTGAGTACCATTCTTATCCATTCTGTCGTAAAAACCTTCGGTAAGTGAATAGCGTGTGTCAAAATTTTTCTTCTAGGTGAATATGCTTGTCCTTCACTTTCCCATTCTCACACAACTTGTTGAATGATGTATGTATCTCCGCTTCGCACAAATATTCAATCTTAGAATGTATAAATGTGCGAACATCTTCAATTAATATTACTCTCGGTGGTATCAAAGATAGGGCTCCCATCATATCTATTTTGGTGGCTTTAGCTGGGGGGTAACTTGTATTTTGAATTCACTGGTTCTACTTCCTTCACAACTGTAGTTTTTTGTAGCTTTGGCACCATGAATAACTTCAAATACTTTGATTAAACAAACTAGGGCACGCTTCGATAAAATATGACTTTGCAAACTCAACTCAGAATGAATTAAATATCTCAAATGTTTCTTAATACTCTTCCAAAGATTTAGAAATACCTCATAATCACTTGAATTCACTCAGGATAGTTTCTCTACAAATGTGCTCAATGTTATTCAAAAAATGTTAGGTTCAAATAATTTGCAAAATGACCTATTTATACCTTTTCCATAATTAGGGTTTCCAATGACTCTATTAATGTGCATTAAATGTGCTTGCTGAGTCCCATTTTGAATTTATACTGACTGCATAGTTACTTTTCTCACCTGAGTTAAACAAAATAACTATATATAACAATATTCATCCAAAACTTATACAACTTATCCAATTTTATCTCAATATGTTGATATGGATCTTAACTCTTGTATAGTCATAAAATGGAAGCACTTCCATGGTATACTAGTTTAGCCTTTTGAGTAAGTGGTTTGGGGTCATGTCAAGAACCTTGAATGGGTTCTTGACTTTGATATGGCTTTATCCCCCTGTTCTGCCCCATTTCCACTTTTTCCAACCTATTTCTGGCACCCCAGACTGAGAAACTGGAACTTTTACCTCAGGGTCAAGGTAGACCTTTTTGGGTCAAGTTTGACCTTGACCTTTACCTAGGTCACAATCAACCTTTTCCAGACCTGGGGTTCAAATTTCATAATCTCAGGGTTTTCGGATGTCGATCTTTGGAAAAATGTATTTCCCGCTTCCAGGTCGGCTATTTCAAACTTCGGGACAATAAATCCTAAATTATATTTAAAATAGCTCCTCTTCTAGGGGCATGGGTCCAATTAGAATTTAATTCTTCTATGTTGGCCTCTCTAGAATATTGTGCCCTAATCTCATATAAAAGGAAGCTTTCTCCTCACATTTTCTCTAAGCATTATTCTAAGCATTGAGACTTGATAATTGTAAGAGCTCAAGACTTGAAGAGTGAATTCCAAAGGTGAAGAAGAAAGATTTGAAGCAAGCCAAAGTATCCATTGAAGTATTCATCCATTCTCAAGCACTTCTCAAGCATCCATTTTCATCAAGGAGATCCATAGGTGGCCATTGAAGGATTCAAGCTCCGTGGAGCCCTCTTGTTGAAGATTTCTCCATCCACATTCCTCCAAGCCTCTTCCAATCCAAGAACCCATTCAAGATTGGTGTTGAAGATCTACAAGTAATTGATTGAAGATATCCTACATTCTCCGTTCTATATTATACATCCATTTGGTGTATTCATACTTGTGGATTCAAGGATTCGAATCCTCCAGAAGGACCTTTTACATGAGCAAGGTGAATTTTTTCATTTACTTTGTTTATTATTGAAATTTCAATTATATATTTGAGGTTAATTCCAAAACTAGGGTTTGACCAAGGAAAACCCCTCCCCCCAACAAACAAACCCTTTTTCTTTTAGGTACAGGTTCAAAACAATAGATCATGATGGAGATTCAGATACCCTTTTTGGCAAACTTCTAGGATCCAAAAACAAAATTTTGGTCTGAGACTTTTTAGGTCGATTGTGACCTAGGGTGCAATTGGAAATTATGGAAAATGATGACATTGACTTGTGGGTACAAATCAGAACTATCTCAGAATAGAAAAAGATTTCTGGGTTTTGTCTGTCTCCGCGTTTCTATTCCAGATTTTGTCTTAGATTTTCCAGAAACTCAATACGAGCTTTAGAAAACAACATTCTTTAAATTTTCAATATTTCAAGGTTAGTAAATTTCTCCTATTCAATTCAATTAAGGTTTTCAATCTATCTAAATTTATTCTACATTCAAATTAACAAATCAAATCGGGTACTTAAGATCTTCCTTCCTTATTCTTGTTACCAAATGATTGATTCATTTATGCATTGATCCTTCCTTTTGGGTTAATCAATTTGGATCTTTCATTTTCATATCTAAGGATAGAAGGAGATCATCTTATTTACCCTCATAACATATTTAAATGTAAGGTATTTTATGTTAAATGAATCCACACAACACAAACAACATTTTTCTACCTTACATTTTGGTGAACCCGCGATAGACAACTCTTTCTTTTTGGTGTTAGATTTACTTCTTTTATGTTAGATATTGCATGCATATTAGATTATATTTCTTTTATGTTCTTGCATTTCCCTTTCAAAAATTAAAACCAAACTCTTTGTTAGTTCATTTGCATTGCATTGGTGTATGAGCTTTACCACTACTAGTCCTACTTATAGCATCCCAGTTAGAAGAAGCCGTAGAGTCATGGGTTCCTTTGATCCTGAATATTTCTCTCCTTTCTATAGGATCCCAAATGACAACTTGAATAATTATGATTCCATCCCTTTTATGGAGCATAACTCTTCTCACTCATCTCATGATGAGGAAGATGCTTTAAGAGTTCCTCCTGAACAAGTGCAAAAACTTTCAACAAAACTTGATAAAATGGGAAATTGGCTTATTCAAGAAAGCCATAATCAAGATTCCATTCAAGCTATAGAGGATCTTAAGAAATTCCTTCGTTATAGTGATCAAGGTGTTAATTTATTGCGTGGTATCACTCATCTTGTGCATTCAAATGTTAAACCTTTAGCTCAAGAGGCTCAAGATCTAGGATTTTCTCCTCCTATCATTAGTGAAGGACCTTCTTTTGTTCCTTTACCTAGCATTCCTACTTATACTACCCCTTTGATGACTACATCTCTCCCAATTTCATCTATTCCTATGAGTGTTCCATCGGTATCTTTACCTACCTCACAACCTTCATACCATAGTGTACCTTTTACCTATACTAATCCCCTTCCAACTGTGGCTCCAAAAGTTCCACTAGTTGTATCTTCTATTCCTACTGCTTCCTACACTTTTCATAGTGTTCCAAATGTTTCCATGCCACCTATGTCTTCTAATGATTCCACAATTATTATTTTGGCTCAGACTGTGTCATTTTTACAACAACAACTTGCATCTTTAACTCAATCCAAGTTTAGCATTCCTACATGTGACATGGATAGTCCCTTATCCTTAGAATTATTCGTGCTCCTGTTCCTCAACAAGCCGATATGCCTCGTCTAGAGAATTACAATGGTAACATTTCAAATCCTTTGTAGTGATTATGCTCATGAACATAGGATTTCAGCTAAACTATTTGCTAGAACCTTTCATGATAAGGCTTTGCAATGGTATTGTTCTTTACCTCCTTATTTCATCGATTCTTTTCCTAAACTTGATAATACCTTCATTCAAAAATTTCAAAATAACATTGGTCCGCAAGCTTCCTTAACTGATTTAATGCATTGTAAACAAAAATTTAAGGAAAAATTGACTGATTTCATAGGTACATTTAAGCATTTGTATGCTCAGATTTCTTATCCTATTCCTGATATTGATATTCAACACATGTTTATTTCAAATTTACAAAATTATATTAGAGATAAGATTCTTCTTACTAAATTTACCTCTTTTCAACAACTTTGTGCAGCACTTCATCATTATCAATTACAAGTGAGTCAATTTGAGAGCAACACTCCAATGGCTACTGTTCTAGTTGATAAGAGTGATAATGCTCCTAATCCTAATAAATTTTAGAAACCTAACAAATACATCAAGATTAATAAATAGATGAATGTGGTTACTGATCAAGTTGTTGTTGCATCTCACAATGCCACTTCTGCATCCACTGCTTTCTGTATGAATCGTACATTTACTCCTCTCTTTGAATCTTTACATTCTATTATGAGTAGGTTTTTAAGTACTAATATGATTACCTTGCCTCCTATTTGACCTCTCCTTCCTACTACCATAGCTTCAAATTCCTTTGATTCTAAAGATTTTTTCCAATACCATCGCTAGAATGGCCATGATACTAAAAAATGTTATTCTCTAAAGCATAAAGTTCAAGACTTAATCAATTCTAATGTTTTATCTATTGATAATTTTGATGGTAATGGGAATAGATCTATCTCTCCTCCTAATCAAAACCTTCAAATCCATACAAATCCTCTACCTACACATGATACTAATACCATTGCTCAACCATCTTCTGTGGATATCGTTTACGATTTAAAGATGGATGATCTTAATCACATTGTTAATCATGTGGAGAGAATTGTTGCATCTCAACCTATTGTTCAATATCCTTTGCCTCCACCTCAACTTCAAGTTTCATCTAAACCTCAGAAACAAATTAAGGATAAATGACCTCGAGAACTTTCAATTACCTTTGATGATTCTGAGACTATTAAGGCTCTTGATGGTCCCCTTTATATTTATGCTAGGATTACTAAGATACCTACGCATGGTTGTCTTGTTGATCCCACATCTTTAATCAATGTTATTACTAAGGAAAATATTTTTATGAAAGGCTTACAACGTGATTGTTATGATCCATCGGATGCATGGATCCAAACTTGTAATGATTTTCTCTATCCTACACTTGGTTCTATTAACTTTCCCGTTGAACTCTGTGGCAAGGTTGTAGATACTAACTTCATTATTGTTCCTACATCTGATCAATTTCAAGTCAAATTTGGTTTTCCTTGGATAACTGCTATGCATGCTATTGCTTCTCCTATTCATAAATGTCTTAAGTTAATTCATAATGGAGAAGTAAAAAATATTAATCACAGTTTATATCAACCTTCCAAGCCTAGAGATTGTGTTACTCTTAATTTCTTTTGGCCCTCATTACCTAATTCATTTCCTCCTCGGCCTGACAACCTTTTTCATTCATATCAAGCCTATAAACATTGCAAAATTGTCGAGTTAAGCATGCCTCAGATAGATCTTAACCGTGGTCTTTTGCCCACTCCTTCTATACCTCCTTTATCCATTACTGCTAACTCTATTACTCAACCTCCTAGTGTTGCTTCTCAGCCTACTGTGAATCATACAAATTCTCTTACAGAACATGTGAAGGAATCAGTGGTTATTCCTCCTAGTTCTCCACATGTGTCAAACAAAGCAAAACATAATAAATCTACTAACGAACGTCGTAAGAAGTGTAGAGATAATGCTAGGGTCTGTGCTTCTCTTCTTTGAAATTATTTACCTTCTTTAGATCAACCTAAGCCTGATGTGTTGGAAGAAGTTAATATTCACAATGATGTTAAGATGAATGAGTATGATGATCCTATTCGCATCTTAGATCCCATTTTAATTAATCTTGATGAGGAGGATACTTTAGATGATCCTATTGATCTTAGTGATGAATATGAGACCATTGATCTTGATACTGATTTACCTCATAGGCTTTCAACTCAATTGATAATTACACCTAGTATCGAGCAACGCGATTCTCAAGAGGATCCTTGTTTGGAACTGGCTATTATTCCAACTGTATTGTATATAGTCCCTCTTGCCAGTTTTCCACCTTCCCTAAATGATATAAATTGAGATGGGGAGAGTAGGTGATGCACCTAATTGGCTTATCCTTCATGATAGCCATTTTTGTGTTTGCATGTTGTATTGTGCTTCTCCCGTAATGTGTTTGCTAAATATTTGTTAGACTCTTTTATACGACCCTTGTTACATTGTTGGTACAAGGTGATAAAGGAGTCAAACCTGTTGTACAATTCCTCTATATGTATCTCCATTCTTCTATATGTTGTTTTCATTTTATCTTGTACTTGTGCTATTGTTCGTAAATGGTTTCCTTGTGTAGTATGCTTGGATTTATGACATGGTGTAGACACCTAAAAATGGTTCGAGCCTGCTGGTCTACATGTTTCAACATTGTTTGCATTACAATCGAAACATTGTTTTGTGACCTAATTATTCCTCTATGTCACACATATGATCTTTATTGTGTAGTGACATTGTATCTTTCATCAATGATTTAATATTGCAAAATTATTTAATTATCTACTAACAATTCTACTTTCTCTATCAAATCGATCACCTTCCAAATCATTTCAAAACCTTCCTAAACCAATCCTATTCGATCCTAAATCATTTCAAAACCTTCCTAAACTGATCCTATTTGATCCTAAACAATTCCAAACCTTCCTAAATTGATCTTATTCAATCCTAAACCATTCCAAACCTTCCTAAATAAGTTCAAACCTATCCTATTCTATTCCTAAACACTTGCAAAATTATATGGACTCATTTCTGACCATTCTAGGGCATTGTCCAAGATCATCGATGCCTAATCAACTCAATTTAAAACCAATCAATCAAACCCTAATTCTAATTCAATAAATCTTGTCATCATTTCAGGAGCATTGTCCAAGATCATCGATGCTTTGTATCCTTTCAATCAACCATTCGATAACACTGTCAAAGATCATTAGTGTTATCGCTATCAATCTATCAATTTAAATTCAATAGTGTTGTTCATTATTGTCAATACTATTTCTGATTATCATTTCGGGAACATTGTCAAAGATCATCGATGTTACTCCATTTCAATCTTACGACACCATCAAAGTTCATTGGCGCTTTTCAATCATTTCCAATCATCATTATCCAGGCACATTGTCAAAGTTCATCGATGCCTCGTGATTTCCTAAACTATTCTGGAACCCTCAGAATTAACCCCAATCCTTATCAATATTATCAAAATCCTTCCAATTCGACATCAACACCTTCAATTTGACCTATTCCTACTAATGTCCCCCTTTGGATGAATAAACCATAATTTATCCTAAGTCCTAATTGAATAAATAACAAACTTTATTTATTCCCTATTTCCCTAAGTCTCCAATAACTAATTAATTTTTATTAATTAATTAGCTAATTTCAATTTATGAGATTTTACAATTTCATAAAATCTAATTTGATTTTGAGAGATATTTAAGAATATTGGATTATTGATTTGATTGATGATTCATAATCTCACCTACATATCATATCCCTTAAATAAAGATTCTCATCCCTATTAAGGTGCTTCACAAATATTTTCAAATATTTGCAATATCTCCTCAATATCTCTCCCCCATTTCATGCTTCCAAATATCCTACTAAACAAAATATGCATTTATGCATAGATTTTGTGCTATCTCACCTAAATGTGTCTCATTTTCTATAAATTGAGGACATTTCTCTCATTCAAGGTTAGACCACTATCCTCTAGTATTCTCATTGCAAATTTATGCTTTCAAGAGTCTTTGTCTCATCTTTATTTAAGGTGCTTCACACATATTTTCAAATATTTTCAATATCTCCTCAATATCTCTCCCCCATTTCATGCTTCCAAACATCCTACCAAACAAAATATGCATTTATGCATAGATTTTGTGCTATCTCACCTAAATGTGTCTCATTTTCTATAAATTGAGGACATTTCTCTCATTCAAGGTTAGACCTGTTGGCAAGTTGACTTCCTAAGGATGCATGACTCATTTTGTGTTGTCATCATGACAACAAAGTCATGTTTAGTTTTTTTCATGAAAGACAAAATGACTAAGTATGGAAAACAGGGCAGACAAAGATATTCAGCGATCAACACATCAATGCACATGCAAGAGATCAAGTTAGTGTATGTGCATTCAGATATATGTTGTATGAAATGTGTACATGCTACATCCAGACACACATAGTATGGAACAATAGTATGGCGAAGTTACAGGTAGATCAGTAGACCAGCAGTCCATAAGATAGAGCATGGAAGCCGACTAGTGTTTTGATCAGCGTGAATTATTTTGTTATGTAATGGCTATTGGTTATATGTTTGTAATAATGTAATTAGCATTGTAGTAAACACACTTGATCTGACTTGTTTAGAAGCGTTGTGTATTTTGTTTTAGGGCTGACTAGAGTCTTGTTTTGGGCCGCACCTATTCGGATATGAACATATAAGTATGTAATGTAAAGTTATGTTACAAGTGTCAATTATTATGTAAGAGGAAGATATAGAAGAGCAGTATGATGAAGTTAGTATATGATATATCTCTTTAAGAGAGTAAGAGCATTCACACATACACGGAACTGATCAGACAACAGTGTCATCACAACAGTTTATTTTGATATAGTGTATATCATCTTTCAGAAGGTTGTAGCCTTCATCATATTGGGCAGTGAGCCTAGGCACTAAGCCATATACCTTTAACAGGGTTTTGTAAAAGACTCCTAATAGGGTCAAACCTTTAACCAGGTCATTATACTGATATTGTAAAGACTGCTTCTAACAGGGCAAAGGAACTTTAACAGGTTCATTATACCTAGTACAATATTTGTGGGTACTAATTCCCAACGGGGTTTTCCTCTGATCAAGGTTTCCACGTAATCATATTTTGTATTATGAGTTCTTATGTTAAGCTTCATTCAATGTACATTTGATTTATGTTTAAGTTACTAAAAAGTAATTAATAGACAAACACTGATTCACCCCCCC
>MU227044.1:146104-165482 GCA_018584345.1 Thuja plicata
CAATGAAAGTATTTTGGCAGAAAGAGATCCAATCTCTTCAGATTGTGTACCCTGAAGTTTACATGGAGTAAGTATGTAGAAGAATTACAAGTTTTTGTACACCTTTGTCATTAATGTCAAAGGGGGAATAATATAGAATGTGTATATGTGGAGAAGTATATATATATATATCAATAAGATGTTATGATATACAACCATTTTTTGTGTTAAGTCATTTTTAGAAACTTGGCCACATTCCTTTGTTGCCATAAATGACAAAGGGGGAGATTGTTGGCAAGTTGAATTCCTAAGGATGCATGACTCATTTTGTGTTGTTATCATGGCAAAAAATTCATGTTTAGTTTCTTTCATGAAAGACAAAATGACTAAGTATGGAAAACAGGGCAAACTGAGATATTCAGCGATCAACACATCAACGCACATGCAAGAGATCAATTCAGCATATGTGCATTTAGATATATTTTGTATGACACACGTACATGATACATCTAGACACACATAGTATGGAACAATAGTACAATGAAGTTACAGGCAGATCAGTAGACCAGCAGTCCAGAAGATAGAGCATGGAAGCCGACTAGTGTTTTCATCAACGTGAATTATTTTGTTATGTAATGGCTAAGCACCTTTGGTTATATGTTTGTAATGATGTAATTAGCATTGTAGTAAACACACTTGAGCCAACTTGTTCAGAAGTGTTGTGTATTTTGATTTAGGGCCGACTAGAGTCTTGTTTTGGGTCACGCCTATTCGGACATGAACATATAAGTATGTAATGTAAAGTTATGTTACAAGTGTCGATTATTATGTAAGAGGAAGATACAGAGGAGTAGTATGATTAAGTTAGTATATGATATAGCTCTTTAAGAGAGTAAGAGCATTCACGCATACACAGAACTGATCAGACAACAGTGTCATCACAACAGTGCATTTTGATATAGTGTATATCATCTTTCAGAAGGTTGTAGCCTTCATCCTATTGGGAAGTGAGCCTAGGAAGTGAGCCATATACCTTTAACAGGGTTTTTTAAAAGACTCCTAACAGGGTTAGACCTTTAACCAGGTCATTGTACTCATATTGTAAAGACTGCTTCTAACAGGGCAAAGGAACTTTAATAGGTTCATTATACCTAGTACAATATTTGTGGGTACTAATTCCCACCGGGGTTTTCCTCTGATCAAGGTTTCCCCGTAATCATATCTTGTATTATGAGTTCTTATGTTACGCTTCATTCAATGTATGTTTGATTTATGTTTAAGTTGCTAAAAAGTAATTAATAGACAAACATTGACTCACCCCCCCTCTCAGTGTTTCTAACAAGACCACTATATTCTAGTATTCTCATTGCAAATTTATGCTTTCAAGAGTCTTTGTTCAGAAGGTTGTAGCCTTCATCCTATTGGGAAGTGAGCCTAGGAAGTGAGCCATATACCTTTAACAGGGTTTTGTAAAAGACTCCTAACAGGGTTAGACCTTTAACCAGGTCATTGTACTCATATTGTAAAGACTGCTTCTAACAGGGCAAAGGAACTTTAATAGGTTCATTATACCTAGTAAAATATTTGTGGGTACTAATTCCCACCAGGGTTTTCCTCTGATCAAGGTTTCCCCGTAATCATATCTTGTATTATGAGTTCTTATGTTAAGCTTCATTCAATGTATGTTTGATTTATATTTAAGTTGCTAAAAAGTAATTAATAGACAAACATTGATTCACCCCCCCTCTCAGTGTTTCTAACAAGACCACTATCTTCTAGTATTCTCATTGCAAATTTATGCTTTCAAGAGTCTTTGTGCAATCTTGTTATTGTCAAAGAGCAAACATTAATCTGATTATGGTCATTGAAGCTGTGCAGGTGGTCATTGTACCTGCATAGGTGGTCGCTGTTGCTACATAGGTGGTACCTAGACCTACACACTTAGAGCCCAGAGCTACGTAGGTGGCTACTTAGCTATGTAGTTGGTCACACAGGATGCTCCTTTAGGGTTTAGGGTTATTTCTTGAGGGTTTAGGAAGCCATTCTGCATTTAGGGCTTTCTCCTCTACTTTTTTTTGTTTTCAAGTTAAATGAACCCTAATCTATTCCAATGAACCCTAAGTTTGGTTAATGAACCCTAATGTGGCAAATGAATTTCACATTTTCATTTTCAAAGCTTAAAATGAACATGAACATTTATATTTGGGTTCCTAAAATGAATCTCATCCAGTCTAGGGTTGCATGCTATCAAAGTTGTTCAAACTCTAAGTAACTTACAATATAGCCTAACTAGGGGTGGAAATGAAGTGTTTCATGCAATTTCAAGTTGTTCAAGTTGTCAATGGGCTTCAAATGAACATGAAAACCTGATTTTGGGACTTAAAATGAAATCTAACCTAGTTTAGGATCAAGTGCAATTTTGGTTCTCAAGGTGCTCCTAAACTATTTCTATGGACATGCAAGCTATTTAGGGTTTCAATTTCATTTCAAATCTTTTCAAATCAACTTAAATATCATGGTTAATGAACCCTATCTATGTTTTTGATGTTATTGCATGCTCATATGTTGAAAAGCTCTATTTTTTTTGCAAGTTTTGAGTCAATTTTAGACTTCTGATCAGTTGCTGCGCAGGTGGTTAGAAGCTGCATAGGTGGGAGCCTGTTCCTGCAGAGGTGGTTTCTCTGATGTTGTGCAGGTGGTCACTATTCCTACGCAGGTGGTAAAATGATGTTTTCCAATGCTATTTTTGGGTTTCTGCATCCCTATACTTGTTTCTTCACTTAGATTACTTGATTTTGGTGTTACTGATGAGTTTGTGCAGCGTTATGGAAATCGTGGGATGAAGAAAAAATCTTAAAACTACTAATAGTTTTAAAATGCAAGACATTTTGTAGAAGACATTGTGTTTTCCCAAACTCTTGTCTTTGCTTTTTGTAGTTAGAAAACACTTCACTTTGGTGCTTGAAATGAACCTTTTGCTTTCATGTGTCTAATTTTTTTTTCTAGATTGTAAAACCCTAAGAATGATATGAGCGTATCCTCTCCCCTCACCTTCATGGATCTTGGGTGTAAGAGAAACTATATCATTCTTATAGAGTGGCTACCTCCCAAGTGCTTTAGTAGAGCCAGTGAGAGTGGATGCCCAATCGGTGACAGGCTAAAGCCAAGCCCATCCAACTGGGATACAAATATACCATTGTTATTAAGCTCTCAATGGACAGGTGTTGAATGCATTATACTAGGAATAAGATCTCCCTCAGTACCCTTGTGGTGCATTTAAACCTACGAAACATAACTTTTGTAGGTTGGAAGGCCTCCATAACGGAGCTAATATGCTGCATGTATAATCACCTAAATGGATGCCCTTATTAAACACCATTTCATAGTAGCCAAAAACCTTCTATCTGTTGGCGTAGAAGGTCGAAGACCAACTAAGACGCCCCATACTTTCGCGGCTATTAGTCGAGACAACAATCCCTTGGGAAGTGATGTCCCTTGGGAGTTGAAGCTTGGAGTGCCTGAGAAGTGAGTGCACATGTAAGGAGGAGCCCGTGCCTCCAAGCTTCTAGGTTGTCTACTATTAGTAAGCACAGCTAAACTTCGGTTCAAGTGGGGATTCAACAGATACTGTCCTTGCTATCCTTAGGAAGTGGTGTGTTTGTTCATTTTACAATAGCCATTCTGAATGATGTATCTTGTGTGCGTGTTCAAATCTTAATAAAATGAAGACATCTTAAAAAACACTCTCCTTAAACAACACTTTTCCAAATCAATCTTTCAAAACAATCAAATGGTCACAACAAACCTTGTCTTTGAGTAAACATATGGAACCTTGAAATTTTCACTTGGAACCTTTTGGCATGCTTGATAGCCTTCATATTGCATATTCATGACCTAATCTCCTTGCATTGTGCATTTCAAAAAAAACTCCTTGCATTATAGACCTCATTTTAATCCTCATTATAGCCCTTTTGCATAAGTCCTAATCATAGCCCTCTTGCATACATAGCTCATTTTTAGATCCTCCTCAAAAACTTTGTGAACAATCCTAGAAAGTATCCAAATCATGGAACCTCTCTTTATGATGTTGAAAATAGGATCTTGACTTGATCCCCCTTTTTTCCAAATTTCAAGCCCCCTATCCTTATCAATTTGGTCTTATTCCACCTTTGACATGATGGATTTGACCTAAGCCTTTTTTATCAAACTTGTCCCTTATTCCAAAAATCCTATTTTTCAAGTCAAGATCCTTATTCAACCTCATAAGGTTATGCTCCTAGATTTGTCTCCTTTCAAAAGATTAATTGTTAAAGTCCAAAAAAGCAAAAACACAGTTGCATAAAACCTTAGATTGCATTTGCATAAATTCCTTGCATTTCCAAAGTTGCATTTCAAAACTTGCATTTCCAAAATTTCAAAAATTCCAAAAACAAAATCTTGCATTTGCATATAGAAATCATGTCAGTTTTTAGAAGGTCTCAAGCATCCAAGGGGCAACAAGATCCTCCTTTACCTATGTTTACGTCACCACCAGAATCACAATTACCTTTTGATCCAAGACAAGGTGTTGCTTATCATGATGAAACTGACCTAGTCAACATGCCACAATTGGATGGAGTGCATCAAACCTTTAATGACCCAAGCCATGCCACCTTCCCTCAAGAGCCTACTTCCAACAATGACCTATACAATATGGGGTATCCGTCCAATGCTTCCCCAAACTTTGGCACTATTTAGTGGGGACCTCCCCCAAATTTTGACCCAATCTTTGTACCTATGCCACCTAGCCAAGGTAGTGTTCCTCCTACACCTGAGGAGGAATGCCAATGATTTTCTCAAATCAATCAAGTCCAACCTAATCATTTGCAACAAAAACCTATGTCAAATAAAAATTGTGGATCTTATCAAATTCCTCCACCACCACTAGATAATCAAGATCAAGGCAATGCCTCAAGTCCCTCTTCAGATCTTGGTGACTCGCATGGGACATTTGCTTCCTTCAAGGATTTACCTACAGAGGAAATTGATGAGGCCGTTAAGAATAAGAAAATTCAGTAGACATTAACATACCTTATGACTTGAGATCCATGACATTATATCAAAGCAATTCGGAAGACAAATCCTCAACTATTTTTGGAATATCAAACTCCCCCATCATCTACTTTGGAAGAGAACCAAGCCCTAGTGGTGTGGGATAGAGAAAAGCGAGAACAACCATTCGATGAGTCAGCTATGGAGCTAACACAAAAATGATAGTGAAATGACTTTACTATCAATATTCCTCCAAGGGAAAAGTATATATCATTGGATAATCCTTTGTTTGAAGAAGAAGCACTCCCTCCTATCGAGACGACGGATGCTACACAAATCCCTGAGAAAGGTCCTAAAAGAACATGGAGGATTGATTTAAAGAATCGCTTACCAAAAGGATCAAATGAGACATTCACATTTCCTTGGGGCATGCCAGATGTACCCCCTTTTGAAGAAACATAACCAAGTGGCTCTCCTTTGGTAGCACATACAACATTCCTAGGAAGCACTTCAAATGCAACAAGGTCCAAAGGACCATTTTTTTAACAAACATGGGTACCCACTTTTGATGCATCTAATGCGACTACTAAACCTATACCAAATCCATTGCAAGATCAAAAGAAAAAGAGCCTTGTGGATATTACACCAATTCCACCTAAGGTGACACAACCAACACAAGTGCAACAAGCCCAAGTGGCTCAACAAGTAGAACCTATGGATGTAGCAACCAGTGCAACCCCAATTTGTAGCCCAAGTTAACATGATGTCTCAAGCACAACCAACAAAATGTAAGAATGCAAATCTTGATGGTATACTTGGACCACTTGGATTTCAACAAACTAATAACATGAAACAACTGACAATGCCGATGGGTCAAGAATCTCATCCTGCTGTACAACATGTGCAAGGTTCAAAGGTGCAACAAGTGCACCCACAAAAACAACAACATACCCAACAATATGTACAACAGCAAAAACATGCTCTCCAACAACAGTATGTACAGCAACAACAGTGTCATTTACAACAACAATATATACAACAACAACAACATGTTTTACAACAACAATATGCTCAACAACAAAGACAACAACATGTTCAACAACATCAACAACAACATGTTCAGCAAAAATATGGTCAACAACGACAAATGCATGTCATGCAATAACAAAATGTGTCACAACAACAACAACAACATGGTGTACAAATTCAACAACAACAATATGCACCTCGATATCAACAACAAGCTTCCCAACTGTATTATACGATACAAGGTCAGCAATACAATCCTCCACCAATAAATCAACAACATGTGGAAGATCACCAGCAACATGCCTGACAACATGTGGCATCAGTCGATGATGTATCATTTGAATTTTTAGACTCAGATTGGGCCTCATAATACAATCGATGTTCAAGGGCTTCTAGATGGACACATCGTTCTGATAAATGTAAAAAGGTGGTGAAGCCTTCACAGAATGAAGAAATGCTTCAACAAATCCAATGCTTGCAGAAGAAACTGAATGATATGCAATTCAAGGACACAAATACACTCTACATAGAATGAGACATGTGTCCTAATCTATTCGATCCAAGCATTTACATGCCTCCTTTTCCCAGGAATTTTGATGTGCCCAAGTTCGAGAAATATAAAGGGAAAGGATATCCAATCGATCACATTCAAGAATTTTAAACGTCTTGCATTGAGGTTAATCATGATGAAACATACCTTATGAGACTCTTCCCTTGAAGCCTTGGGGGTCAAGCAATGGAGTGGTACTCTAAACTACCTAGCAAAATTAGATCTTGGAAAGAGCTAGCCGATAAATTCATCTCTCATTTTGTGTTCAACATATCAAGTGAGGTTATGCTAACTGACCTATGCACAAACAAACAAAAGGTTAGAGAATCCTTCATGACCTTCCTACTGTGATGGAGGAATTTGGTGAGTCAATTTCATTTTGATGTGCTGGAAGAACAACAAATTCTATTATTTATCCAAAATCTGGTACCTGAGATGATGTATGAGCTCAAGATTAAAAGACCAAGTACAATTCAAAAGCTCATGAAAAAAGGAATCAGCATTGAAGATGCTCTTATTTAAAAAGGAGTATTAAAGATAAACAAGGACAATCAGACCGCGAGCACTTCCAGTGACAAGCCAAAATTTTGGTCTCAGAATAAAAATGTCACAAATGATGGCGTTGTTGACACATAGACAGTTAATGCGACACAGTAGAAAGTGAGTCTCAAAGGACCTACTGCTACCAATATGTAGACAATGACTCAAGCACCGTCTCCAATGCTAGCTCCAACAAAACCTCAAGCACAAATGAATGATAACGCACAAAAAAATTGGCAGTGCCGACCGCCGAGAAATAGAGATGGACCACAAAGACTGTTCATGCCATTGGGTGAACCGCTCCATTTAGTCCTGCAAAAATTATTGCAAAATAATTACATTCAATTACCTGAGATCCATGACCCTCTAGCAGTAAAACCCCCTTGGTGGGATGACAACAAATACTATGATTATCATCGAACAAAGGGACACAGAACCAATTCCTGCTTCCAATTAAAATACAAGGTCCAAGACCTTATTGATGAAGGTGTGATTGAAGTTGAACCCATGGCGGGATCTTCCAACACTGACCATACTATCTTCACAAACCCCTTGGTTGACCATGACAAGGGAAATGCCTCTATGTTGAATTCAAATCCCAAGAACAATGTCAATTATACCTGGACCGACCATGACTATACTATCAATTGTTTCTCTGAGGCCGATGCACATGTGTCCACTCTGACCTTCTGGGATAAAGATAGTAACCCTCAATGCGCAATCGCTACCCTTCATACCAAGATTAATATGCCTGGCACACCATCCAAACCTAAGGTATCTTCAGATTACAACCTTGTTGACCAGTTGGGTAAAAACCCCACCTTAATACCAATCCTTGATTTGCTGCGCACATCCCCTTAGCACAAGGAAGTCCTTGAAAAAGCTTTGAAAGAGTCCACTATTCCAACTGACATTTACACTAACCAATTTTAGGCCATGATGGGACACTTCTCTATGTCCCAGCATGTCACTTTTTCCAAAGATGATGTTCCACATGACCGGCTTGGCCACAATGACCCTCTCCATCTAGAAGTTTTTGTCCATAATGCCAAAGTCTGATGAGTCATGATAGACGGTGGAACAAGACTTAACATATGCACTTTGAAGGTCATTCTTGATCTTGGTTACAATGAGAGTGACATTGATCCTTCTAGGATAATCACAATAAAGGCCTATGATGACGCTGAACATCCCTCTAAGGGAGTCATCATCCTTCCCATCAGAACTGGTCCGGTTATTGAAAACACATTGTTGCAAGTCCTGGATCTAAACTTTCCCTATAACATGATCTTAAGACGCCCATGGATCCATGCCATGAAGGAAGTTCCCTCAACGTACCACCAATGTCTGAAGTTCTTTCATGAGGGAGTGGAAATCACCATCCCAAGAGATCCTAACCATTTCCAATTTTGTGCCAATCTGAGAGAAGGGCTCGCACAACAGGTGCCTACCAACAGTGAAGCCACCTCATCAAAATCCACAAAATATGATGCAACCACCCTTGAAAAAATGATCAAAGGAAAGCTAAAGATTGAAGATAAAGGGTGTGGAGAGTATACCATGGCACAAGTTTTTCATATTGGGAAGCTTCCTCTCTCCCGAAGTCTTATGGAAAACCAAATTTATTGCAAGCAAAACCACCCAAAACTACCATGAAGGTTATACCCTCACCTACATTCACTCTGTGGGAAGGTTTGCATGAAGAACATGTTTATGACAATTCATCTAGCTAGATTTTCCAAGATCAACAGAAACAAGAACAGGAACCCACTGAGATTCCCGTTGAAAGATATGGGCCCGGGTTCACACTCATGCAGAAAAAAGGATATGATGTCCATAGTGGCCTTGGAGTACACAAACAAGGAATTGTTGATCCAATCACTGCAAAAGGCCATCCCCTTCATCTGAGCATTGGATTCAAACCATTATGAATTGGCTCTTCGAATGCCAAAATGGCCTCACGTGAAAGTGTAGAGGTTTCAAACGATGAAAAGACATCTGAGGATCCCCCTTCTGAGTACACTACCGATTCAAATGAATGGGAATGGAACACCTATACTTCTAGTCCTTATGAGCTTGACCATTTCTTCCCTGATCCTGCAGACCTTCCTATGGTAGACAAACATGTTAACACAATTCCCCCTCCTCCCACAACCAATCCTGATCCCTGGTCTAGAATTTTCTGGGATCCCAGTCCTAAACCTTCAGTGTATGAATTCTTTAACTCTGAAGACACTGATATCTACATATTTTCCATTACCTCAGGCCCTGAAAACATCTGTTCCACTAATGATGACATCCCCCTAGTTTACCCTAAGCTTATTGATTGGGATGTGCAAGGACCACTGAGCTTGGATTGCTTCGAGAATGACAAAGCGATAACGGATTTCTTTGAGCTCTAAGAGGGCATACCATCTAGCAACCACAAAAGATGATTCTCCATTGACCTTGTTGCTACTAGATATCTTGGGGAATCTACTCTGTCTTCCAGTCGCTAAATTGAAAATCATAAAATCAAAAAAGAAAAAAATCAAAAGAATAGGTTCTCTGGTGAAAATTGAAAGGCGCCAGTTGACCATGAAAAAGTAAAAACAAAGGATGTATCTGAGGGTGAAAACCTCTCTGAGGTGCCCGAGGAGGGAAGACTGGACATACCCCCTCCAAAGGAGAAGTTGGCATTACTCATTGAAATGACCAAGGAGATTAACTTGGGAACACCAAACAACCCCAAGATCATACATTTTGCAGCATCACTCTCGCCAAAAGAGAAAGATGAGTTTATTAGATTCTTCCTAGAGTGCCAAATCAATTTTTCCTGGTTGTATGCTGACATGCCTGGCCTGGATCCTGAGTTAGTTCTTCACCACCTCCCTCTAAAGCCAGGTGTGAAGCCAGTAAAATAGAAGCTAAGAAAAATGCATCCCCAAATAACTCTACTGGTAAAAGCAGAATTGAAGAAGTTATTGGATATAGGATTCATCAGACCTATTGATTATGCAGACTGGATTTCCAATCTGGTTCCTGTTAGCAAGCACGTTGGGGGCATATAGATATGCAATGATTTTCATGATATAAATAAGGCATGCCCTAAAGATGATTTTCCTCTGCCCAACATCAACATGATTGTTGACATGAATGTGGGCTACAAGATGCTATCACTGATGAACGACTTCTCTGGTTACAACCAAATTTGGATTTCTCCTGAGGACCAAGCTAAGACAACTTTCACTTGTCCTTGGGGAACCTATTGCTGGAATGTCATGCCCTTTGGCCTGAAGAATGCTGGAGCAACTTATCAATGGGCAATGACCACAATCTTCCATGACTTCATGCACATCTTAATGGAAGACTATGTTGACGACCTCCTCTGCAAATCTACAACCAGGAAAGATCATTTGAGTATTCTGGCTAGAATCTTTGAAATAATGGAAGCGTATAAGCTCTGCTTGAACCCCAAAAAGTGTGTTTTTGGAGTTGTTTCTGGAAAAATCCTAGGCTATATCATCTCTCAATGAGGTATCAAAGTGGATCCTATAAAGGTGCAAGCCATTTTAGAGATGCCTCTGCCAAACACGCTAAGGAAGTTGAGAAGTCTACAAGGAAAATTACAGTCTATCCACTGATTTATTACACAACTAGCAGATAAATGCCTGTCATTTCAAAATCTACTGCATAAGGGTGTGACTTTCCATTGGAATGACAAATGTGAGCACTTGTTCCAACAACTGAAAGATTATCTATTGCATCCACCAATCTTGATGCCTCCCATCCCAGGGAAGTCATTTCTCTTGTACATTTTTGCCATAGAAAATGCATTGGGTGCTCTTCTTGCACAACATGATGAACAAGGATGAGAAAGATCTATTTATTACATCAGTAGAACTTTGGTTGGATATGAATTAAACTACTCACTCATTGAACAAGCCTGTCTTGCTATGGTTTTTGCCACACAAAAGTTAAGACATTACATGCTACACTAGAAAACCATGCTCGTGTAACGAATTGATCCATTGAAGTATCTCTTAGGCAAAGAAGCTCTCATGGGTCACCTCGCCAAATGGGTCATGCTATTAAGTGAGTTTGACATAGAATATGTGGACAAAAAAATAATAAAAGGCCAGGTGATAGCAGATCATCTCGTAGAGGCACCAGTTCCTGATGATCACCTATTGATTTCAAAATTCCTAGATGAGTCCATTTTTGCCTTCACTAAATCTAATGAGTGGAAAATCTACTTTGATGGCTCACATACTAGGCATGGATCAAGGGCAGGCATCATGTTTGTCACCCCGCAAGGCGATGTCATTCCAAAATCTTATAGAAACACATTTGCATGTACCAACAATATCACCGAATATGAAGCACTGGTCACTGGACTTAAACTTTCTATTCAATGGAAAATCCAGCACCTCAAGGTGTATGGTGATTCTCAATTGGTCATCTAATAGGTCACTGATGACTATGAAACTAAGGATGAAAAGCTAGAACCTTACAAACAATTGGCCAACTTTCTCAAGGAGAAATTTGTCACAATCAGTTTCCTCTAGCTTCCACAGGTACATAACAAGCAAGAAGATGCTATGGACACTATTGCATCTATGATCGACATGCTGAATAATGAAGAGAGATGTGAGTTTCACATTGAGCAGCTATTGCTTCCAACATTCAACATTCCACAATCTGAGCTCGTGTGTGACATTGTTGGTCCCAATTCCCCCTAGTATCAAGATGTCTACAATTACCTACATGCCCAGATATTACCCCCGCCTTATCTAAGAACAAGCATAATGCCCTTGTCCATCAAGCCTCCCGTCACGTCATCATTGGTGATACCCTTTATAGGAGAGCCTATGACCAAACCCTCCTTAGATGCCTCAATTCGCAAGAGGCTAACACTGCCTTACATGAGGTCCACGATGGTATTTGTGGTAGACATTTAAAGGGTTTGAGTCTTGCCAACAAGTTGGTTCGAGCAGGATATTACTGGCCTACCATGGAGCAAGATGCTCATAAATTTGCTAAGAAATGTTACAAGTGCCAGATTCACAGTAATTTGATTCATGCTCTAGCACAGGATCTACAACCAGTGGTCTCTCCATGGCCCTTTTCACAATGGGAATTTGACCTTGTAGGGAAGATCACACCCCTATCTTCTGATGGCCACAAGTACCTCATCATAGCCACTGAGTACTTTACCAAATGGGTGGAAGCTATCCCCATGACATACATTACTGGCAAACAAGTTTCTAGATTCATCTTGAATTATATCATTTGTCATTATGGAGTCCCTCTAGCCATTATTACTAATCATGGTAGACCATTCTAGAACAAGGATGTTACCCAGCTTTGTGAAAAATTCAAAATTTGTCATGGATTTTCCAGCATCTACTATCCGCAAGGAAACATCCAAGTAGAGGCATCTAACAAAACCATCATTAAGATCCTGCAAAAGACTGTCAATGATGCTGGCCACGATTGGCACTTACAACTGAACCCAGCTCTATAGGCCTATAGGACCAGCATCTGCACCCCCACTGGTGCTACTCTGTACTCTCTTGTCTATGGTGTTGAGGCCATATTACCCCTCAAGGTTGAAATTCCTTCATTGAGAGTATCCTTACAAGGCATTGTTGATGATGAATAGTATAGAGTTTCCAGATTACATGAGCTCAAGATGCTTAATGAGCGGTGAAAAAATGCCTTGGTACACTTGCAAGCCTACCAGAACCGTCTCAAACAGAGTTACAACAAGAAGGTCTGAGCTCACCATTTCGAGATTGGAGACTTAGTTCTGAAGATGAATTACAAGACCCAGCCACACAAAGAGAAGGATGGAAAATTTGAACCAAATTGGGACGGCCCATACATAGTCACAACATCATATGGGTCTAGAGTGTATCAGCTTGCAACACCAGAGGGAGAAATATTGCCAGAGGCACTGAACAACATGCACCTTCATAAGTATTATGCATAATTTCTGAAAAAAGTACCAAAAAAATTGCAAAAAGTTCTTGAAAAAAGTACAAAAAATTGAAAAGTTTCTAAGAAAATATCAAAAAAAATCAAAAAGAGAAAAAAGAAAAAAAAGAAAAAAAGAAAAAATGGTTGTCTCGATGAAAACCTGGCAAATAGGCATCTTGGCACACAAAAATAGAAATTAAGAGAAAAATCCTGTCCACAAGTGAAAACCTGGCAAACAGGCGCTTTGGGCAAGTACCATGGTGAAAACCTGGCAAACAGGCACCACGCCTAGTGAGTTGTTGTTCCATTGTCTATAATGGTTCCACCTGATCTCTTAATGTCCTTCCCTGATCACATCTTTCAGTTTGTATCGACTTTAGTGCCCCTTTATGGCTTATAACTGGTTGATCTTCTTTGTCTTCCCCTTGGTCTACCCAGTCTATCTGTCCTTTTGGCCTCTGAATATAGCCTCTTTGTTGTCTGGGGGAAGATTCCTGGCATTGAGCGTCTTTGAATTTGAATTAGAACTGGGGGAAATACCTTGAACGTGGTTTACCCATGAGATTCCTCGACTATCCAATTTTGGAGATAACACATTGTAAATATCTTAATCACCTGAGAAAATCCTAAAAATCCAAATATGCAAAAATTCCAAAAAAATCAAATAATGTCCTGAAAAAACTTCTAAAAATTACACAATATCCTGAAAAAATTGCTAAAAATTCACATAAAATCTTGAAAAAAGACCCAAAAAATCTAAATATTTTCAAAAAATCCTAAAAATTGCAAAATCTCTTCAAAAATATGCAATAAATTTGTACATACTTGTCTTCTTTTTGCGAATCAAACATCACGTTTGCCAACATCAGTGGCAACATCATCAATCTATGCTTAACAAAATCATATGTGATCTGAATCATTCTGACCCAACATTCAATCTGATTGGACCATTCGAATCTTTCAATCTTTGCTATCTATCAATCTGTCCAAGACTATCAATCAGTTCTCACATCAATCAATCTGTAATCTAAGCTATCAACGAACCTTTAATGCAAGTAACAAAAGATCAGAATGGCTGTTGGCTCACATTGTATCGCGAGTATTTTTTATTTTCTTTTTTGATCATGTTCCTATGCTACTCGATGATATTATCTGAACTTATGAGAGTAGCCGAGATGGTTCATGACCAGTTACTTTTTCTTTATCTTTTTTTTGCCTATTTGATGATCTCGTGAGATTCTGGGGCATGTCTACTACATGCTTTCGGGATAGAGATGATCATCCTCTGTCTACATCGTGTTTGTTTACGCAAAAAGGATGACCTTTGCGCTCTGGCTTTTGTGCCATGATGCGTCGCATCTGCTTTTGCAATATCAAAATAAGCTCTTAACACCAAATTGCACTTTGAAAGCCAACCTCTTTTCTACTAACATTTCTTCATCTAATTTATTCTTTCTACTAACACTTCTTTAGTCATTCCTCGCAGTCGCCTTGGTCTAGTACTCTGGTATGTCAAAAACAAGTGCATCCTGCATACATGCATTCATACAACTTGAAAAACAACAAAAACATGTGCATTTTTGCATTCATTCATTTCTACATAAAAAATAATTTCAAACATACATTTGCATTTTTCATTCATACAAATTCAAATGGCAAAAAGACAAAAACACAATTATTGCATTCATAACAAATATTATTGCATAACAAAGGAAATACATTGTAATACAAAAGCATCATCATATAAATAGGAAAGCAAAGCATATACATAAACATCCATCCTGTGCATCATAAAATAGCTGCATATCATATATCAATGTCTCACAAAAGTATCAGAGTACAAAAATCAAGGTGTCTGTATACACTGAGGCCCGCAGGCTCATAACATATCACATGTCTATAAAATTGTCCCTTTGCTAGAGAGAATCCCTATCAACCCCTGCTCTCTTAGTCCTCCTAATCCCTGTCCTATTGAGAAGATGAAGCTCCCCCTTTGTGATGCCCTGTCTGCCCTGATCTAGGTGGCCCCCTTGGTCCCAACACTCCCCCGCTACTCTATGTCCTACGGGAGTGTGATCTGCTGGATGACGCTTTGTAACTCAGTGCCCACTGATCTTGTGGCACATCTCGCTCATACATCACTCACCAGTACCCCTTCTCCTCTTAGGCATCCCCTAGCATCCTTGCAATATCATGCACACCTACATCTCTGATGGAATTGATGAACTGGCATGCCTCCTCCTACGCACTCTGTGCTCTGGCAATTGCTGCATCCCTCTCTACTGTCAACCTGTCCATCTGTGCTATGAGCGCTGATCGCTCTATAGCCCATGCAACTCTATCTGTATCTCTCTAGTGTCAATCTATCTATCTGGCTTGTAATCTCAGTGATGCACTTTCGCTACTCCTCCAACCTATCATCAGGACCCTGTGGTGGCTCATCCCTATTCTCATCCATCTGCATTGGCATATCACCGATATCCCTATCATCATCATCATCCTCCTCCTCATCTAAACCCTCATCCTCATCATCATCATCATCATCATCTAACTCCTCCTCCCCATCCTCCTCCTCCTTTTCAGCTGACTCCTCATCCTCCTCATCATCCTCCTCCTCGGTGCTCTCATCTCTGGGCACCCACATTCTCAGTATCGCCACATCAGGATCTGTCAGAGGAATCAGCCTGTGCTGAGGAAACCATCTGTCATACTCATCAATGGTCCCTGGGTATGCCACATCTGCATCTTCTCCCCATGGCCTGGGTGGTAACTGTGAGAACTCTGCATAGGCCACCTGAGGCCTAAGTGCTGCACCCCATATCCTGGCCTCGGCCCTCGATTTAGCAAACAATGCTATACCTATCAGAACCCCCTGTATCTCTCCAAACTGTCACTTGATTTTCTCTAGGAGCTGCATCTCAATCACTGTATGACCCATCACAAACCTCCCAATGAGGTACCTCTCTTGTCTACAGTAAGGAAGGTGATCCGTGTCATCATCCCATCTATGGAAATCTCTGTAGGGATGCCAAGTGAAATCTCTCAGCACATCTATCTCATGGCGAAAGTGCAGTGTGTATCCTAATGGGCCCTATGCAAGCGCCCCTTGGTAGCAATAAACATATGGAAAATTTGGTAAAACTACTCTCTGAGCTAGAGGCCAGAATACCGCTATGTGCTCATAGGCCCATGCCTGCAATAGTGTGATCCCACTATTGATCAACAATTCTCCGCGATACACCAATTGATGGAGCTAGTAATATGTCATAGACAACATGCATGGCCCCCATGCGAACATTGTGCCCTACATAATCATCTTCTCAAGTACACACCCCCATCCAATAGGGAATCTGTGCCCTCATCTATTTGGTACCAAGAGACATGCAACGACTCCACAGATAACTGCAATCAGACTGTCGTGCTGCCTAGCCACGGTCTCCCATCTGATCTCATAATCTTGGATGTCCAGATCATCATCATCACTCTCAAACAGCTAGTGCAATGCTGACCTCCCTGTAGTGGGATCATACTCGGTCAACTTGCCATGAAACAGAATCCTGAGGATGCGCCACACATCCTCTAGTGTCACTGTCGCCTCCCCTATCGGCAAGTGGAAGGAACTGGTCTCCGAGTGCCATCGCTAAGCTAACACTGTGATCAAGCCTCGGTTTGCCCTAATCTTAGGCATGTATGTAACATAATACAATCCTATCAAGGCAAGGATATGCCTCTTGTGTCTGCTCAACTTGTGGCATATGTCCAGACATGCTGGTCGACTCTCTCATGTCTGTGAAACTGACAACTCCTCCTGCGATCACCATGCAAATTTGGTCAACTTTCTATACTTTTTGTTTCTTGTTGACTAACCTAGGACCTATTTTGACCTATTTTGACCTGATTTTGACCTTGTCCTAGGGTTTTGTCCAGTTTAGGGAAGTTTAGGGAGTTTGAGAACCCCCAGACCCTATTTTGAGGCTTGTTTGGCCAACTTCGCAGGTTCTCTTACCACTTGCGAAAAAAGGCCTCCCACCTGCATTGCCTGTGTAGGTGGGCACATGTCCTACGTAGGTGGGCACATGACCTATGCAGGTGGTACATGTGGACACCTTGCAAGCCCTGTTTGACCTTGTTCGACCCCCGAACTAACCTAGAAAAGCGTGTAAAGCATGAAAACACTGAGAGGACCAGATGTACTCACCTCAGGTCCCGTGTTGGTCAGCCATCGGAAGCTACAAAACCATTCCCCACACTAAATCTCTGCTAGCACTTGATCCATCTTCCTTGCTCCAGAGCTCAGTTTTTCCAAATGAGAGGGTGAAAATGATCTCCCAAACCCCTTTCAAGCCCTTTTATAACCTCTTGGTTGCCTAGATGGGTGTGCAACCCTTGTGTTTTGTATTGGCCACGATTCTTTTGGCACTCTAAACCTCATATCTTTTGTGTTTGACCTCCAATTTTTGATCCGATCATTGCTGTGGATCCATCTCGACATTGTCGACAAATTGACCTATCACTTGCATTTTTCAGACGGTTTCTCAAGGGAGCACCTATGTATCCCATTATCATTGGAGCATATTTTAATGTTGTTTTCTTTAGGATTCTTTGACACAATGCTCATAATTGCATTGTATCAAAGAGGGACAAAATGTAGACACCTAAAAATGGTTCGAGCTTGCTGGTCTATGTGTTTTAACATTGTTCGCATTACAATCAAAACATTGTTTTGTGACCTAATTATTCCTCTATGTCGTGCATATGATCTTTATTGTATAGTGACATTGTGTCTTTCATCAATGATTGAGTATTGCAAAATTATTCAATTATCTACTAACAATTCTACTTTCTCTATCAAATCGATCATCTTTGAAATCATTTCAAAACCTTCCTAAACTGATCCTATTCGATCCTAAATCATTTCAAAACCTTCCTAAACTGACCCTATTCGATCCTAAACCATTCCAAACCTTCCTAAACCGATCCTATTCGATCCCAAACCATTCCAAACCTTCCTAAATAAGTTCAAACCTATCCTATTCTATTCCTAATCACTTGCAGAATTGTCTGGACTCATTTCTGACCATTCTGGGGCATTGTCCAAGATCACCGATGCCTAATAAACCCAATTTCAAACCAATAGATCAAACCCTAATTCCAATTCAATCAATCTTGTCATCATTTCAAGAGCATTGTCCAAGATCATTGATGCTTGTATCTTTTCAATCAACCATTTGATAACACTGTCAAAGATCATTGGTGTTATCGCTATCAATCTATCAATTTCAATTCAATAGTGTTGTTCATTATTGTCAATATTATTTCTGATTATCATTTCAGGAACATCATCAAAGATCATCGATGTTACCCCATTTCAATCTTATGACACCATGAAAGTTCATTGGCGCTTTTCAATCATTTCCAATCATCATTATCTGAGCACATTGTCAAAGTTCATCGATGCCTCGTGATTTCCTAAACTATTTTGGAACCCTCAAAATTAACCCTAATCCTTATCAATATTATCAAAATCCTTCCAATTCAACATCAACGCCTTCAATATGACCTATTTCCCACTAATTTCCCCCTTTGGATGAATAACCCATAATTTATTCTAAGTCCTAATTGAATAAATAAACAGACTTTATTTATTCCCTATTTCCCTGTTTCCAATAATTAATTAATTTTTATTAATTAATTAGCTAATTTCAATTTATGGGATTTTACAATTTCATAAAATCTAATTTGATTTTGAGGGATATTTGAGAATATTGGATTATTGATTTGATTGATGATTCATAATCTCACCTACATATCATATCCCTTAAATAAAGATTCTCATCTCTATTAAGGTGCTTCACAAATATTTTCAAATATTTGCAATATCTCCTCAATATCTCTCCCCCATTTCATGCTTCCAAACATCCTACCAAACAAAATATGCATTTATGCAGAGATTTTGTGCTATCTCACCTAAATGTGTCTCATTTTCTATAAATTGAGGACATTTCTCTCATTCAAGGTTAGACCACTATCTTCTAGTATTCTCATTGCAAATTTATGCTTTCAAGAGTCTTTGTGCAATCTTGTTATTGTCAAAGAGTAAACATTAATCTGATTATGGAAAAGAAAGAAGGACATGGGAGCTTCATTTAAAGGGGGTTCTGAGAGTTTTATGCTTTATGTTTATGAATCCTTGTTTTAAATGGCTTTCATGATAGATTAGATAGGTTAGCATGTTATTTAGGGTTTGTGGTCCCCTAGATATGCTAAATAGGCCTTTTTCTAGTCTTA
>MU227044.1:180006-218917 GCA_018584345.1 Thuja plicata
GATGGGAATAGGGTAGGCTTTAGGGTAGGATTAATAGGTTCCTAGCTAGGGTTTAGATTATAATTCAAATTAGATTTGAATAAATCATGGTTTAGAAGAATTAGGAATATGGGGGATTTAATAAATGTAAATTTATTAAAAAGAAGACTTTATGAGACAAATGTATTTAAATGAAATAAATTAGAATAGTATTTAAGCCATTTGATAAATACTAGCAAATGAAACTATTTAATTGATTAAATTAAATAGTTAGAGTAATCAGAGGGAGAAAAATATTTATAATAATATGAATATTTTTGGACATCTACAATAGCAACAGGTTTTGAATCATCCATACCAAATTTCTTCAAGAACTTTGTCACATACTTGGACTGAGATATGAAAATAAATTTATTAGTTTGTGTAATTTGCATATCAAGAAAAAACTTCATCTCACCTATCATAGACATCTCAAATTATTTCTGCATCTCATCAATAAATTCCTTACTCAACTTGTCATTTTCACCAAAAATAATATCATCCACAAAAACTTCAACAATCAAAATGTTATCATGATCAACTATGATGTATAAATTATTATAAAAAATACCTTTACAGAAACCAAGTCTCAGTAAATATTTATCCAACCTTTCATACTAGGTTCCAAGTTCTTGTTTTAATCCATAAAGTATTTTCTTCAATCATCAAACCATGTCATCTTCATCGGTTAGAGGAAAACCATTTGGTTGCTCAATGTAGACTTCCTCTTCCAACTCTCCATTCAAGAACGCAAACTTAACATCCATCTAATAGACCTTGAAATATTTGTAAGTATCATATGCAAGAAACATACTAATAGATTCAATTCTAGCAACATGAGTAAAGGTCTCCTCAAAATCAATACCTTCCATCTATGAGTATCCCTTGCAAACAAGTTTGTCTTTGTTCAGAACCACTTCACCTTCTTCATTCAATTTGTTTATGAATAACCATTTTGTACTGATCACATTTTTGTCTTTAGTTCTAGGAACAAGAATCAATGTCTTATTCATCTTAATCTGTTCCAAATCTTCTTCCATCGCTTTAACCCAAATTTCATCTTTGAATTCTTCATCAACATCCTTAGGTTCAATCTTGGAAATAAAAAAATTTCACTTTTAGAAATTCTTCCTCTAGTCTGAACACCCCTATTCCTATCACCAATAATCTGATTTTCTAAATGATTTAACCTTACATACCTTGGAGTCTTCAGATTTTATTTTTTAGTAGACTCTTGTGTTTCTACTTCTTCCTCATTTTCATCTTCTTCATTCTAATCTACTGATATATTCTGATTCTGATTCTATGATTGCACACAATCTGATTGTCTTAATCATCTGGTTCATATCTGCAAGTACTGATTTGTTTCTGATGATTTTCATCAACTTTGACATTTTCACTTTGGGTGCACACACAAAGTTGGGTGCCAATTCCGTAGAAGTCTACGGCCAAAAGAAATTGGCAAATGAAAATGGGTGCTCGAGCCGTAAATATAAAATGGGCACAAAACGGGTGCCCGTTTTGTAAAAGTATTTAATTTTTATTTTAAACTATTTTGCAAGTCATTTTCACAACTTGCAAAATGAAATCACGTTTTGTTGTAGACGAGTGCCCGTTTTGAGAGCTACTGCTGACCCCCTTGCTATTTTTTTTTAGTCTAGGTACATATCATTGTTTTTTATTATGTTTTCATTAAAATTATAATTTATTTTTGTTTTTAATTATTTTAATGTTCAATATGTATTATGTTTAATGTTTATAGTTTTTTTTAATAGGATTAACATAAATTATTATATTTAGTTTTATTTTAATTTGTAAATTATTGTATAAAACAACAAAACTTTCAAAACTTATTTAATCCTAGGTATAAAACTAAAACCTAAACCTAAACCTAAACACAATTGAAACAAGAAACCCTAGGTAGAAAACTAAAACCTAAACCTAAACACAACTGAAACAAGATTGTAAACCTAGGTAGAAAAAAAAAATGTAAACCTAGACACACCTGAAAACAAAATTGTAAACCCCAGGTCTAGAAAATACACAATAATCTCTCTCTCTCTCTCTCTCTCTCTCTCTCTCTCTCTCGTAGAACTAGTTTAATGTTTAATGTTCAATACGTATTATGTTTAATGTTTAAAGTTTGTTTTTTTAATAGGATTAAAGTAAATTGTTATGTTTAGCTTTATTTTACTCTGTAAATTATTGTAGAAAATAATAAAACTTTCAAAACTTAAACCCTAGGTAGAAAACCTAAATCTAAACCTAAAAACAACTAAAAAAGGAAACCTTAGGTAGAAAACAAAAATGTAAACCTAGACACAACTGAAAACAAAATTGTAAATCCTAGGTCCAAAAAATAAACAATAAAATCTCTCTCTCTCTCAAACACACACACACACACACACACACACACACACACACACACACACACACACACACACACACACACACACACACACACACAANCTCTCTCTCTCTCTCTCTCTCACACACACACACACACACACACACACACACACACACACACACACACACACACACACACACACACACACACACACACACACAAGACCTAATAAGATCTAATACCTACTAATAAGACCTAATAGGACCTATTAAGAGAAATTAGGACCAATATGACCTATTAAGACCTAATAGAACTAGAATTAAGACCTAACATGTGACTAATAAGACCAATTAGGACCTATTACTTTCCAATCAAGACTAATTAAGACCCAATAGGAACTAATAGGACCCTTAAGACCAATAAGACCACTTAAGACCTAATACAACCAATCAGACCTAATATAACCTATAAGAACTAGGTTAGGACCTAATAGGACCAATAATACCTAATAGGACTTATAAGACCTATTAAGAACTAATATTTAAGTTAATAAGACCTAATAGGACCCTTAAGACCTAATAGGACTTATTAAGATCTATAAGGACCAATTAAGACCTAATAGTCCACCTAATAAGACGTAATAGTTGATGGGGAGCTCCTCTCCTAGAGCCTTCTAGCTCTCTCTAAGACCTTCTCCTGGTCTTCTTTAGGGTCTCCATCTCTACCCTAACTAGAGGATGCCTCTCTGATCCCCTAACACACTAGGAGCTCTCCACCAACTTCAAACACTTCATTAAACCCTTCTCCATAGCTCTACTCTTTTATGGCTTCCCTAATCATCTAATACTCCAAATGGTGTCAACTTCTTGTGGATTGGTTTCCTGACTCCTTTTAAGTCTAACACAAACCCTATGGATCCAATTTTGTGAGTCTTTCATCCATTTCCCAATCAAGTTCCAAATTACTAGCCTTTTAGGCCTTGTAGCCTTTTTTAGGCCTATTAGCCCTCCTAATCACTGAAAATGTGATTTTTCTCTCAAAACCCCTTAACAAACCTAGAAAAAAATTGCATATTATTTGTGGGTTTTTCCTCCCCTTCAATATTTTTTGTCTCTAATTCCTATCTTGTCCGTACAATGGACTTTCACCAAACCCCTAAAAATAAGGGTTTCTAAGGCATGAAGACTGGTATGGTTTCTTGATCTTCTTCTATTGATCTAATGAGCTCCTCTAAAATCATCCTTCCACATAAAGGTCTTTACCTCATTCCCCTACACTCCACTATCACTGATTGGCACATACCAATCAACTTGCAAACTCCATTGCTGCTGCACTACTTAGTCACCCTAGCCAGAATAGCTAGTACTTGCCTAGGGCCTGATTGTTTTCAAGCTTCCCCTACACACGCACACACACAATCCACAAGAAATATCTACAAGGTATATACAAGGATATAATGGATTCCAAGTGGTCATGAATTTTGAACCACGGGAACACCAAGAAAAACCATTCTTTACATGACAGGACCAAAACTGGCCAGTAAACTTACAAAATGCAATAAATTAAACAAAACCTAACCAGAAAGAAAAATACACTAAAATAATTCCACAAATATCTTAGGAATTAAATTTAAGACACTATCCATGCTTTCATTCAATCCATTCAATCCAATAAAATGATGGATGATGGTTCTCTAGCTTAATTACACTGCAAATTGGGTCTTCACAAACACCAGTTCGTACAATATGAAATCTAATTGTCAGATTAGGGTTAAAAAATCCTTATATACTTCCATATCACCTATCTAGACCCTCTAGTCAGGATTTGGGCATCATAAGAGCCGATTCCTAAAATCTAGGAAATGTTGTCATGACAACTTTTAAAAGTTGTCATGACAACTTTGACAACTTTTGTCAAAATGTCACTTTCTCAACTTTGACAGTCCTAATTGGTTCCAAACCTTACCAATTGACCTCAAATGACTTAATAACATTAAAACTTCAAAAATCTTCCCACTTTGGGACTTTGGTCAACCCTTTGAATTTTGAGTTGACTTCTAGGTCCTAGACCCCTAGAATCAACTAAACTCAATCAACACATAAACCCTAATCTTCCTAACTCTAATCACACCTCAAAACACATTAGGGAATTTATAGATTATTCCTTATTCATGGATGGTTGGCCAAACCAACCTACAAGCTAAAATGTCTAAAGATCTAATAGAAGACCTTAGGGTGATCCTGCACCATCCTCCCCCATGCAACAAGAAAGTTAAGGTACCTATGGTGTCAGGAACTCCTCACTGATTCCATGCTTCTTGAAGTCACTCTCAGCTATCCAAGTGGCTTCTGACTTTGGTTTCTGTCTCCACTTCACTAGATGCTCCATATAGACTTTGTGTCTTGTCTTCTTCTTCACCCTTGAATCCAATATCTTTTCCACTTGTGGCTTGAATTGTTCCAGAGTCTTGAACTCTCCCATGTCCTTATGTAACTCTATACTGTACTACAACTCATCCATATCTATCCCCTTATACTTGATCAAATCCTTCACATTGAAGATTGGAGAGATTAACATCTCCTTGGGAAACTCCACCTTATAAGCATTAGGCCCATACTTAGCCAATATCTTGCAAGGTCCAATTATTTTCATCTGTAGATTACTAGGTATCCCCTTTTTTACTCTTTCCTTAGTCAAGAACACCATTACTAACTCTCCCACTTCAAACTACAAATCTCTTCTTCCCTCATCTATTTTTTCCTTTAACTTCTGATTGGCCTCCATTAAGGTCTTTTGCACTTGTTCATGAACTTCCTTCATTGATTATGAAAAATCATCAGCATGCCCACTAAATCCCTCATATCCTTTGAGGTATCTAAGATCCATCACACCCCTTGGATGTGCCCCATACACAATCTCAAATGGACTTTTTCCTATAGTCCTATTTGTGCTATCATTATAGGCAAATTCTGCCTGTGGAATAACTTGTTCCCATCCTTGTCCATATTCCTTTTTTAGACATCTAAGAAATTTCCTAGGAACTCTATTGACTACTTCAGTCTGCCCATACATTTGAGGATGATAGGTAGATCCATGAGATAAGTTTGTGCCTAGTCTCTTCCATAGGGTCTTCCAAAAGTGACCCATGAAATTCACATCCCTATCTGCAACAATGCTCATTGGTAGGCCATGAATCCTCACTATTTCCTTGAAGAACAAGTAGGCAATATGACTAGCATCATGTGTTGTTTTGCATGGTATGAAGTGACTCATTTTAGTAAACCTGTCTACCACTACAAACACACTGTTTAAACTAGTTGGAGCCCTAGGTAACCCCACTGTGAAGTCCATACTTATGCACTCCCAAGGTCTACTTGGGATGGGTAATGGCTGGTAAAGTCATGCATTTGATGAAGTTCATTTAGCCTTCTGACATATGCCACACTGCTCCACATATCTTCTCACTTTCTTCTGCATCTTTGGCCACCAATAGAACCTTTCCACCAAGTCCAATGTCTTATTCAATCCAAAATGTCCACTTAGGCTCCCATTATGTTTCTCCTTAATGAAGTTCTCCCTCATTGAACCTTTTGGAACACAAATTTGATTGCCTTTGAATAGTAACCCATTCTGCAATGTATACTCTGCAAACTCACTATGAAAGTGATTCTCAAAATCTTTGCACACTTTGTAAATCTCTGAGAAATCTGAATCTCCCTCATATAGGTCCTTAAAACCTTCAACTCATGTACTTTTCAACTAAATGTCTTGGATGGTGAGTAGTCTCCTACTAAGGGCATCTGCAACTTTGTTTTGCACCCCCTTCTTATGTTTTATAGTAAAGGTATATGAGTGTAGGAACTCCATCTATTTTATGTGCCTCAAGCTAAGCTTGTCTTGAGTGTTTATGTAACTCAATGCTTGGTTATCTATAAAGACAAAAAACTCTTTAGGCAATAGATAATTCCTCCACTTATTTAAGGATTTCACAAGACCATATAGCTCCAAGTCATAGGAAGAGTACCTAGACTTAGCCTCATTTAGTCTTTCACTGAAAAAGGCCACATGTCTACCTTCTTGGCTTAGGACATATCCTACTGTAATGTTTCTTGCATCACACTCAAAAATGAGTGGTTTGTCAAAACTAGGTAACAACAATATAGGCTAAGTAGCCACTTCCTTCTTCAACCTCTCAAACCCCTCATTAGCTGCCTTGGTCCACACAAACTTTGTTTTCAATCCTCCTTTTATAGTTTCTAGGACTGGAGCACAAATCTCACTGAATCTCCTAATGAACTTCCTATAGAATTGTGATAACCCATGGAAGCTCCTAACTTTAGTCCCTATCTTAGGAGTAGGCCAGTTCAAAATAGCTTCTACTTTCTCTTTATCCATTTTCAAGTCACCCTTGGAAACCACAAAGCCAAGGTAGACTAACTCTTCCTTCATGAACTCACTCTTCTCAAGGTTTATGGTGAGTTTCTCCTCCTGAAACTTCTTCAACACTAAACCCAAATGTTTCATATGATCCTCTTTGGTTTTATTGAATATGAGGATGTCATCTAAATAGACAACTACAAAAACTCCTATATAGTCCTTCAAGACTTCATTAATCACCCTCATAAAGGTGCTTGGTGCATTGGTAAGCCCAAAGGGCATAACCAACCATTCATACAACCCCTCTGTAGTTTTAAATGCAGACTTCCACTCATCACCTTCTTTCATCCTAATTTTATAGTACCCACTCTTCAAGTCAATTTTAGAGAAGTACTTAGCACCCCCAAGCAATCCATCAAGTCTTCTATTCTAGGAATTGGAAATCTATACCTGATAGTTATCCTATTTATTGCCCTAGAATCAATACACATCCTCCACTTACCTCCCTTCTTAGGAGCCAATACTACTAGGACAGCACAAGGGCTGATGCTTTTCCTAATCAATCCTTGATCCAACAAATCTTGCACCTGCCTGACTATCTCCTTGTTTTGCACTGGTGTCATCTTGTATGCAGCTTTGTTTGGCAAAGATGCTTCTGGTATGAAGTCAATTTGATGACTTATCTCCCTCTTTGGTGGTAGTGAAGCTGGTGTACCCTCACAAATTATATCCTTGAATTGATCCAATAGTTCTCTCACCTCTTTTGGTATAGGTGCTTGCTTACGAGTCTTCTCCTCCTTTGGCTTTAACAAGATTGCACAGCCAACTTCTTCATCTTTCATGTCCCTTAGGAATTATTTTCCATTCATCAACATGGCACTGGATTTTTCCTTCTCCACTATGTCCTCTTCTATCAAAGACTATATTTTGAAAGTTACCCCATTTTTCTTGAAGGAGTACTTGTTATCTTTCCCATTATGGATAAATTCTCTATCATATTGTCATGGTCTACCAAGCAACAGATGGAAAGCATCCATTGGTAACACATCACATAGTATCCTATCTTGATACCTTCCAATGGAAAATTCTATCCACACTTGTTCATTCACCAAGATGTTTTGACCCTTATTCAACTATGTAAATTTATAGGGACACACATGTGGGATTTTGGTGAGCTTCAACTTCTCTACTACCTCCTGAGATGTGAAATTATCTGTTGACCCTGAATCAATGATCACCTTGCACACTTTCCCCAATATCTTGTACTTCACTCTGAAAAGAGACCTCCTCTGCTCGTGCTCATCTTTGGTGGATGTCTTGATTATGATTCTTCTCAACATAAGGTGTTCTCCTTTCTCTGAATCGAGACTCACCTCTGATTTTTTAGAGAAATCTTCTTCTTGGACATAAGCTATCTTCTTGTCCCCTTGTGAGGATGTTGGTTTATCTGGACACCTATATGCAGGATGCCCCATCTATCCACAATTGTAACATTTCATGGAAGAAAAGTGAGAGCTTCTCCCAAAACCTCCCGATCTTCCTCTATGACTGTTGTAAGAACTTCTTCCTCTATTATTGTATCCACCCCTACTGCTTGTTTCTTGTTCTTTCTCTAAATATCTAGAGTCACTTTGTCCTCTACTACCACTTCCTCTTCCACTTGAGCCTCCTCCATGGCCACCTCTATTGTCTCTACCCCTTCCTCTACCTCTAGAACTAGAATCCTGCCTCTTCTTGAGTTTCTCTTCCACTTTCAAAGCCATTTAAAAATAGCTATGAATGGAAGTCAGGGTAAAGAGAATATGTCATTCTTGAATGTTACACCTTAATCCATTAAGGTATCTTGCAACTTTGATACTCTCTGTCTCTTGGATTCTTGATCTAAGACAAAGTTTTTGAAATTCTTTGGTATAGGCTGGCACATCTAGGTCTTTTTGTCTAAGGTTCTACCTCTTCTTATGCAGTTGAATGTTATAGTCTTCTGGAAGGTAATTCTCCTTCACCTTTGCAACCATTGTTATCCAATTTTCTATGGGCTTATTTCCCTCTTTCTCTCTTTCTTCCTGCAAGAACTTCCACCATGTGAGTGCTTTCCCTCTTAGCCTTGAATTGGCTATCTTCACCTTTTGTGCTTCTGTAATCCCATCACACTCAAAGTGATTCTCCATCCCTTCAAGCCATTCCATAACCATTTCAGTGTCCATCTTACCAGAGAATATTGGTATTCCTTCTAGAGCCTTCCCACTCAATTCCTTGAGTGCTTTGAGGAATGGTTCCTCGGGTAGAAGAGGATCAAGCGCTGGTTCTACTTCCTCTTCTACTGGTTTCTTTCCTTTATCTATCCCTTCATGCATTTCTTCTCTCAACTTGCTAGTAGTCTCTACCACTTCTGCCATCTTGATCTCCATTTTCTCCATTGCTTCTTCAAGAAGCCTATTCTTTATTTGTTTCTCTGACTAATCCTTGGCCAACTCTGCATTAGTCACCATGATGTTCTCATCTATGGATTCACTACACTCTGTCATGCACTAATCCACTCTCAAGCCTTTCAATGACTTTGATACCAATTTGATGGGGCGTTCCTCTCCTAGAGCCTTCTAGCTCTCTCTAAAACCTTCTCCTGGCCTTCTTTAGGGTCTCTATCTCTACCCTAACTATAGGATGCCTCTCTAATCCCCTAATGCACTAGGAGCTCTCCACCAACTTCAAACACTTCATTAAACCCTTCTCCATAGCTCTACTCTTTTATGGCTTCCCTGATCATCTAATACTCCAAATGGTGTCAAATTATTGTGGATTGGTTTCCTGACTCCTTTTAAGTCTAACCCAACCCCTATGGATCCAATTTTGTGGATCTTTCATCCATTTCCCAATCGAGTTCCAAATTACTAGCCTTTTAGGCCTTGTAGCCTTTTTTAGGCCTATTAGCCCTCCTAATCACTGAAAAGGTGATTTTTCTCTCAAAACACCTCAACAACCCTAGAAATAAATTACATATTCTTTGTGGGTTTTTCCTCCCCTTAAATATTTTCTAGGTCTCTGATTCCTATCTTGTCCGTACAATGGACATTCACCAAACCCCTAAAAATAAGGGTTTCTAGGGCATGAAGACTGGTCTGGTTTCTTGATCTTCTTCCATTGATCTAATTATCTCCTTTTAACTCCTCCTTCCACCTAAAGGTCTGCACCTCATGCCCCTACACTCCACTATCATTGATTGGCACATACCAATCAACTTGCAAACTCCATTGTAGCTGCACTACTCAGTCACCCTAGCCAGAATAGCTAGTACTCACCTAGGGCCTGATTGTTTTCAAGCTTCCCCTGGACACACACACACACACTCTCCACAAGCCATATCTAAAAGGTACATACAAGTATCTAATTAATTCCAAGTGGTCATGGAATTTGAACCACATGAACACCAAGAAAAGCCATTCTTTACATGACTGGACCAAAACTAGCCAGTGAGCTTACAAGATGCAATAAATTAAACAAAACCTAACTAGAAAGAAACATCCACTAAAATAATTCCAAAAATATCTTATGAATTCAATTTTAGACACTATCCATGCTTTCATTCAATCCATTCAATCCAATAAAATGATGGATGATGGCTCTGTAGCTTAATTACACTGCAAAGTGGTTCTTCACAAACACCAGTCCGTACAATCTAAAATCTAACTGTCAGATTAGGGTTGAAAAATATTTATATACTTCCATCTCACCTGTCTAGACCCTCTGGTCAGGATTTGGGCATCATAAGAGCCGATTCCTAAAATCTAGGAAATGTTGTCATGACAACTTTTACAACTTTTTTTCAAAATGTCACTTTCTCAACTTTGAGGGTCCTAATTGGTTCCAAAACTTACCAATTGACCTTAAATGAATTAATAACATTAAAACTTCAAAAATCTTCCCACTTTGGGACTTTGGTCAACCCTTTGACTTTTGAGTTGACTTCTAGGTCCTAGACCCCTAGAATCAACTAAACTCAATCAACACATAAACCCTAATCTTCCTAACTCTAATCACACCTCAAAACACACTAGGGACTTTATAGATTAGTCCTTATTCATGGATGGTTGGCCAAACCAAACTACAAGCCAAAATGTCTAAAGATCTAACATAAGACCTTAGGGTGCTCACGCACCAATAGTCCACCCTTAAGACCTAATAAGACGTAATAGAACCCTTAGGACCTATTACATGACCTAAAATTATTAATAAGACATAAAATTACCTAATACCTACTAATAAGACATAATAAGACCAATTGATGATGCGTTTGATATATTTTTTAACACCCATTCATGGTATGCACTTTCAATTGATGATGTGTTTGATAAATTTTTTGCAATTTTGTAGGGTGCTTCAAGTAATACTGAGGTCGGCAGTTCTTCGTGCTCAGCCCCACCGGTCACTGAGACTCAGCCTCATATACATGTAGTATGTTTTACATTCATTAATTTAAAGTGTTTATATTCTTACTAATTTATGTACAACTTTTATTTGTGCTTATAACTTTTGCAATTGTAGAATTTTGGATTGTCTCATGTCACATCAAATTTATGTTCTAACTCATTAGTGACACTGGATATGAGTCAAACATCTAATGAAAATGCTTATGTTTGATAAATTTATACTCAAGTTAAATATAGATAATAATAAATTATGTATATACAATTTTTCATTCATGGTTTAAATATGTTGTTTAGGTGGACACCACCATGAATCTTGGCATGGCTATAGGATTGAGTCAAATGCAACCATTGACATTCTCCTTTGAGGTCACGATTAAAATTAATTTTGCATTGTCTATTGTGTACCTGTCTTTTATAGGTCTCGGTTATCAAAATTTTGTAATGTTTTTTTTTACAGGACTTGAGTGCATCAACTTTTGATGTTGCTGAGACAGAACCTCCTTGTCCCACTGAGGGCATTAGACCACATGGACGCATGGTAAAATTTTAAATATATTCATTAATATTATTTTTTAAAATACTTAAGTGAATTATGCAAGTCATTTGAATTATATATGTATTATTCCACTCTTTTTTAAATAGGACTTGACTGCATCTACTGCTGATGTTGCTAAAAAAAGACCTCCTTGTCCCACTGAGGGCATTGCACCATGTTAGCACTATAAAAATCCTGCAAGTAATTTTCCAAAGTCATGAAAGCTCTACTTTTATTTGCTCTATCTCCAAGCCCTAATTTCAAATTTCCTAGCCATTGGTAGAAAACCATATATCCTTGGTCAAAAAATCTTGCTAAACCCTAAACCCTCATGGGCTGTTATAAAATCAAGCTACTTTTTATGTAACTTAAGTTGCTTACATCATGTCTTTTAAATCATCGTCGGCGGGGCTATGTTATTTCCTAAAGTATTTTCCTAGCAGGATTTTAAACATTTCTAAAGTCTTCATCCCTGGAAATACTTTACCCTTTTTATCTACCAAGCATGTCTATTTTAATCCTATGACTTGCGTGATTCCTTCATCTCAAGATGTGTTCAATCTATCTATCAAGGCATCGTGCCTATCTAACAAGTGGCAGATGGTGGGACTGCGTCTTCCCAGAGCTAAAAATTTAAAGGCAGTTAAACTTCAGAAAGATCTAACGGATGGCATAAACCCTTGAAGAAAAGATGCAGTTGATTTAATCATCAAGGCATTGTGCCCTTTCGACACGTGGAAAGATGTCAGGTTTTGGGCCTGCCTATGGTCAGTTATCAAGTAATCAAGTCAAAAAAGATCCAGCAGTTTGCATAAAGCCTCAAAGAAAATTTGATCAAAATCTAACCATCAAGGCATTATGACATCGTGCCACATGTCTCAGTGGGTCTAGATCATCGATAAGGTAATTAAGTCAAAGTGTAGTCAAGTTGAATAAAATCTAATGGCTGGTGTATTACCTTAAAGGGAAAGTGCTCAGAATCTTCTCATTAAGGCATCGCGCCTTGATGACGCATATCCATGGTGGGCCTGGCTGAGATCAGAAGGTTAAGTAAAGATCGATCAAGTGGGTTTTGATCGGACGGACATCGTATTGCCTTAAAGAAGAAGTGGTCTAAATCTAGGCATTAAGGCATTGCTCCTGAGTGCTACGTGTCTTTGCTGATGTCATTGTAAATGGGTCAAAAGGTAGGTAAATAGACTGTAGCTTCAAAGAGGATCAATGATAGGCATAAATCCTTAATCAAAAGACGTAGTCAATCTAACCTTTGAGGCATCATGCCTGCTTGATGTGTGTCCACCTCGATTAGCATAGGTCAAAGGACAACAAGGACTTCTCAGAGCCAATAGTAAAGTGCCACGGGGAGGTCAGCAGGACCTTTGTTTGGGAAGGCAAGGATGATTAAAGGGTGGTAAAGTCAAATTTAATCTGACGGTGGGTGTGAAGCCTTAAAATAAATTTGTGTGGAATCTAATCATTAAGGTATTGTGCTAACATGACACATGGAGGTCTGAGCCAATTGCATAGTCGCGGAGGTCTAAGGATGTAGTATAAAATGCCAGTGAGTGTGTGAAAAGAATTTGTCAAAGGGTTGCAATAGTTTAGAAGGGTAATGTGAAATGGTTGCGAGTGCACGACTGGCAGCTAGTGGTCAATGTCACATACTCGTGCTAGTTAAGAACGGTTAGTAAAGGATATCACAAATAAATGAGGAAGCTCCACGTGTCCAGCCTGGGCAGAGAGGAAATAGTGAATATGATGCAGAGAAGGAGATAGATGAATCTCACTCACTCATGAGGCATAAGAGGATATTATTTAAGGGGTCTCGAGTGAGCGATTGAGCTACACCTAGTGAAATCAGATTGTGAGCCTGGGTAACATAAAAAGAATCGGTGACTATGTTTTAAAGTTGTGAATGATATGCAATCTCAGTCATCCAATTTCAATTCCATGCCACCTGTAGCCATTATAATTGAAATTCAAATATTTAAATCTTTGACTCAGAGGGTTTCATGGTGGTCGACTAATATTTTGATCTCAAAGCTATAAATACTACGATCTAATCTTATTGATCAATTTTGAATAGCTGTTGAAGACTAGAGGAATAAACATCTCATATGCCAAGATGCATTTATGTCCATAATTAATAGAAAAGGGTTTTATATCAGAGGATAAATGCATTTAGCGGCACCTGGTCATTTCTGCATTTATGTGAGCTACTTTTAGAGTCATGCTTGGGAATTCTTTGACCTCAGGGTACTGCACTCACATCCATGGATTATGGCGGTTAATTTCCAGATTAGATCATAATTGCGCAGAATGAATAGAGATAGGGTTTCAACTTGACAATCAAAATTAAATGCTTGACATGATTAGTTGTAAACCCCAACCCTAAATGGTCTAAAGCTTGTGGCATTCTTGTTCGTATAAAATAATATTCAAGACCATTTAGAAAGGGATGGAATTTTATGCCACAATAAGGCTTGTAAGATTTGCATGTTAAATTAAGACTATCAGTGGTCTTTTGTCTCTGATTTTTCATGTTGAGATGTTTTATCAATAAGATTTTTCTGTATCTCCTTGCATTTTGTGAATTATTTTTGAATTGTAATGTATTTAGTTTGATCTCTTGTACTCATTTGGGTTGATTGTTAAGGACTTTCAATCTATCACTCTGTAAGGTAGAGGGTCTAATTGCTTTAGGGTTTCTTTCAGAGAGAAATAATCATCCTTAAAGAATTTTAGTGAGTAAAGGATTGAGGTGAATTGGATGATTACATCTTCTTCTAGGAAGTGTGAATTGAGTATGTAAGGCATAGTCAAGTGCAGTGATCATTTGCAGAATTTATATTTGATGAATGTTGTTGTTTAAGAGTCTTTTCATTTAAAGTTACTCCATACCCACTAGATAGGTCACTGGTCTGATATGTTAGATTTGTGGTTCTCATCCAATTTTATAAAACTGTTACAATTTATTGGTTTTATATTACATCCACCATTCCTGCCTGCTTATAAAGTTGTTATAGTTTGAAAGGCAGAAGATAGGTAATACCCATATGAGTTTGTGGAGCTCAAAGTGTAGAAGGTTTTAGGACCTTGTTGAACGTTGCTTCTTCTTCTTGTTGAATCAGTGCATGGTTCTATAGAGGAACATACTCGAGCCGCAGGTATACCAAGATGAACAAGAAAAAGAACTAACATAAATGATGACTCTGTTGGGGAGGCTCAGCACATAGGAATTTTGAAGGATTATCAAATCAAGGTGAAAATTAACCTATCCAATGGAGATTAAGAGATAAGTTCTTTTCATAAGATTTCCTTAAATATTTGCAATAAATAATCTGAGGTGAAGTCTCATATTTTAAAATCCTAAGTTTTTTGGGTGGTGACTCTGAATCTGGTTGGCTAGTGTTTCACATAAAAAATATAGTGTTGTGTTACATCTTGTTAGCTAAGATATAACAAAATATGAGAAACACCAAAGTGTACATGAAAGATCATCCAATAGTTGAACTAGAGAGTGGGCTTCCTAAGCCTGGTAAAAGAAATTTTTCAAGAAGAACTGAATCCACAAGTGGAGGCTCTTGGAAACCTAAGGTTTCAAGGGTTAGTCATCATTTGGATAGTGTCCTAGAGAGAAGTAATACTCCTTCTCCCAGTCCTCAATTAGATGGTGTTGGTTTCTTTGACAACATGTTTGATAATCCTGTCCAAGAAGATATATCTCAACAAAAGGTTGTGACTTAGGTTCAGTATAGGAAGGAAAATGAGAGGAGAAACAATAAATATTTCATACCTAAAGGTGTTTCAAACATTGAAACTTCTTCCCAAAAATACAAGAAATAACCCATTTCTATAAGATTATCCTTATGAGGAAGTAATAAACCAAAGAGAAGTAGACCTTATAAATCTTGAAGATTCTAAAAATTCTGATATTACTTTGCCGAATCCTGATCTAATTTTTGGTAGTAATGATGCCTTGAGAAGAGCAATACAAGAAAAAATTATTCTAAGGCAAAGATTAGAAAATTAAAAAGAGAATGAGGATATGACAACTATGGTTGAGAATGAAGACTTATAGAGACAGCTGACACAACTTAAATTGATGAATCAAGGTGTGGGTCAGAGCTATAAGGGTCTAAATAAGGAGATCTTTAGTGATGTGGATGCCAAAAGGAAGGAGTGTTAAGAGAGGGAGAGATATTCAAACATAAGATAGATGTAGGAAGAACCTATGATCATACAAATCATTGATTGGGAAAATGAAAGTCTTCAGGGCCTAAGGCTCCTTTACAAGATCTTCCTTCTAACAGTGCAAGTAACCCTAATTTAGACAAAGGTAAATAGAAGGTTACTGGTGTACACATTGGTGAGCTCAAACCTATAGTGGAGGTATCTCAAGGTATGTCTTTACTGGACATAGAGCTAGAAAAGGTAGAAAAGCAAAGGATGATATTGCCAAATAGTTGGAAAAGATTGAATTAGATGTTGTTGCTACATAAATGTAGAAGAAAATTTCTTTCCTTTAGTCTTATACAAATCTAAAGGAAGTTAATACTACTACTAATACTCATAATAGTAGTGGATTAGGTCCTAAGGTGAAAGCAATAAATACTAATACTAATACCATAGGATCTAGTTCACTTCAGGGTACTACAAATCAGGGTCAGGGTCTTGGTACAAGTGGCCAAAACCATGGACCTGGTTTTCAGAGGAGACCCATGCATTTGGAGACATATAGAAAATTATATTTTGATGGTATTCTAGGCCAACCAAATGTCATTCCAAATGAAATACGGGATAAACTCCCTAAATTTAGTGGAAATAATGTAGTAATTGGTGAAGAGCACCTAAAAGATTTCTTTGACAAGATGAATGAATATGAAATTGAGCATGAGGATATTGTTATGAAATTATTTTTACAATCCTTAATTGAAGATTCCAGAGATTGGTACTCTGGCCTTGCTAATGGGAGCATCAGTTCATGGAATGAATTTACACAATACTTCAAGGAACAATATGGTGATCAGGTGAATTCTGGCTATATGTTGAATGGAATCAACAACATCAAGAAGTTTCAAAATGAAACTATATTTGAATTCAATAGAAGATTCTCGAAGGCCATGCATAAATTATTCCAAGTGCTGAGGTTAGATGAAGATGTATGTCTTACCACATATTGCAATACCTTGGATAGTAATATTTCCTATCTTGTAAGGGATAAGAACCCTTGTAGATTAAGGGATGCTTTCAAGATGGCAGTAAATATTGAAAGTAATCAAAGGGCATCTGGTAAAATTGGGAAAAGAGATGATGGTAGGTTATGGAAAGACTCTAAGTGTCAATCTAGTAGGTTTCCCAAGGAAGAAAATAAAAATGATAAAGTTGATAAACTAGTCTCTATAATCAAGGACCTAACTACTAAGGTAGATAAAAATGAGAGAGGTTTTTAGAGTAACATACAACAAAATCAGAGGTTTGAGAAGCCTTACAGATTGAAAGACATTCCCTATAAAGAAAATTGGAAGGATGATATACCTCTATCAGAGGGGCCAAGTAATAAAGGTACTTTTGATTCATCAAAGAGAAATAATGTACATAATGTAGAGATTATTTCTTGGTGTGTTCCCTGCAATATGCCACATTCTCCTTTTGAATGTGTAGTTGCCCAAGATTTGGTAGGGTCTTCTAAGAATGAAGATGATTAGAGTGATCAAGAGGTGGAGGTACCTAAAGTCAATATGTTCATGACCTACCCTCAAGAGGAGAGTAGAGAACATTATACCATAAATGTTTCCAATTCAAAGGATGAACATACACAACTAAGAATACCTAGTGATGAAGAAGTGAGATATCTCACTGTTGCTATAATTGCTCAAGCTAGGAGTGCTTATAATTTAAGAAATAGAAAAGTGGATAAGGATTAGGGAAGGCCTGGTTCATTTTTTATAAAAGAAATTCCTAATGAACCCCCAATCCAAAATATAGATAAAATTCAAGTGGAAAGCAAGGGTAAGGCTTCTAATGGAGACTTTTGATTTTTCCTTCTTTTGACATGAAACATGCTCTATCTCAAATGAAGGTGTCAGTACCTTTACTTTAGATGCTAAAGGTCAAGGAGCATAGAGAGGCAGCCTTCTCTTTACTCAAAGATATAATAGATGATGGTGTTCCTACCATAAAGACTATCAATAAAAAAGGAGTTGATGGGGAGTAGGAGACTCTTAAAATCTATGTAGGGAACATTATTGATTAGGAGCCATCTCATGTTGATAATTTTTATGTCACATTGCTGGTGAATGAAAAATTGATAATAAATTGTATGATAGATTCTGGTGCAGCAGCAAATGTGATGCCATATGGTGTTATGAAGGAATTGGGCTTAAAAGTTGACACATGTTTTGGAAGGTGTTTTTCTATGGACAACTAGGAGGTACCTGTGGTTAGAACCTTAAAGGGAATTGAAGTGAAGATTTCTATTTTTCCTGAGGTTACTTTCAAAATGGATGTGGTTGTGGTTGATACACCACCACATTATGGTATGTTACTATCTAGACAGTGGGCATTGGTAGTTGGAGGATATTTGCAATTGAACCTGTCATATGCTACTAACCCAATAAATGGGAGTGATGTTAAATTATATAGGGAACCAAGAGCTCCAATGATAATTGAAAGGACAGATCCTAGGGATCTCAATTGTTTTGTTGATGTTGATATGGAAAGTTTTAGAATGGAGCAAGATGGCTCTAAATTTGAGAACCAGGACCCAATTATGAAGGAGTCACAATCACATAAAAATGAGATATGGAAGATTCACTTTAATGATGCATGCTCCAAGGAAGGGTCAGGAGTTGGTATTGTTTTTATATCTCCATCAGGTACTACATTTAAATATTCATTCCTCTTAGATTTTCAATGCACAAATAATACTACAAAATATGGGGCATTGTTATTAGGCTTAGAGGTTTCTATAAAGCATGGCATAAAATTTTTAGGAGTATTTGGGGACTCAGAATTAGCTATTTCCCAAATTAGATCCCTATATGCCGCTAAAAATGATAGATTAAAATTGTACAAACATGTAGTATGGGATAAGATTGAGTTCTTTGATGCTTTCCAAATAGAATGGATAGAGATATCTAAGAACATTATGGTTGATTTCTTAGCAAACGTAGCCATAAATAATAATGATATAAATTTGGTTGGGATCTCTACTATGGAAACCAAGATCAGGCCTGCAATTCCTGATAATGTATACAATTGGCAAGTTTTTAAAGATGACAAGGATATTCTCTGGTTCATTCAATGCTTGGATAATTATGAAGGTCAGAAAATTGATTGAAGTTTTTTAGTTGAAATCATAGATAACAAGAAAACTATTTTTGGGACTGAAGTTGTTTAGTTTCCAAAAAATGTTATACCTAAGGGTTTGGTTCAATTAGAGGGGATTTTCAGTGACAATTATGGTCACTTTCTTAAGAGATATGATGTCAAAATAGATAGCATTGAAGAAGTGAATTTAGGGTTAGAGACTATCCCTAAAATGGTACACATAGGGAAGAATTTAGCCCCCACATCAGACCAAATTTGATTAGCTTATTAAATAAGTACACACATATTTTTGCTTGGTCTTATGAAGATCTTAAGGCATACAACGAGGATCTATTTTAGCATGAGATTCCTCTAAAGCCCAATGTAAAAACTTTTAGACAAAAGTAGAGACCAATAAATCCTCTGCTAGTATCGAAGATGCAGGAATAATTGATGAAACTCAGGGATGCCTAGATAATAAAACCAATTAGGCATTCATCATGGGTATCAAATCTTGTGCCTATGAGAAAAAATAATGGAGATATCAGGCTTTGTGTTGACTTTAGAAACCTTAATGTGGCATCACTAAAGATAATTATTCTTTGCCTAATATGGAGGCAATGCTACAAAGAGTTACAGGGTGTGACCATCTATCTATGCTACATGGATTTTACGGTTACAATCAGGTTTAAGTCAAGGAGTCAGAGAAATTCAAGATAGCCTTTACTACCCCTTGGAGAAATTATGCTTATGTTAGAATGACATTTGGTCTCATGAATGTAGGGGCCACTTTTCATAGATCAATGGAAGTTGCTTTCAAGGAATTCATAAATATAATTATGGTTGTCTATCAAGATGATCTTACTGCATATTCAAAAAGGGCTGATGACCATTACAGGCATTTTGAAAATATATTTGGTAAGGCTTTGGAGTTTGAAGGTTCTCTTAATCCAAAGAAGTGCCATTTTGTTGTTTCAGAGGGAAAGTTGCTAGGACATATAGTGTCCAAAGAAGGAGTAAGAATAGATCCTGAGATGATTGGAGCTATTAATATGTTGACTCCTACCAAGAACATCAAAGGTGTCCAATCTTTCTTGGGAAAAATAAATTTTGTAAGAAGGTTCATTGTTAATTTTGCAGAGATCATAAAACCTATTTCCAAGTTGTTAAAGAAAGATGTTAAATATGCTTGAAGTCCAGAAGCTCAACAAGCTTTTGAGAAAATTAAATCAGTTATTCAGGAAGCACCAGTTTTAAAATCTCCTAATTATGAGTTTCTTTTTTCTATTTTCTCATTTGCTTCATTCCATACCATTGCTGCAGTGTTGTTACAAAAGGACAAGGAGGGATTTGAGCATCCAATTGAATTTTTTAGCAAATCCTTGCAAGTAGCTGAGTTAAATTATGAAATTAATGAGAAGCAAACTTATGCCTTAGTCAAGGTAGTCAATGATTTTAGGCCTTATTTAGTATGTGCTAAGGTGGTTGCCTATGTGCCTCATGCTGCAGTCAAAGATATTTTCTCTCAAAGTGAGGTTACTGGAAAGAGGTGCAGATGGATCAATAGAATACAAGAATTTGATCTAGAGATCTATATTACCAAATTAGTTAGAGGCTTGGAACTTGCAAAGCTCATGACAGATTCAAACATAGGTCTTACCCAAGTAAACAATGCGCAAGCAAATTAAATTCCAACTAGCATTGAGATGCAACCATGGTATACTAATATTGTTTACTTTTTAAAGAAGAATAAATGTCCTAAGGATAAGACAAAGAATCAAAGAAGGGCTCTCAAACTTAAGAGTCAGAAGTATGTACTAATACAGGGAGACTTATATTGGAAAAATAGAGATGGAATTATTATTTTTTGTCTTGATAAGACTCAGTTCGAGAAGGTATTAACAGAGATACATAGTGGTGTTTGTGGAAGCCACTATTCAATAAAGACAACTGCACACAAGATACTTAGAGATGGTTACTATTGGCCTTGTTTGTTCAAGGATACTCATCAGTTTGTGTAGAGGTGTGAGGTTTGTCAAAGATTTTCAAAGAAGCTAGTGTATTTAGGGGATTTTCCTTTGAATCCAATTTCAGTTGAAGTCCCTTTTGCCCCATGGGGCATTGATTTTATTGGTAAATTTTTAGATAAGTCTAGTCGGGGTCACAGTTGGATCCTTGTTGCCACAAACTATTTTACAAAGTGGGTTGAGGCTATACCAACCAAGAGGGAAACCAACAAAGTGGTCATTGATTTTCTAATAGACAATATTTTGACTAGGTTTGGTGTACCCAACAAGAGAGTAATGGATAATGCTATGTGCTTTAGGTCTGAAGAATTCAGAGATTTTTGTGATCATTATGGTATTGTGATTTCCTATTCTTAACCCCCTCATCCACATGAAAATGGGAAAGTAGGATCCAACAATAAGAACATCATGAAGATTATCAAAAGAAAACTTGAAAAAATAAGAAAGCTTGGAGTTCAAAGCTCAAGTTGGTTTTGTGGGATGATATGGTAAGAATGAAAAGAGCTATAGGTATATCTCCTTTTGGACTGGCTTATGGAACACAAGCTAGGTTTCCATTAAACAATTTGTTACCAGTCTACAAATTCATCCAAGATGAGGACATATAAGTAACTGAGCCAATGCAGAACAAGATGTTGCAGTTGGTACAACTAGATGAGATCAGAAATGAAGCACAATTATAGAATTAGAAGATCCAACATCAGTCTAAGTATTTATTTGATAAGAGAGCATTAGAAAGAAAATTTTAGGTGAATGACATGGTGCTCCAATGGAATGAAAGGATTGAGGATAAGGAGAAACATAGAAAGTTTGAGTCCTTATGGTTAGGACCATTTTTTGTGCATGAGTTACATGGAAAAGATTCCTACTTTCTACAAAGTCCTACTGGTGAGATACATGATCTGCCTGTGCATGGGAATTTCTTAAAGCCATTCTTTTCCTGAGTTTTGGGTCATGCACACTGCTGTATATATTTGTAAATATTTTCCTACTTTCTTTTCTCTTGTTTAGGCTTGTCTGTTGTGGCTTTTCATTTTTTGACTTGGTTTTCTCTTCCCAGAGTGCTAGTTTTCTAGTGTTGATCTTGTGTTCAACCTTCCCTAGTCAGATCCTATGTTAGCACTATAAAAATATTGAAATAAATTTGCCTAAGTCATGAAAGCTCTACTTTTATTTTCTCTGTATCCAAGCCCTAATTTCAAATTTCCTAGTCATTGGTAGAAAACCCTATATCCTTTGTCAAAAAATCTTGCTAAAACCTAAGACCTCATGGGATGTTATAAAATCAAGTTACTTTTTATGTAACTTAAGTTGCTTACGTCATGTTTTCTAAATTATTGTCTGCGGGGCCATGTTATTTCCTAAAGTATTTTTTGAGCGGGGTTTTAAATATTTCCTAAGTCTTCATCCCCGGAAATACTTTACCCTTTTATCTTCCAAGCATGTCTATTTGAATACTATAGCTTGCATGATTTCTTCATCTCAAGATGCATTCAATCTATCTATAAAGGCATCGTGCCTATCTGACAAGTGGTAGATGGCAAGACCGGGTCTTCCTAGAGCTAAAAAGTTAAAGGCAGTTCAACTTTGAAAAGATCTAACGAATGGCATAAACCCTTGAAGAAAATATATAGTCAATTTAATCATCAAGGCATTGTGCCCTTTCAACACGTGGAAAGATGTCAGATTTTGGGCCTGCCTGTGGTTGGTTATCAAGTGATCAACTCAAAAAAGATCCTATGATGTGCATAAAGCCTCAAAGAAAAGTTGATCGAAATCTAACCATCAAGGCATTACGATATTATGCCATGTATCTCAGTGGGTCTGGCTCAGTGACAAGGTAATTAAGGTAAAGTGCAGTCAAGTTGAATAAAATCTTACGGCTGGCGTAGTACCTTAAAGGGAAAGTTTTCAAGATCTTCTCATTAAGGCATCATGCCTTGATGATGTGTGTCCATGGCAGACCAGGCTGAGGTCAAAAGGTAAAGTAAAGACCGATCAAGTGGGTTTTGATCGGATGGACAACGTATTGCCTTAAAGAAGAAGTGATCAAAATCTAGCCATTAAGGCATTGCACCTGAGTGCCATGTGTCTTTGCTGATGTCATTGTCAATAGGTAGGTAAACACATAGTAGCTTCAAATAGGATCAATAGTAGGTGTAAATCCTTAATCAAAAGATGTAGTCAATCTAACCTTTGAGGTATTGCACTTGATTGATGTGTGTCTAACCCGGTCAATGCAGGTAAGAGGATAACAAGGATTTCTCAGAGCCAGTAGTAAAGTGCCATGGGGAGGTCAGTGGGACCTATGTTTGCAAAGGAAGGGATGATTAAAGGCTGGTAAAGTCAAATTTAATCTGACGGTGGGTGTGAAGCCTTAAAACATAGTTGTGCGAAATATAATCATTAAGGCATTGTGCTAACACAACACGTGGAGGTCTGAGCCAATCACATAGTTGCAGAGGTCTGAGGATGTAGTATAAAATTCTTCCAAGTGTGTGACAAGTAGTTGTCATAGGGTCACAATAGTTTAGTAGGATAATGTGAAATGGTCACAAGTGCATGACTGGCAGCTAGTGGTCAATGTCGCATACTCACGCCGGTTAAGAATGATGAGTAAAGGATATCATGAGTAAATGAGGAAGCACCATGTGTCCAGCCTAGGTAGAGAGAAATAATGAATGTGAAGCAAAGAAGGATATTGATGGATCTCTCTCACTTGCAAGGCATAAGAGGATATTTGTTAATGGGTCTTGAGTGAGCGATTGAGCGACACTTGGCAAAATTAGATTGTGAGCCTGGGTAACATAAAAAGAATCGGCGGTCATGTTTTAAAGTTGTGAATAGTATGAAATCTTAGATAATCTAATTTCAATTCCATGCCACCTATAGTCGTTATAAAATAAAATTCAAATATTTAAATCTTTGACTCAGAGAGTTTCATGGTGGTCGACTGATATTTTGGTCTCAGAGCTATAAATGATGTGATCTAATCTTATTGATTGATTTTGAACAACTGTTGAAGACTAGAGGAATAGAAATCTCATATGTTGAGATGTATTTATGTCCAAACTTGACAAAAAAGGGATTTATATCAGAAGATAAATGCATTTAGTGGCACTTGGTCATTTTTGCATTTATGTGAACTACTTTCAGAGTCATGCTTGGGAATTCTTCGACCTCAGGGTACTGCACTCACATCCACGGACTATGATGGCTAATTTCCAGATCAGATCAGAATTGCATAGAATGAAGAGAGATAGGGTTTTAGCTTGACAATTAGAATTAAATGATTGACATGATTGGTTGTAAACCCTAACCCTAAATGGTTTGAAGCTTGTAGCATTCTTGTTCCTATAAAAGAATATTCAAGACCATTTAGAAAGGGATGGAATTTTATGCCACAAGGCTTGTAAGATATGCATGTTAAATTAAGACTATTAGTGGTCTTTTGGCTTTGATTTTTCATGTTTAGATGTTTTACCAATAATTTTTGTCTGTATCTCCTTGCATTTTGTGAATTCTTATTGAATTGTAATGTCTTTAGTTTGATTTGTTGTACTCATTTGGGTTTATTGTTAAGGACTTTCAATCCATCACTTTGTAAAGTAGAGGGTATAATTTCTTTAGGGTTTCTTTAAAAGAGAATTAAACATCCTTAAACAATTTCAGTGAGTAAAGGATTGAGGTGAATTGGATGATTACATCTGCTTCTAGGAAGTGTGAATTGAGTATGTAAGGCATAGTCAAGTTCAGTGATCATTTGCAGGATTTATATTTGATGAATGTTGTTGTTTAAGAGTCTTTGCATTTAAAGTGACTCCATACCCACTGGATAGGGCACTGGTCTGATATGTTAGATTTGTGGTTCTCATCCAATTTTATAAAAACTGTTACAATTTACTAGTTTTATACTACATCCACCATTCCTGCCTGCTTATAAAGTTGTTATAGTTTGAAAGGAAGAAGATAGGTAATGCCCACCTGAGTTTGTGGAGCTCAAAGTGTAGAAGGTTTTAGGACCTTGTTGAACGTTGCTTCTTCTTCTTTTTGAATCAGTGCATGGGTCTATAGAGGAACATACCTGAGCCGCAGGTATACCAAAATCAACAAGAAAAATAACTAACACACCACATGGACACAGTGTAAAATTTGAAATGTTCATTAATATTATTTTTACTTTTTAAACACACATCATGGTCTTCTAATACGATCTTTTAAAAAATGTACATGAGGACGATGCATCATGATGGTGCATCCCAGTCACCTTCATGTGGAGTGAAGAGGACTGCAGATTAACTTGATGAGCGGAGTTAGACCTTGTTATTATATGATATACATTTTATACTCTTTTTTTCACATGTTAGACCTTGTTATATACATTTTATCAGAACTTTTTATCATGTTATTTGGACTTGTGTTATCAGGACTTGTTATTGTATTATTTATATCATGTTATATGGACTTGTGTTATCAGTACTTTTTATCATGTTATTTGGACTTGTGTTATATTAGGACTTGTTATCTTATTATTTGTACTTGTGGTTTGAATCTAGATATATATGAGTTTACATGTAATATATGAGTTTTTCTAAATACCAATTATAATTTTATCATTAATAGTATTCAATTGTAATTATTTAATTAAATATCAATTGTAATTGAAAAAAGCAATTGATTTTAAAAATATCATTAATCAAATAACTTATTAAATATAATTAATGCAACAATATATATAGATGTAACTAATATTGACTTCAAGATTAATTTGAACTATGAAATATGGATGTAAAAATAACTATATATCATTATTCATCAGTGAATGTATAGGAAAATATAAAACTATGCATTCAAATTATATTTAAAACAAAATTGGACATAAATAAAAGTGAGCTCATGTGTTTTATAAAACCAAAATTGGACGAATACAAGTGTGCAATGAACTACATAAATAGTTCATGTTTATTTTCTTCTAGAGGTCTTGCATCATAAAAATGAATGTTGAAATTATGTTAGAAAATATGTATATTTAAATATAAAATTTATTTGTAAGATCCAAAAGTTAAATAAATGAATTTCACTCACCTAGTATTACAACTTTCATTAGCCAAAAGTTGTAAAATGCACAAGTTGTCTGACATTTATGTTGTCCAATTATACTCCAGACACCTAAAAACCAAAGTAATTAGCTCTACACATGAGACTTGAAAGAAAACATGTCTACATATAAAAATAAAATAATTAACAAAAACTTACATGTATAAATTTGATTCAACCTAATGTCCCATCAACATCCTTTCTTTTTTGCAATGCATCTATGATTGCCTCATGCTCTTCCATTGAAAGTGTCCATAATATTTTATTAGCAGGTCTCCCTTTGTATCTTTCCAATTTGATATTTGTTGCCACTATCAAATGGGAATAATGTATAATCTTCTTTTCTGATTGGTAGTCTTCAAAAGATGGAAAACCATTCCTTCTTGTTAGGTATTTGCATAACCATGTACCAACAACCAAAACAGACCCAATTGGATACTGAAAACCATTTTCATCTACTTCATGACATATCAACTTTTTATTAGGTTTTACACATTGAGCTAGCCAATAATCAGTCTGCTCTTCATTATCCTCAGGTGCAACAACAACATACAAATGTCCTGGAAAAAAAAAGTACATGTACAAATAAAAATTCTTAGATGTTTATTTCAAATACAATCATAAATCATATGAAATACATTAATAATATAGTTTAAAGTTTTACAAGAAATTGAATTAAACTACTAGGTTGTATGAGGTCTGAAACACGATCATGATCTTCTGATGCAAATGCATTATTTAGGTCTTCATTTATTATATCATCTTGATCTTGTGGCTCACTAGGTGTTAAAAATTTTTGTTTCCATTCTTCAACCCATTCCATATTCTTGCATTCTTCCCATTCACCTGCAACACAAAATTGACAAAAACATACAAGCTCCCTAGTCCATATAGTCCAAGTGTTAGAATTATAACTCATAAATGAATTCCATTTAGCACACCCACTGATTGTATCACAGTCATATCTTGAAAGGATATTATTCTTTTTAACTATCCAAAATAAACATCTGATTGTAGAGTTCTGACTTGGTAATGTAGACACTCTTGTTTTACACCACTCAACAATTGCACGTGCATCTTTAAATTTTTCCTTTTCCTCAAATTTTATTTTCTCTCTACATAGGGCTCTCTTAACACAAGCACCAACACCATCGTGTTCTCCTTTACCATGTCCAGCCTCAAAAAAACTCTAAATATGTTGGACATTAATTTTCTTATGTGTCCTACTCAACCAATAAAATATTCTAGCATTATTGAATTGCCCTGTGCAATTATCTGACCATATTAGATGTTGTGTTATATGAATTTCTCTCTCCCTTAAATTCTCATCAAAGGTCTTAAAGAAATACTGGACAAACTCTGATGAGTGAAATTTATAATTACTCATATATAAATGATACTCTCTCAAAATTCTTCTATCCTCTTATGTACTATCAGGTGCATGCCTATAAACAATATGAACAAATATTGTTACTTGCACTGAATTATAATATTGTGATTGGATCTCATCTTGTGGTGCAAGCGTGTAGTTCTCTGCAAAGTCAATGACTGAAAGTATACTACCAATTGGAAATGTTTTCTTGCATATGTGAAACTGTCGATCAAGCCATCTAGCATTTTGAGAGTGTTTCACATATTTAGGTACAACCTTATTCTTGAATTCATTCATAAATGCATGAACACTAACTTTTTCAGTAATTACATCATACCATTTTCCAACCTTTCTGTCCTTCAATGGATACTCAATAGTTTTAAATCTTTTTACACCAACTAATTGCTGACCAAAATCGATTGAAATATTTTCATGAAAAAATTCATCTAAAAATTCAAGATTGCCACATACATCACATGCACCAGAAACACATGAATTCAAAAGAAAAAATTGTTCATTAGGTGGGTTACAAAACAAACCTGATATAAACTCTTTTACAGTTTGAGGTGGTATATTTATACCTCGTTCCTGCAACATTTCATTAGTATGCATGGTAGAACATATAGATCGAAATACATCATAATAATGATAATGAAATTGATCATGAGTTTTGCAACAACACGTTACTCTTTCCTTGTTAATCCTAACATACCATGGTTTACATTTTTCAAAAGATCTTTGACTAATACTAATAGTTAACACCTTAACATCCAATTTTTTTTTATACAACTCAGTTTGAGTCATATCCAAAAGATGTTTTGGACGTGGATCACAATTTTTTGAGCTGACTCTTAATTTAAGAACATCTTTGACATTAGGTGATACTCTTGTATTATCATGCCAAAAATTCTCAATCAAAGTTTTGACTTCACTAGTAAGTTTCATGTCAGACCTCGGGAGTCTGCCACTAAAGCTCCACAAATGGTTTGTCGTATCACTTTCAAAGTTAACTCTTCTCTTTACATTGCTTGCTAAAGTTGTACAATGCATATTAAGATATCCCCTTATGTTTGTCATCATTATTTTATCACAAGTAGTTTTATTTACTAAATCTGCTGTTATTGCTCGTTATGCCACATTCCTATCTTTAGAATGACTTTTCTTTCTGATTATGTCAAAGGCACTAGCAACACTTGATACAACTTATATTAGAGACTCATCCTTCTTGGATTTCTTATAAATGCCTAATCTCTTTATCACTTTTCACATTTTAGTCATTTTAATTAGTTGTATCATTAATTAACATTGAAACCCAAATTTCTTATTATAATTTTTTTTTCTAAACAATTTACTCGCGTGTTTCCTAATCTATCTCCATGAGACCAAACCACATAGATTATCTAGCACATCACTTTTAATTTGAAATTGTTCATTCATTTCATTATCATTTAAAGGGGTTTCTTTCTCAATTGGTGTTTGTATGTCTACATCCACATTGTTGATCTCAATTGTCGTTTGATTGTCGATTTCAATTGGGGTTTGAATTTCACTTTCAATCAGGGTTTGAGATTCAATTCATTTATCATTATGATTAACATTACTAATTTTTTGTGTTTGATTTTCAATATAATCCATTACTCTATTTTCAGGAAGAAAATCTAAACAATTTAAAGAGTAACCCGCTAATACAAAAAGAACAAGTTCTTTATCAGAATAAGTTTCATTTGGCTGTGAAGACATACCTGTGTCCAACACTTGATTAGAAAATTCACCTAAATTTTATCCTATTATATTTTCTTTTTCAACCTCTGCATCCATCATGGTGTCCTCATTCTTCTCCTCTTCCGAAACGATTGTTGAACTCAATCCTCCAGGATTTTTCAATTTTTGTATTCTTGCTCTTCTTTCTCATTGTCATTTTACCTCCTCTCTATTTTCTGCAACCTCATCAGCTGTCAAAACCTTTCTTTGCCTCTTTCTGCGTTGCTTTGATCCCATGTTTGCACCAAAATTTGAATTCAAACAATCCCTTCTTGTCAGATCCAAAACAAGACAAAAAAAGAGAGTGCAGGTTCAAAATATTCTTTCTACTGCATGGATATGTCATAGAAATGATTGAATAATCATCAATCCTTGAGATCAAGCCCACAATCTATTTTTTTGTCTCCAACGAATCTTTTAGAAATAGGCACCCATTATTTAAATAGAAACAGGTACCTGTTAATTAAACGGGCGCCTATTTCTATTTCAACGGTCCAAATAGAAATGGGCACCCATTTTTTAAATTTTAAAAAATGGGTACCCATTTCTTAAATTAGGAGTGGGAACCGTACCTCCGCCCTCATTTTTGGTTTCTTGGCTTTGCAAAAATATGGCTAAGGCATTGATACATAAAATTTGTGCTTTGTTGTAATTTTTTAGAGGTCTTCCCAAATGAATTTTTCAACGAAACGAAAACCCATTTCAATTCATATTGTAGAGAGTATAAAAATATAAATTTTGTAGTGATATGACTAATTTTAGCATTTTTACAATATTTATTATGCCAAAGTGGTACCTAAAGTTGAAATAGTAAGGTTAACTAAAATTTAAATAACTTTTTTGATTTGATGTTTTTGGAAAAATGAAATTATATGACATTAATCTACATAGATTTTCCTTAAAATTCAAAAAAAATTCAAAAAAAAGTGAAATTTTCATCAAATTATGGTGGTCGTACACTAGAGGTTTCGAAAATGTACTTTATAGTCAATTAAAAATTAATAAAAAAAATTCAAAAAAAAAAGAAAAAATATTCTCATGAATCTTTGATGTTTTAGGTACCTTTCCCCAGAAGGATTTACAAAAATTCATTTATTTACTTCAAAATAGGGTGGTCGTACACGTGTGGGGTATGGTCCTGAAACATGCATTTTGAAAAAGGGGTTTTTAAAAATGCCTACTAAAATGTATTTTCTACCATGTGGGTATTCAAAAACATTACATATTTGAAAACTAGACTCAGAGAACTACATTTCATAATAGTGGATTTTTTCTCAGATTCAAGCTCTAAGTGCCTCAAATTTTGACATCAATTGACAGAAAATTTGAAAAATAGGGAAAACACTTCCACTGTTTGCCCAAAAAGTGGACTCAACTTCTTGCTGGCACCCCTTTCAATTACCTTTTTTAAACTTTGGTTATAGTATTTGTATTCTTTTCTTTTAGAAGAATAACCAATAAAGATTCCTTCATCACATGTGGTGTCAAACTTTCCTAAGGCTTCTTCTCTTTCATATAGAATTTGCCTCCAACAATTCTAAAATACTTCACTGTAGGAACATGACCTTACCAAAGTTTTTAAGGTGTCTTACGAGTTCCTTGCTTGATTTTCATTTGGCTCAATGTATATACTATAATGCTCACAACTTCTCTCCAATATATCTTCAGAATATCTCCTTCAATCATCATAGTTCTTTTAGTGTCTATAATAGTTCCATTTCTTCTCTTTGCACTGCCATTTTGTTGTGGGGTTTGCGGAGTAGACATTTGTCTCATTAGTACACGCTCTTCACAAAAAGTGTTAAACTCAGTAGAAGTAAACTCACCACCTCTTTCTGATCTCAAACATTTCAACTTCATTCTTGTTTTAGTCTCAACCATAGTTTTGAAGATATTGAATTTGTCAAAGGCTTCATATTTCTCTTTCAAAAATGTAACCCACATCATTCTAGAATAATCATTAACGAATAAAATGAAATACCTATCCCATAATAGCTTCTTATTATTGCATGACCACATAAGTCAGTATGCACCAAATCTAGCAGTCCACTTGAAGAATAATTCTTGCTCTTGAAAGTAGAATTAGTCAACTTACCCAATTGACATTCCTTACACATCGTATTAGCAAGTTTCAATAGTTTAGGTAGATCTGTAACAACTCTTGTAGTACTTATCCTCATAATGTAATCAAAATTTATATGACAAAATCTCTTATGCCACAACCAACTATCATCAATCTTAGCAATCAAGTGTAATAGAACCTCTTCCTCTGATCATACACGAAGTTTCATCACCGAATCTAACAACACCACCATCATGCGTTTCCAATTTCACAATTTGTTTTTATCTCCAATCATGTGCTATCAAAAACCACTGTCAATAACCCATTCATCCTTTTTATCCACATATAAAATCAAGGCTCTTTCCTCATTCAAGGAACTAGGATTTTCATCTTTGATAACAGTAAACACAATTTCATCTTCATTATTTTCAGATTCATCATCAGTTACACCTTCATCAACAACATAATAACACTTCTAATATTTAGACTTAAATTTATTAGGCTTGTAATCAGGTTATTTATTTGGACATCTTGAAGCAATATGACCAATCTTATTGCATGAAAAACATTTCAAAGGTAACAAGTTCCTCGATACTTACCGGATCCCTTAGGTAGTCTCTTTGAAATTAGGGCTTCAAGCTCATCACGCTTCCTTTATTCTTCTTCAATTTCTTCCCATTCCTCAACATATCTAGATACATACTTAGATGAAATTTCTCTAGAGTCATATCTTTTCTTATCCTTAGAAATAGTATACTTAAATGTACATTCAACTTTAGGAAGACTATCTCCGAATTCTCTCATTTCAAAAGCAGATAACTTACTGATCAAATAATCTCTTATAACACGTACCACAACTCTGATTTCTTCAATAGTAATAACTTTGTGATTGTAAGTAGGAAGCAAGGATCTTAGGATCTTAGAAATAATTTCATTCTCATCCAAGGTTCCACCAATACATCTGATTTCACAAACAAGTTTGGTGATCTTATTCGTGCATAGGAAGTAATGTTCTCATCTTCACTCATCTTTAATGCTTCATATTTTCCTTTTAGAATTTTCAACTTGGCTTGCTTCACAAATGCATCTTCTTCATGCAATGTCTCCAATTTCATCCATACTTGATGTGCAGTCTCCAATCCTATAACATTTTTATATTTTGCATATGATAAGGCAATTAACAAGGCTTCTTTTTCTCTTACATTGTATTTGGATTGCTTCTTTTCATTAGGAGTCTCAATAGAAATATATGTAGGAGTGTAAGACTTCTTTGTAATATCTTGGAATGTTCTTCACTAATGCATCTTAGGTGTGTAATCATTCAGTCCTTCCATATAGCATAATTAGTACCATCAAATCTCAGACTCTCCATCTTAAAGGTTGCCATCTCAGATCTCCTCAAGCTGTCAAGCTTCAAAAAGAGGAAACTAGCTCTAATACCAATTGTTAGAATTAAGGAAGTGCACACAATTGAGAGGGGGGGTGAATCTATTGTGTCAAAAAACTCAAAACATTTAACCAAATTATGAACTTAATCTTTGATCCAAATGATAAAAATGAATACGAGAACATAACACAATAATCAATACATAGCACCAAGATTTTTGACGTGGAAACCCAGTTAAGGGAAAAACCATAGTGAGGATCAAACCCACAAGATGAATGTACTTTGTCAAAAGCACTATACCTTGTTAGGAGCAATACAAATGGGAATTTACATATATTCAATCACACTTACTAGAGCTCATTTCTCAAATACAACAAGGGATCCAACCCAAAGGAAGGATAATTTCCTTACAACAATCTCTGATCATAAATCATAATGGAAAAACTACCCAAACTCATGAACTGAAAAACAACATCTCTGATATGAAAATATAGTTCCAATGAAGCACATCAAATCTCTACCTCAATTATATATTCCACTCATACCTCTCTCTTCTCACTCTCATTCATCTCTCACACATTCACAATCACAAATGATTACATATTTATATACATTACATCAAATTTATCTCAACTAGGTCAGTCAAGGAACTAATTACAAAATATTAATTTATTACAAGTCAATACATAATGTGATCCATTGAATGTTGGATAAGGCATAACAATGATTAATATAAACATCCTTGAACATGCTCTAGATCCATAAATCATGCCACGACCATTCGCAACATGCTACACCACCATGTCAACCAAGAACAATTAAGAACAACAACACGTTACATGAAAAATTATTAAATCCGATCACATAATCCAAAGCTATCCAACAACATAAATAGGACATGATCTAGAAACATCAATAAACAACATGAAATTTCATGACATCAATAGGAATAAATCAGTCTCATAATTCATACTCATCTTTGTACTATTCATCAGGAACACTAAATAACAACCTTTGTCATAAAATAAAAATAGCTTTCCATCATCCAAATCATGAACCAATAAAGATGAGGACACACCTCCATGTCCTAAACTCACCACCAGGTTATAAACAAGGAATATTGTATAACCGATCAACACTGATCCAAATACTGAAACATTGTCTCTTCCTAAATAGCCAAAATACTAGTCTCTGATAACCCCTTCATAGCACACTCAAATCACAATGCGAACCTCTGTAAGTTGACATAGGTCAACTAAACACATCAATGAAGCTATCTCTACCTTGAAACCATTTGATATTCAATGTAGTAACCATATTGAAAAAATCTCTTCACTGAACATACTAGGAACACTGTCATCAACAATAGGAATATGTTGACATCAATGAAAAAATATTAATGCCAACCCATATATGCACAATCTCAATAATCTTCAACATAATCTACAGAAAGACAAGGAATGATCATTTCCTATTCCATGAAAATATATAGATTACTCTGAGGTACCCTGCAAGTATCTAAAAATACATTTTTATGAAACCCAATGTGCTCTTCTTGTATTAGACATGTAACTAGAAAGAAATCCCACTGATTGGGCAATATATGGTCTTTTACAAACCATAGCATACATAAAAATTCCAACAAAACTTTGGTATGGTACTCGACTCATTTCTTCCATCTCTGATGGGGATGTAGGACATTGTGAATAGAAAGCTTCATTCCTATTGTAATAGAAACACACAATGGTCTATAATCCTGCATATTAAATCTTCTCAGTATAGTACCAACATAATTACTTTGGCCTAGCCAAATCTTTATGTTTTATCTATCTCTTATAATATCCATGCCTAGAATGTGCCTTGCTGCACCAAGATCTTTCATTTCAAACTTTGTTGAGAGCTGGGATTTTAACTCTCCAATAAAACCTTTTCCCTTGCCAATAAACAACATGTCATCAACATACAAGGCAATAACCAGGAAATATCACATCTAGATTTGAAATATATACAATGAAAACATTTAGACCATACAAATACCAAAGTCAATACATATGTATCAAACTTCCAGGTGCACATCCTAGGACTATGTTTTAAACCATACAAGGATTTCTTCAACTTACAGACCAGATGAATTTTACCTTTCACCACATAGTGCTCTGGCTGTGTTAGGGATGTTTTTCTATTTTTTTGGGTGGGTGGCCACTTTTTTGCACACCATCTTGGTGCACTTACCCAGCAAAAAATGACAACTTTGACCCAAATTTTTTGTTCTAGTCCAGCACCACTCAACAAACTCCTAACCTTCTCCATCAAGGTCATGTTCATTACCATTATTCACTACCATTATCTACCAATATTCACTACCATTATCTATCATTAAACATTTTATCTTATTTCCATTCTACAACTCAACCATTTCTTTAAATTCTTTAAAACATTTCAAAACTTCAACTTTACTCTTAAGAAAATAAACCCATGTTCTTCTACTGAAAGCATCAATAAAATAAACATAACAAACTGATTTACCAATAGAAGAAACATCAACTAGGACAAATACATATGAATGGATTAGACCCAAAACAAATGAATAATTATGAGAACTCGAGTAAAATTGAATGCAGTTTTGTTTTCCATAAATACAATGCTAACAAAAATCAAGTTCAAGATTGCAATCATTCAAGCCAAAGGTTCTTATTTTTTAGGGTTTGTAGACCATTCTCACCTATGTGGCCGAGTCTCTGGTGCCATAACATCATCTTCTCTGCAGGGAAATTTGATTCACTAAATAGAGAACCCTTGGGTACCAAAAGCCATGACCATTTTCTAAAAGAGAAACCCTCTCCTTTTCCAATGGAGTAGTCTTTGCCACAATCTTATTAGAAGTGCTATTGCACTAAGCTGTACATGCATCAAGCTGGTACAATGTACCCAATATTCTTCCTCTTGCTATCACCATAGCACCTCTCACCATTTTCACACCTTCTTTAGAAAATTGTACATGCACACCCACATCTATTTGTTTGCTAACAGATAACAAATTTCTTGCTAGTCTCGGGATATGCAAGACACCATCAAATTCTCTAACTCTACCATCAAAAAATTTCACATGAACACTTCTACAACCAACAATATCAATAAAAGAGTTATCACCTAGATACACCTTACCACCGGGTATGTGCAGGATCATGGTATACCAAGCTATGGCCTTAAGTGGAAATGGAAAATCAGAAAATCAGGTTTAGTCAACTTGACGTAAAAATTTGGACATCTTATCAACCTTATGTGAAAGCGTTGTAAGAATAGAATATGTAGGAAATTGAATGTAGTTTCTAAAATACTAGCCCTTTTATAAAAAAAAAAAAAAATCTAATTGTTGAGAAATTTATATTTCAATGCAGCAGTATGAAAATTTCAAGAAAAAGATAAAAAGTGCGTGTATGTCTGACCACCTTAATCACAATCAAATGCTGATATATTTTCACAAGATTAATAAAACTCCCGTGTATGACCACCTTAACTAATTCTAAACTTTAAAAAATTGTTTTTTTTTTCTTTTTAAATTTCTTATAGTAGGCGAAGCATAGAATGTGACGCATGTTTCAGATTTCAAAAAGGTTAAACCATTTGAAAGTTATATTTACTTTTCAATCAGTCTGTTAATCGGGACTTTAGAGGTAAATCAAATAGAAAATAAGTAATAAATACTTATTGAAATTGAAATTTGACAACAATTATATTGATGGAAACCTGATAATCTTTTTAAGAAACCCTTTTTGTTTCATCAATTTCGGGTGAAAAAAAGGTCATCAGCTACATCGCTGAAGTTTGGAGGTTAGAGGAAATATGATAAACACATTTTTTGAGTTGACCATCCACGTTTGGCATTGCAAAGCCAAAACCTGAGGGAAATACCAAGGCTAATCATCTATGAGATACTAAATCAGATATGAGATATTAAATCAGATATGAGATAATATCGGATATGAGATATTATCAGATATCGGATATCTCTCGCCAAAATTTCGCTTTCCATTTGAAATTTCAACATTTTCAATATTGATTTTTTTTTATAGACTTCATATTTTATAATATTAATACTATACAAATACTAAATGATAATAGCATTAGTATTAAATTATTATTATTTATATTAGTATTGTATAATAGTAGTATTATATTATATTAATATTAGTATGATATTTAGTAATTTATTAGTATTAATATATTATTATTATTCATATTAATATTATATTTATTATTATTTATATTATAATAATAATTCCTAGGAGAGAGAGAGAGAGAGAGAGAGAGAGAGAGAGAGAGAATCCTAAGAGTACATCATAGGTGATGTAAGGTGTCTTAGGGGGTCGTAGGACCCATTAATGACTCCTACGACTCCTTATGAACCCTTACAACCCCTTTGGAAGCCTAAGAGTACATCTTAGGGGTCGTAAGGTGTCTTAAGGGGTCCTAGGACCCATTAATGGGTCCTATGACCTGTGAATTAGTCCTATAACCCCTTATAACACCTTACGACCCATTAGGAAGCCTAAGAGTACATATAAGTGGTCGTAAGGTGTCTTAAGGGGTCCTAGGACCCATTAATGGGTCCTACTACCCCTTATGACACCTTACAAACCATTAGAAATCTTAAGCATACATCTTAGGGTTTGTAAGGTGTCTTAAGGGGTCCTAGCATCTATTAATAGCTCCTACGAACACTTATGACACCTTACAACCCATTAGGAAGCCTAAGACTACATCTTAGGGGTCATAAGGGCTCTTATGGTGTCCTAAGACACTGTAATATGTCCTATGACCCCTTGAGATCCATTAACATGTACTAGTAACCCTAAGATGTATTCATAGGGTTCCTAAGGGGTCGTAAGGGGTCCTAGGACCCATTAATGGGTCCTATGACCCCTTATGACACCTTATGACCCATTAGAAAGCTTAAGAGTACTTCTTAGCGGTCATAAAGTATCTTAAGGGGTCTTAACATCCATTAATGGCTCCTAAGACATTGTAATATGTCCTATGACCCGTTGAGACCCATTAATGTATACTAGGAACCCTAAGATGTATTCTTAGGGTTCCTAAGGGGTCATAAGGTGTCTTAAGGGGTCCTAGGACCCATTAATGGGTCCTACGACACCTTATGACACCTTACAACCCATTAGGAAGCCTAAGAGTACTTCTTCAGGGATGTAAGGTGTCTTAAGGTGTTGTAGGACCCATTAATGACTCCTACGACTCCTTATGAACCCTTACAACCCCTTGGGAAGCCTAAGAGTACATCTTAGGGGTCGTAAGTTGTTTTAATAGGTCCTAGGACCCATTAATGGGTCCTACGACCCCTTATGACACCTTACAACCCATTAGGAAGTCTAAGGGTACATCTTAGGGGTCGTAAGGTGTCTTAGGACCAATTATTGGCTCCTAAGACCCCTTATGACATGTTATGACCCATTAGCAAGCCTAAGAGTACATCTTAGGGGTCATAAGCTCTCTTAAGGGGTCCTAGGACCCATTAAGGGGTCCTACAACCCCTTATGACACCTTATGACCCATTAGAAAACCTAAGAGTACATCTTAGGGGTTGTAATGTTTCTTCAGGGGTCCTAGGACCCATTAATGGTCCTATGACCCCTTATGACACGTTACAACCCATTATAAAGCCTAAGAGTACATCATAGGGGTCCTAAGGTGTCTTAAGGGGTCCTAGCATTCATTAATGGCTCCTAAAAACCCTTATGATACCTTACAACCCATTAGGAAGCCTAAGAGTACATCTAAGGGGTTTTAAGGGGTCTTATGGTGTGCTAAAACACATTAATATGTCTTATGACCCCTTGAGAACCATCATTGTGTACTAGGAACCCTAAGATGTATTATTAGGGTTCCTAATGGGTCGTAAGGTGTCTTAAAGGGTCCTAGAACCCATTAATGGTCCTACACCCCTTATAATACCTTACCACCCATTAAGAAGCCTAAGAGTACATCTTAGGGGTCATAAGGTGTCTTAAGGGGTTGTAGGACCCATTAATGGGTCCTACGACCCCTTATGACCCATTAGAAATCCTAATAGTACATCTTAGGGGTCTTAAGGTGTCTTAAGGAATTATGTGACCCATTAATGGGTCCTACGAAGCCTTATGACACCTTACAACCTGAGATATATATATATATA
>MU227044.1:226467-260828 GCA_018584345.1 Thuja plicata
TGAACTGTAGAGTAGACCTGCTATCTTGATCAGTTCCAGTGTATTGTAATCTTTCACTTCTTCTTCACATAGATCCTTGATGAATGAAACACAACTGATATTCTGCTCTGTACATTTTTTGTCTCTTATCTTCACATTTACGCTTAGCGTTCCACAAATGAACTACTATAAGTATCTTCCTCAAAGTATGAGATCATGGGACCTATTAAGAAACTCTTCATAGCATCCTTGTTGGCTTACTAACCATGCAAGTATAATTACAACCACACAATATAAACTGAATAGATGCGATGCTTCACTAAGTCGGCCTCACCAAATTAACTCTAACTTTGCAATCTTGTTGAAACACGTTTGGGACCTTTAGATAACTGTCTTCAACTCATAAATAAACTTGAATATACACACACATATCCTAAAGATAGTCACAACTCAAGAACCAATGCAATACATTGGCTCTGTATAGACAAATTCCAGAAACTGTAATTGCCACTAAAAAAATTACACAACACATCTGAAACTTCATATCTAAGTCTGCGTGTATGAACAAAACATAAACATGTCTACAACATGAATATAACCATGCAAGGCTTGATACCATCATTCTAATAAGTACATACAGAACACTACTGTATATTATATGTTGTCATCAATGAAAACCATACAATCAACTAGCTGCCGGAAGTAAATCTCCAACAATCTCCCCCTTTGACATTGATGGCAACATATGATATTAAAAGCATCTTCAGCACATGGTGTCTTCTTTGTTTTTACAATCTTCTCAATATCCTCATCAAATATTCCTCTACACTACTACAGCTCCTTTGTCTATGTTTATACTCCCCCAGAGTATATTCTCCCCCTTACTATATACTCCCCCTTTGACATCAATGGAAAAGGGCACCATAAACAATTAGGCACAGGTACTCCTCCAGAAGTAGAGTAGTCAACCATTCATTAGTCACTAAGGACTGATGTTCTTTTGGCTTTATCTAATCAGACTCAGGAGAGGGAATTACTCCCAAATTCTCCCTGAGATACTCAAAAGTATCTTTTGATAAAGGCTTTGTGTAAATATCTGCCAACTGTTCTTTGGTGCTCACATAGTCCAATTTTACTTCATTATCTGCAACTTTTTCTCTAAGAAAATGATATTTAATATTAATGTGCTTTGTCTTTGCGTGCATCACAGGGTTCTTGGACATGTTGATAGTACTAGTGTTATCACAGTGAATAACAATAGGATAGTCAACCTGTATACCAAAATCTTTAACCATCTGCTTGATCCAAACCATTGTTGAACACTTCAATGCTGTTGCAACATATTCAACTTTTGCTGTCGATTAAGAGATACAATTCTACTTCTTGCTTACCCAAGAAACCAACCTATCTCCAAGAAATACTGCTCGTCTAGACGTACTCTTCCTATCATCAAGACAACCTTCCCAATCTGCATCTATATACACATGAAGTTGTATATTCTCTGATTTAGGATACCATAAACTATAGTCTATAGTTCCCTTTAGATATCTGAATATTCTCTTTATTGCCATTAGGTCATTCTATTTTGGTTCAGCTGCAAATCTACCAACAATGCCAACTGCATTAGATATGTCTGGTCTAGATTGAGTAAGATATATAAGTTTTCCAATCATAGACTTATACAATGTTTTTTCAACTACTGCGGAATAATCTTCTTTAGAAAGCTTGCTTCCTGTTATCATAGGAGTGCATACTGGCTTATAGTCTTCCATCTTGAAAGTCTTCAATATTTCCTTCACATATTTGGACTAATTTATACATATTCCTTTATCTGTCTACTTTACATTCAATCCCAAAAAGTATTTTATAGGACCAATCATGCTCATTTCAAATTCATTCTGCAGTTCTTTTGCAAATTCTGAGCTAAGCTTGTCATTACCTCCAAAGATAATGTCATCAACAAATATGGAAACAAGTAATATTCCATTAGGTGTCTCTCTTATGAATAGGTTACAATCTGCTACTCCTTTTTTAAATCCAATCTTGGTAAGATAACCATCTAATCTCTCATACCAAGCTCTTGGGGCCTGTTTAAGTCCATAGAGTGCTTTCTTCAATCTACATACCATGTCTGGTTTATCGGACAGATTAAATCTTTCAGGCTGTTCTATGTAAAATTCTTCCTTCAAGTCACCATTCAGAAAGGCAAATTTGACATCCATTTGATATACTTTAAAGTCTTTGAATGTTGCATAGGCCAAGAATAACTTGATGGCTTCTAATCTTCTCATAGGATAAAAGGTGTCAGTATAATCTATCCCTTCCCTCTACGCATATCCTTTACACACTAGTCTTGCTTTGTTTCTGACCACTGTACCATCTTCATTCATCTTGTTCCTGAATACCCACTTTGTTCCAATCACATTTTTGTCACTAGGTCTAGGAACCAATTCCCATGTATCATTTTTAATTATTTGATCTAATTCTTCTTCCATTGCTTTCTACCAGTCAGAATCCTTGCAAGCATCTTCAACATTTAAAGGTTCAATCTGTGAAAGTAAACATACCTCTTCATCCACTGTTAGCCTTTTTTCTTTTGACCTAGTCAAAACACTGCTGCTCTGATCTCCAATGATATCATCTTTTGAATGATACCTAGATGTGAACATTGAAAATTTTGGTGTGACATCCTCATCTATAATTTTTGATACTTCTTTGCTTGATTTAGGTTCATTACATGATAAATCAATACAATCAAACATTTCTTCAATAACAATGTCTTTATTGCTAGGCCTAGGTTCTTCCTCAATCATAGGTGCATATTCATAGTACCTTTCTTGAACCATGAACTTCTCATCAATCTTTACATGTGTACTTTCAATTATCTTCTTTAATCTCAAATTAAAACATCTGTATGCTTTGCTTTTAGTAGAGTAACCAAGGAAAATACCTTCATCACTTCTAGCATCAAACTTACCAACACCATCATCTCTCTTGATGTAGCACTTGTTGACAAATATTCTAAAGTATTTTACTATAGGTACATTACGAAACCAAAGTTCATAAGGTGTCTTATCCATGCCTGGACTTAGTTGTGTTCTGTTGATAGTATAGACTGCTGCATTGACTGCATCTCTCCAATAGGTGTGCGCAACTTTTCCTCCAATCATCATAGTGTGTGCTGTATCAAGTATGATCCTATTCCTTCTTTATGCAATCCCATTCTGCTGAGGGGTTATGGGTGCACTCAACTGTAATCTGATTCCATGTTCTTCACAATAGTCATTTAACTAGTCAGAGGTGAATTCTCCTCCTCTATCTGATCTCAGACACTTTAGTTTTAATCTAGATTCATTTTCCACTTTGGCTTTGAATATTTTGAACTTCTCAAAGGCTTCAGACTTCCCCTTTAAGAACGCAACCCACATCATCCTTGAAAAATCATCAACAAACAAAATGAAATACCTTTCTCCATAATATGATCTGGTTTGAGTAGGACCACATAAATCTGTATGCACTAGGTCTAACTTGTTTTCAGCTGAGTTTTTCTTGCTTCTGAAAGAGCTCCTTACATGATTTCCCATAACACATTCCTTTCACATTGTGTCAACTGGTCTTGCAATACTTGGAAGATCTTTAACTGCCTTGACATTGCTTATCTTTACTATATTATCAAAATTGATATGACAGAGTCTCTTATGCCATAACCAACTATCATCCACTTTTGCAACAAAACAACTTACATATGAATTGAGCTGAAAAACATTACCTTTTGTTTTTGAGTTTGATGCAATCATGTCTCATTCTTTGTTGCTAATAATTCATTTGTTGTCTTTGAATTCCAAATGATAACCTTTGTCAAGTAGCTTTTCAACACTTAGTAAATTTTGATGTAATCCATCAACATAGAGAACATCATCTGTCTTGTTATTTCCATCCAGGGTGATAGATCCTCTGCCTATGATAGGTTTGGGAGTGTTATCTCCAAATATAACCATACCACCTTTGTACTTTTCTAGATGAACAAATCTATCTTTATCACCTGTCATGTGATGAGAGCATCTGTTGTTAATGATCCAATCAGTTCTGATGTCTGCTTTGGAAATTAGGGCTAACTCTTGTGCTTCCTTTTCATCTTTAATGTCCATTTCCTCAAGCAATTTTCCCATGTCTTTAAGGGCAACAAATCCAATTTCATCTTCTCCTGAATCTTCATCATTTACACCTTCTTAAGCATGATAGAATTCCTTTCTATATTTTGGTTTATAATCAGATATAAATTTCTTTATTCTTGTGGGACACTTGGATGCAAAGTGACCAATCTTGTTGCATGAAAAATATTTGAATGAAAGTTGTCCTTCATATTTCCCTTTGCCTTTCTATTCTCTTTTAGCAATCATGGCTATGATTTCTTCTAGTTCTTCATCAACTTCTTCTTTCTCATTATTGCTAGAGATGTGTAAGGGTTTCTTACCATGGACTGAGGTTTTGAAGGCTGTTTCACTTTTGGGTTCAATCTTCAGTCATGATATCTCATATGCAGAGATTTTACTGATCAAAGTATCTCTCTTGAAGTCTTGTGAAAATTGCATGGTTTCCTCTAGGATATTGATCTTGTTCTCATAGTCTGCTGTTAAAGTAGTCAACAGCTTGTCCATTATGTCTTCTTCTGATATTTCTCCACCATTATTTATGATTCTAGAAACTGCTTCATTTATCCTCTTATTATAGGGTCTGATGTTCTCTCCAGGTAACATCTCAATATTATTGTATTTCTTTTTCCATGTCTTCCTGCATGCATTCTTTGCTTGAACATCTCCTTCAAACATGTCTTTTAAATACTTCCATATTGTGTATGCCTTGTCTACTTTCTTGATCTCAGAAAATTCACTGTCAGATAGTGCACTTATAAGGGCTTCTTTGGCTACTGCATTAGCTATGATTGTATCCTTTTTTTTACTAGTAGCATCATCTCTTGAGAGGTATTTCAGAGAGGGAATAACAACTTCTTGTGTGGTTATCTCAAAGATGTCAAAACCAACCCACTACAGATGTGTTATCATTTTGTTCTTCCAATCCAAATAATTCTCTCCATCAAACTTATGACTCTCTTTTCTGAAGTATTCCATCTGATCTACCTTAAGTTGTTAGGATTTCTCTCCAAGGCACTCAGCTCTGATACCAATTGTTAGAATAGTCCCAAAGGATAACTGAGAGGGGGGGTGAATGAGTTATCAGCTAATTAAATTCTTTTCTCTTATTAAATTCAGAATACAATAAAGTAAATGCACATTTAGATAACACAATAGACAACACCACAATTTGGTTATGGGGAAACCAAATGGTAAAAACCCCGGTGGGAATTAACACCCACAATGAACTATACTTGTTTATAATAATCCCTGTTAAAAGATCTTGCAACCCTGTTAGGAGTTTCTCTTTAGAATGCAATAAGTATAGTGACCTGGTTAAGGGTCTGACCTTGTTAGGAGTCTTTTACAAATAACCCGGTTAAGGGTGAGGACTCACTGTCCAAAAGCTCACTACTTTAATGGTGAAGGCTGCAATCTTCTATAGAACATATATGCACTATATCTGATGATGAACTGTAGATTAGACCTACTATCTTGATCAGTTCCAGTGTATTTTAATCTTTCACTTCTTCTTCACATAGATCCTTGATGAATGAAACACAATTGATATTCTACTCTGTACATTTTCTGTCTCTTATCTTCACATTCACACTTAGTGTTCTAAAAATGAACTACTATAAGTATCTTCCTCAAAGTATGAGATCATGGAACCTGTTAAGAAACTCTTCATAACATCCTTGTTGGCTTACTAACCACGCAAGCATAATTACAAATGCGCAATATAAACTGAATAGACATGACGCTTCACTAAGTCAGCCTCACCAAATTAACTCTAACTTTGCAATATTGTTGTAACACATTTGGCACCTTTAGAAAAATTTCTTCAACTCATAACTAAACTTGAATATACACATTCATATCATGAAGATAGCCACAACTCAAGAACCAATGCAATACGTCAGCTCTATGCAGACAAACTCTGGAAACTATAATTGCCACTAACACAATTACACAACACAACTAAAACTTCATATCTGAGTCTGCGTGTATGAACAAAACATAAACAACATGTCTACAACATGAATATAATTGTGCAAGGCTTGATACCATCATTCTGATAAGTACATAGAGAACACTACTGTATATTATATGTTGTCATCAATGACAAACATACAATCAACTAGCTGCCAGAAGTAAATCTCCAACATAAACATCCCGGGGCTCTGTGGTATAAGACTAAGCAACAAAGATGGAATGAAGATCCAGGGGCTTCTCAGCACCCAGAGTCTGGGAGAGTTTTTTGTTGTCGGTGTGACCAGTAGGAAGCTATACTTGGATGACATGGGACGTCACATGGCCACATGAAAGCAACGTAATGACATTAATAGCAACAAGTCGGCTGACATGGGGGAAATTGAATGCTAGATGAGATGGGGTTTGAATGCCCACTCATGGGAAATTAAACCCTCCATTAAGGTGATACGAAAGAGGAGAGAGAAAGTTTCCATGGATCAAACCAGTGAGGTGCCAAGTTTGAGCTGTGGTGACTACCTCTCGACGAGCTCGATAAAGTGGTTCAAAACATGATGGAGTGCAACAAGCTCGACAGGATGGAAGGATATACATGAGACATACACACTAAACTATAGAGGGTTGATGCTCTATGAGGGCCAAAATGAAGCTCACAGAATAGCGACATATACACAACATCTAAAAAATATTTACATAATGCACATAATTTACAAAGGCACAAAAGCTACCCTACGACAATATACAATATATACACTAGATTACAACTGCACAGAGGGTGGGCAACCCTCTAGCAGAGCCAACCCACCAATGGGAGGCAAACCAGAATTAAAATGCAAAAGCAGAAACAAAAATGAGCGAAACCAAAAAAAAACAAAAATGAGCACCATGGAAGCAAAACATAGAAAACTAGAGGAACAGAGAACCAAAGAAGGAAAATGAGAACCAACCTAGAAATGTGAAGGATGTGGGGAAGATGAGCATGGGAAATTCTCTTTAATAGGTCCACCTTCGAACAATCACAGGAAAACACCAAAAATCAATGCTCAATTAGGCACTAAGCACATGGAGCAACTCACTATTTAATCGCCTTAATCGCCTTAATATCACTCTGAATGCTCTAAGTATTTTAATCATGGTGACTCTGAAAATGATAGGTAACTTTCATTCTTTCTGAAAACTCCAGAACAGGTAGGCCTCCAGACTCCGGGCCCGGGGATTCCATGCAACCACACCTTCTCACAAAAGAAGACATCATAGCAGAGAATCCCAGAGTTTGGAATTCGGCTCTGGAAAGAACAAAAAAACTCTGGGAATGAGTCTTAGAGACACAAGAAGACAAAAAAAAGAGAAAGAAAACCCTTGTGGAAGCAAAGCCCAGAGGGAAAACAAAGAAAACAAAAAGGAAACAAAGGAAGAGCAAAAGAAAAAAAAGGGGGACCCAACATTTTGCCTACAAAATGTAGGGATGGATATGTAGGGCATAACAAATGGAGACTATCTGGGATAGATTCCTTAGCACATTCAAGAACTTCAGAATCTATGGTTAGCAAAACTGGAATAATATATTTACCTAGAGCATCCTTCTCGCCCAGCGTGAGGTGTCTGGGAAAATCGAGCTCGTCACTTGATTCAATCTTTTGGTCTTTGTCAGTTGTGAAGTTTGTGCTTTGGAAGAAAATAAATCTGATGACTTCCAGGAGAAACAGAGAGGAGGAAATAAAAAATAAAACCAAAGTCATCATATCTTTGCATGTTTTCCCTGGATGCCGAAATTCTCCACTCTTCAGTTCTTTCTTTTCTAGATGGCAAGGCGGTACTCCTTTCACTGTGAACCTTAAGCTTAGCTAATTTTGATGGTAGTACTTCTTTCACCTTGCCACTTTAGCCTTTAAATTACCAAGTAGGAGAGGAAGTTCCAGACCTAAGATATCTTTAAATGATTTTCAGACTCGGTCAATTGATCAGTGCAAACGATTTGTCCTCAGGGGGTCTGATTACTTGCTCCTTGAAATTTTCTTTTAGCTGATGTCTAGACTGTCAAGATGTGAATATGATGAAGATTACCCATAACCTTTTACCATACTTACAAAATAACTTCGAAGTGTGGAAAAATTCTGCCATGCTAACAATAGATTCCAAACTATTCGAAATACTCGGGGTACCGTTCCAAAGACTAGATGTTATGCAAAGCATACCGGTCTAAAAGATGCAGGAAACATGTTGGGAACCCGAAAAGTGAAAGAAAAAAAGAAACCAAAAGCAAACAAAAACACCAAGAAAAGGTGACCCCAGAGGTTGGCTAGCAAGAACTATTTACAGGGTGTTCCAAACGGAGCACCAGGAAAAAGTATTTATAAGCAAGAGATATACATATATTACAATTTTGGGGCCAACTCACTGCCTATCTTATTCCAAGCAATGCTTGAGAAATTTCCCATTGACAAGAAATGGGATGACTTCTCTGGTCATAGTGTTGAGGTGATAAGTGTTTTCCCCGCAGATCTCAGATATCAAGTATGGTCCCAGCCAAAGCCAATGAAATTTGGTGTGCTTTCCCTTCTTTTCCCAGGCCTTGTCCCACAAGAGGACCAAGTCCAAAATATGAAAGGCCTTATACTGGGCTCTTCTGTCAAAACATTGCTTTACTATTTCCTGATAATGCACAAAAATGTTCAAGGGCTATGTCTCTTTGTTCCTCCATCTGCACTAGGTTCAGAAGTCGAACCTCCACAATGTTGTCCCAGTTGCTGAATTCCTGCATGAGCTGTAAAACTAGGATCTGTAAGTTGATGGGGAATACTGGATTCTAGCCATAAAATAGGTGAAATAGGGATGTCCCCAGGGCTTCCTTTATTCAGCTATGATCTGCCCAGAGGGTGAATCTAAGATTTTGGTGCCAGTCCCGGGGGTTCTTTTCTAATAGATGTTTGATCACTTCAAGTAGATTCTTGTTGGTTGATTTAACAACACCATTTCCCTGGGGGTAATAGTTGCTATAAAACTTCAGAGTGATCTTCCTGTCATAGGTCCATTCAATTAATTGTGCCAAAGAAAATGCCGGACCATTGTCACACACTATAGAAAATGACATTGTGAATCTTGTGATGATGTTTTCTTCTAGGAATTTAATGACTACATCTTTCGTGTTGTTTTTACAAGGAATCACTTCAGACCACCAGGTGGAATAGTTGGTAGTAGTCAAAATATACCCGTGGTTGGAAGATGAGTTGGGGTTGATTTCCTAAATAAATTCAAATGCCCATTGGGCGAAGGGTCTAGCTTCGAAGACCAGTTGCAGGGGCATGGCCGGGTTCTACTCATGATGTGCCACTATTTGGCAAGTATGACATCTCCTAATGTGAGTGTAGACATCCTTAAAGATACAGGTCTAGTAGTACCCAGGTTGGAGGATCTAATGGGCAGTGGAATCAATTGAGCCATGCTCGGTTCCCAACTGCCCATGAAATTCCTCAATCATGTTTTCAGCTTGGTCCCTGTCTATGCATTGGAGGTATACCCCTTCATAATTCCTGCGGAAAAGCATTCCATTTTTGATCATGAAGTGCGTGATTTTTAACTGCAGGGCATGATATTTGTTTGGGAGTAGCCCCTCCGGGCATCTGTTGTTCAACAATAAGTATACCAAGTCAGTATACCATGGATCTTGAGTGATGGACTCCACTGTGTATGTATGGAATTCGATGTTGGGAGTCTCTTCTTCCATCGCTCTACTTAGTCCCTGGCCTCAAACTATTTTCATGGGTTGCATTTGGAAATCGTACTCTTGGAGGATGGCCATCCATTTCCCCCATCTTTCACCCAATTCACTCTGCAGGAGCAGAGACTTAACAACTTGGTTCAGGATGATATCGTGCACTTTTCTCTAGAGAGTATAATGCCAGAATTTCTTCACAGCGCAGATGAGAGAAAAGGCCTATTTTTCCAAAGGCGAATACTGGACTTCGACGTTCTTAAAGGGGGAGTTCATGAAAGCTATTAGTCATTCTTCCCCTTTGACTTTCTAGGTCAAAACTACCACAATAGAATGCAGTGAAGCAAAGGAGTATATATGAAAAGGGAGGGAATAGTTTGAACTAGCCAAGACTAGTGCCTCCATAATCATTTGTTTAATCTGGGCAAATGCATGCTTTGCCTCCGGACTCCACTCAATCTTTGTGTCTTTCTTCATCATTTCATCAAGTGGCTTTACTATTTCGGCAAATCCAGTTATGAACCACTAGAAAAAATTGATCTTCCCAAAGAAAGATCTCATTTCCTTCTTGCTGCCGGATATTTGTAGATTCAGCAGCGCCTCTATTCTCTCAACGTCAATGGATATACCCTTCTCGGAGACAATATGCCCGAGCAACTTCCCTTTAGTGACCCCGAATATATATTTATTGGGGTTTAGGGATATTTCGTACTGGTGACATCTCTCACAAATTTGGGCGAGGTGGGAAGAATGATCACGCTTGTCCTAGGAAAAGACAGTCAAATCATCCATGTAGATGATTATGCACCAGTTTACTAGGCCTTCAAATGTAATGTCCATAGCCTTTTGAAATGTGACCCCTGCGTTGATCAGACTAAAGGGCATCCTTTGGTATGAAAATGTTCCCCACTTGGTGGTGCACACCATTTTATCTCTATCTTCATACTTAACCATGACTTGGTTATACCCGGAGTACCCATCCAGGAAGGACATCATTTGTGATCCATTTACAATTTGTAATACCTCATCCAACGAGGGGAGAGGGTGATTATCCTTCTTAGATGCCTTGTTTAAATTTTGAAAATCCACACAAAGATGGATCTCACCACTTTTCTTCCTCATAGGGATGAGGTTGGAAACCCACATAGTATGCTAGATTAGAAAGATGATCCGGGTTGATAGCAATTTTTGTACCTCTTGATGAATTAGAGCTTCGATCAGTGGGTTGACTGGTCTTTTCTTTTTTCAGAAGGGCTTAGCATCAGGTTTTAGCGGGATGGTATGGGTCATGATGGATGTATCATAGGTCTTCAAATCCTCATACCCCCATGTGATTACATCAATGTATTCTCAGAGAACTGCAAGAATCTTCTCCTTCTCCTCGGGGGAGAAAGAGGTGCCAATGTGCACCAGTTTTTCTTCACCGGCCTGGCCGATGTTTACCTTTTCAAATTTTCCTCCCTTAGAGGAGGATGATATATTCTCCCAGCCCTGAGGGTTTGAATCAAAGATTCATTCTAGCGCTACCATCCCCTTAGGGATGGTGTTGGTTGGTAATTCTATGATCCCATCATCTTCTTCACCCTGTCCAGTATCATCGTGATCTCTCTCTTCCACTATCTGGTTCTCAAAAATGCTAATATTGGCCATGAAGGCTAGGATATGTTGATCATCTTCAAAAACCTAAAAGTGGGTGGCATTGTCTGGGTTGAACGGGGTGAGGATCATCTCAACAGAGAATTTTTGGAGCTAGGAGATAGCCATTGGCTCAAGGGTGCTGGTAGATACGACGAGAGCATCTGGAACGTAGTTTCTTTTCTAGGGAATGAGTTCAATGCTGAAGGCACCAAAATCCTTGATGAGGCTCCATTATTAGTTGCAATATACTGCCAACCTTTTATCATGATAGGTGTATTAGCTCTAGACCTACTTTACGATCAACTCTGAATCACCCAATGCCTGGAGCCGGGTGATTCCCTTTCTTAGTGCAAATAAGAGTCCAAGGACCAAGGCCTCGTACTCTGTAACATTATTTGTGCAGTTTAACTATAGCTTGTAAGATGCGAGGAAAGATTTCCCCTGCGGGTTGATCAATTCCACTCTGACCTTATAGCCTTGTTTGGATTGGGACCCGTCAAACTTCAAGGTCCACAAATCATTGTTTGTTGTATGGGGCTGGGCAGGCGAAGTGGCCTTTGGATTATTTTTGGGAAAGTTGGGAGGATTTTCCTCTGATGATGATAATACGTGGATGAGGTTTTCCTCTGGAGAAGCCTATGGCTGGGATGTCTGGACAGGCGGCATCGTGGGGATACTGTCGGGATGATTTCTAGGTCCAGGCATATCCAAAAAGTGTTTCTTCTCCCAGAGGGCGTTGATGTGTCAAGTAGTAGTGGAAAAAAAAGGCTCACACTCTAGTTCTGAATGTTTTTGATAATGCACCTGACACTAGGTGTTGGATAAGAGTGTAGCAGGGGTTGCTTCAGTACCCTATGAGTTAACCTCACCCCTTAGTTTTCTCGTCTAGGTCCTGCATTCTCTGGGAAACAATGTGATCTTCCCTGGGGGTGAAATCAAAGGTCAAGGTTTATAGGGGTTGGTACACCTCAAGGGAAGTCTCAAAGAAGAGGACTTCATTTACCCTCCCGACTTTGGTGAGGGCCTATTTCATCTGGGGCTCACTTTCTACCAAGATCTGGTTAGATTCTCCTTCCCAGGGGAGCTACAAGTGGGAGAAGTTGGTGGAGAAATAACCATTGAGGGACTTAGACCAATTGCAACTTAGTAACATCCCATAATTTTCTAGGATTTCCACCACATGGATATCAATTACACTTGCTATCCTAGGGTCTTGGATGAGCTGAATCCAGACATTCTTTAGCTCACCTACCATTTTCACAATAGTCTTGTCCAGCTGGACTACTGCGCCATTAGATGGAGTAGGATGAAATTAGAGCTTTTGGCATATGGATAGGGGCATGACGTTGCCCGAAGCTCTAAAATATACCAAGCAATTGTAAAGGTTCTCCCCTTGTATGTTGAAGCTTAGTAAGAAGGGAGGATCTTTGGTGTTACCCTGGAAGACCACCGCATTAGCATCGTCAAAAGTGACAGTCTTGGGTGGACAACTGACAACTTCTGGGGTTTCCCAAGAGCTTTAGAAGAGACTTCCTCTCCTCGGGATAGTTTAGAAAAACCTCCATCAAGGTCATGGAGGTGGTGGTGTGTTCTAATGCCTTTGTGATGTCAAACCTCCCCCCGAGGAATTGTTGGCTTCCCTCAGCTGGGTCCTTAGCTTGGTTAGAGCTAGACCCTTTCAGTGGGAAGGGGCGATCAGTTGTGTTATCCTAGGGAGGGGTGTCTTTAGAAGGTGTGGGCATGTAAACTGGCCCTTAACCAACTGGACTTTGGGTGTTGTAGGGATTCCTTGGGTTGGTGAAGGCATTGGTCTCAAAGGCTGGAATAGATTTGTCAAAGAACCCCTATAGTCCGGGTTCTTCTTCATCTCCTTTGTCTTCTCCAAAGAAGATGGTCTTAGAGGTGAAGGCATCATGAGTGGGCTCTTGAATGGGGGGTTCCAAGGGAGTAGGATCAATAGTTTTTTGTCTGTCTAGCTGGGAGATCATTATGACTTTCTCTAGTGTGGCACAATTCACCTCAGAATGAGAGCTGATGTTGTGCAATCTACACCAGTTGGTCAGGGGCTAGAGTTCTACTACTGGCATGAAATGGGAAGGTCCAACACCACCCTAATTGGTGTTTTGGTTTGGAGGAGGACCTCCAGAGTTAGTGTTGTTGTTCCATTGCTGTTGGTTGGGCTGAGGCCCATTGTTGGAATTCCTTCCTCTGACATTGTTATTTCGTTGGCCGGAGAAGATATTCCCTCTCTGGGAATTGGAATTATTGGGTGCAAGAGAGCCCACCTTTAGCTGTCCCATGTCCATAGTTATTGAGGACAATAGTCACCGGATGGATTCAACCTCAGAGGGCAGCTGGGTGTTCGTGTCATAATGTGACAGTTTTTGTGGTTGGTTCCTAGGAAAGGCAGCGACAGGTACCGGAGTCAAGGGTGGAAATCTTCTAGCTGTGGGTGACTAGAAGAAAGGCACTCTGGAAGGTTGTGTCTGTGGTTGTTGTGTTTGCTGCGGCTGGTTCCAGGGAAAGAATTTTAGACTTGGTATTGTCTGAGCTTGCGATGGGTATATGTATCATGCCTATTGGTCTATCAGCAGTGGTGGGGGATTCATAAACATCGTAGGGGAACCCATTGCATGATTGGGGTTGTATCCCCCAGTGTAGGAAGTTTCACTGGGTATCATGTTAAAAGGCATGCTTTGCCCAATCCCACCTAGAGATTTGTTGAGACCGCGTGACAACTCCAAGGCTAGGTTGTAAAATTTTTCCAGAGTATCCCAGTCAGTGGGGCGGTAGTTCTCCAAAGGAGAGTGGAAACAAAAGGGTCCATTGTGTTTAGGTATGTCTGGATTGTCACCTCCAGGGGTGGGATGAAAGGACCCGTGCATCGCTTCAAGGTGCATTGGAACCTATGGTTGAATGCTACAAGGGGCTCATTTGGTTCCTTCCTGATGGAGATGAACTAGCTGTGGGACCACATTGGGTCCACGTACATGTGAAAGGCCACCAAGAAGGCATCCTCCATGTCCTACCAACTATTGATGGAGTTCGCGGGTAGGTTAAGGTACCAGTTCAGCTTGTTCTATCCCAAGGATAGAGGGAACATCTGGGTCACAACGTCTTGATGTTGGATCCGGTGTCGGTTCATGACATCTTTGAATGCATGCAGATGCTCTTCTACGGTTTGTGAGCCTAAGTGCTCATATCAGGGAAAAATCTTTTCTGGGTGTGCAGGAAGATCATTGGTTTCACCTGGAAACGTTCTCATTGGGGATCCGGTGTTGCCAAAGTAAGTAGCCATCGGGGGTGTTGGGTTTTGGCGAGGCTAAATTTTAATCCCCAGGGTTGTCTAGGAGACTTGGGTATTCTAAGATGTACTAGATGCCTAGACAATGGCACCTGGCTTGGCTTTCGGGGTCTGTTTCTTTCAAGCGGGAGGCTCGAGTTTGACAAACCTTCTGAGATTGGGGGCTAATCTAAGGGTTCTTTTGAATCAGGTTGGTGAAAATGATCCAATCCCACTAAAGGTTTTCTTCATAAAACTATGGCTTGGGGAACCCTCAGGTGGTGTAAAGTTTAAATCCTTAGAAGGGGATGAGCTCATGCCCTCCTTATAGCGCCAGTTTCTATTGACAGGGGTTTGCGACCAGGTCTGCCAATAGAGGTAAGTTGTCACCAGGTACTGGGGTACTGACCAACTTTTCCTGTAAAGGTTTTATAGAGAAATGAGATTCTCCAGGCCTTCAAGCATGTGAGAGTTGAGTCTCGACAGTGCGGGAGCTAAGTTGGGCATTGTGACTATTTTGTTTGAGGGGGATAGCTGGTTATCTCGGTTCATCTACTGCGGGGATTTAGGTAAGTGAGGTTTCCTGCAAGCATTCGTTAGTTACCGAATAAAATTCAAAAGATAGGGCAGAGTTAGAAATAATCCATCTATCTATAGTCATGCAAATACATTTAAAACATCAACCATGCTCTAACATGCTACACTAAAATACTGAATGCGTGCACAACCATCAATTCATACATAATCAATACCGAGGGGAAAATAAGGTCATTAATCTACTTAAAATATCAGAGCAAGGGACATAAGAAACATACAATGCAAAAAGTATTAAGTCAGAGATCAAAAGACCAACAACAACATTGCTAGAATCCCTCTTTCTTCATTAATGGCGTTCCAACATCACTAGTGAGTACATCAATAACTCTAGGGGAGAATCTATCTACTGAAAGCTTCTAAAGACTAAGGAGCATTGAGCTCTTCAACTATGAGAACTGAAAAAACTCAAAATGCTATAGCTATGGACTGCAAAATCATCAATTTGGCCGACCTTTGGAATGAGGTCAGACTTATTATTTATACCCAAACTTGCCCTAAAATTAACCTAACTTATCTTTACACTCAATCAATAAAATACAATTTCTGGTGGCCAATACTACCTACACCATGTTACAACAACCTCAGGAAGAGCAGAGGTCTGACATGTCAGAGGAATGAGACAAGAAAGGAGGTATGGAAGAATCAGCCTCGAGAAGAGAGCTAAAGGGAGAATAAGGGAAATTTGATCCCTTGGGGATCGAGGCTACATGCCTCATTAATGGAAAAGCGGCTCACTGTCTCTGATGCACCAGGTGTTATGTTGGAGCGACGCCTTGGGAAGACCACCTGTCAGAATCATCTTTGAGCATACGTGCCTTGTTGGAGTCACATACCTTCTGACATCCTTATTAACTATCTGACAATGACCGGTCAGCTCTGGGGAACCTACACGTGGATCATTCAAAGAATACAAAATTGTGGATTTGAAACTCTGGGATCTGGGAGCTTAAGCTCAAAGAATAAAGAATACAAAATATGCACGGCCGATGGAATTCTTTGGACTCTGGAGAACCTTATTTCTCCTTAATATTTTTGAATGCTTCTAATACTTGGCTTATGCCTTCTTTTTCTATGTCCTTGATGCTATCCCATCGACTACGGACAGCCTCCAAATTCTCTTTGACCTCTCTGGCCCCATTTTAGAACTCATCTACCATCTTCACGACATCATGTGTCTAGATCATCATCTTGGATAATCTTGATAACCTACCCTAGTCAAAATCTTTGGCAACTAGATACAGGGATTCCATTTGTTCATCAAATTTGCTGAGGACGTAGTCCTCTGGGGTGCATGTCCTGGTGGTGAAAGGATCAACTTGCGATACTCTGACCACAAATGCCTGAAATAGGCCCACAAGATATTGAGCCGTGATCACCTTCTCTTTTAAGGCCTTAACTAGTTCCTTGCATACCTCGATTTTGAGGCCAAGTCTGGAGTACTAGGCCTGGAGAGAATCATATGATTCATCTCCCAAAATTCCCTCATGTGTAATGGCTTCTTCTCTGGTGTTGAAAATATCCTCCAACCCGGCTTTCCACTTTTCATACTTCTCCAAGTCCTACTCGCATACAAGAGCGGAGCCATTTTCCTGGCTGAGGAGGATGTTGATCTGGTAAAGATCAAGAGGGACACCACTAGGAATTGTCTTATGACAGCTATCTGCTCGATGAACCACCCATCCACAGCCTGCACCTTCTTCTTCATGGCCCAGAGGGAATCCACATCACCCTGTGCAAGCAAAAAACCAGAGGAAGAGGCTTCCGGATAGATTTCGGCCAAAGGCTGTGTAAGTTCTGCCAGAAGTGTGAGGAAATTTGCATTGGTTTCTCTTTCCTCCTTTAACTTTTGGCCTTGTTTAATGTACCAGGCCTCTACTGATTTGGTGGCCTCTCTCAGCATGTCTAGTTCTCCTTTCTTATCTCTCCTCCCTAGCACCACTTTTGTAATAGTGTAATCTTCGGGCCTTACCGCCACTGTATCTGCCTCTGGAGGAGGTGTTGCGATTATTGCAACCATACTTCTTATTGGACCAATTCGGAGGGTATGGACTATTCGTACCTTCTTAGGCTTTTGGGCCTCTACATTTTGGGCCATCATCTTGGCCAAGGAGAGTGGAACACTTGTCGCTGCCACTGGGGCCTTTCTCTTTCTTGATTCTACTAGCCGTTGAGGTGACTGGGGCGACTTTTCTATCAAGACCTAGGTATCTGGATTCTCTTTAGAATTCGATAGTGCATTCCCTGAATGTACATTTTCATTGAGCCTTTTCGCCTTTTCTTGTTCCTTTTCTTTCTCCCACCCTCTGGAGGCCTCAGTATTCTCCACTGCATTGGCATCCTCTTTCATGATGTTCAGAACTTCTTCTCCTCCGGTATCAGCATCACCAATATTTTTAGGGACTTCCCCTTCCTTTTCAACATTAGTTGGTTTGACATTTGTATCTTTAGGGTTTTCCCTATCATTCTGCTACTATTGTTCTTCAGCCTCATCGGTTTCATCTGCCAGAACATCTTCCTCCACTGGGACATCTTGTGGAGGTGGGTGGGGTCTCTGGCCAAAATTCAACAATGCGGCCACTTTTACCACCTCCCTGAACATACTCTGGGGCAATTGGTCATCCAGAGTAACCAGAGGTGTTTGGAGCATGATGAATGGGGGTACAGTTGATCCTATGAGTCTGGTTTCCCCAACCATCAGTTTCTCATCTATGATATTCCTAGGTTCATCCTTGGTCCCTTCGACCGGTGTCTTCTCCCGTTTGGGTTCCTTTTGTGTTTCTTCCTGGACGTCCTACTCTGTGGCAACTTCTTGTTCCGGGACTTCCTCTTCTTTTGAGGGGATATCCTCTTTCTCTTGGGCGGTGATCTCCTCTGCCACATGATCTTCGTCCTCATGAAGGTTCATGAGGTTGTCTACCCCAAAGACGTCATCAAAATAGTCATGTGGGGGAGAGGAATCAAAAATATTCTTAAGTTCGGGAGAATCCAAACTGACATCAACCGGAGGCCAGTCTGGCATTCCGAGGCTGTCGGCTATGCTTGGAGTGGGGGTCACCTTCTTCTTCTTCTTCCTTGCGGCCAGTGATAGGGATCCCGTCAGGCAAGCTGATGATACTAGAGTTATGAGGAGGCCAGAGGAAATTTGTACGCTTATCTGCTGGCTAGCCAGCCTCACCGACTCCATCTATTTCTATAGCTGTACCATTATGGGGGTTGGGCCTTGGAGAGGAACCTTAGCTGGGGTGTCCTTTTCTCTTTCCCCTTGCTTGTGCTAGGTCTAGCGGTGGCAAAAAAAGTTGAAGCGGACCTTCGAATAATTGGTCCCTTTCGGGTGCTCCTGGGACACACCCGAGAAAAATAATTGACTGGCCTCCAAAATGGGGCAGCATACTCCCTCGATTGTCAAGTCTTCCTGGGTAGCCCAATCCACAGGAGGGAGATCCAACCTTTCTAATCCTTGCCCTTTGTACATTGGATCTTCCAGCGGCCCGTCATCTAAAAACCCCTTTGGAAAATTCCGAAGGTCAAGCACTTTCATAAGTCCCTTGGACATCCGCGAATGTTGACGGGCCTGGAGATCAAAACTGTCCTGATAGTCCACCCAAAAATCTTCAATGTCTTCGTTATGTGGTGGGGATGCCCGGGGAAGTTCCAAGGAAATATTTCCTAGAGGATCATAATTTTTCCTGGTGTGGTGGAATTCCATCAGTCCCAGGCTCTTCAACTCACCATCTGCCTCCTTTGTTGTGGTGAGGCTGCATGTATAATTCCTACAAGAAATTGGGAATGGGACGTTAGTGACCTTCTTCAATGTGAAGAAGGCGTGTAGTTCTAGGATCTACTGACATAATTCTAAAAGAATGATTTTATCCCCGCAATACTGGGGAATAAGATAGGTTTTCCCGGATAATCCGGTCACCCGAATGTATGTGTTGCTGGAACTGAATAAAATAATGGTCGTAAGTACTGACCAGGTTCATCGCCTCCTGCAATAACTGGTACCCAAAGTCCCGAGTAAGTGTCAAAATGTTTTGGTAAATGAAGGCATCATTTACCCTACAAAAATTTAGGAAACTGAGTTCCCACTAGATTTGGGGATAATGATCCCATGGTGTTAACTGGCCCAGCCCGTTCCCAAGATCACCCACTATTCCTAAACCCAGGAAATCTAGTCTCTATTGGGATAGCCCCCATAGCACGTAAGATGTCATATAGAATTTAGAACTCCAGATGATGCCCTTCAGCTATGTGTCCACATGATTGGCTATAATAGTCGCCCAGTTGAAAGTTTGGTTGTGGGTGGTGATGCAGTAAAGAAAGTAATACATCCATGCTGAGAAATCCTGGGCATGGGGCTATCCAAAGATCCTGCATAAAAATATAATGCCCGCCTGAATGGGCTCTTTGAAATCCCCACGGGGAATTTCCAACTTCATCTTTTTATGGTCCCTCTTCTGGGACTTCAGCCACTGAGTGTTGAGATATTGCTGGGAGACAAGAGCAACTTCCTCAAACTCCTGTAAAGACTTGGCCTGGTTGATGATGACGGACCCCTTGAATTGTGGAATCCCTAGCCCTGAGGTAAAAGTTGCTGCATCCAGATTGACATTTGTTGTTGGGTATTGTAACGGCTAGGGATTGGCAAGAAGAATAGTCCGAGTAGGTGCATTGTACAGTGTTGCTAGTTGAAGTATCAATTCTGGTGATTGCACCAAGCAAGGAAGGTTTGCAACCTTAATAATGTTGGAGGTAGCCAAATGAGTGGCCATACTATCTCCGCCGACCTTCAGTCTGTATATGGCTTGAATTAAGCCTTGCATTTCAACCCAAAGTCTGGGCTCTGTGTCCATTATTTCCTGCACTTTGGAGTCCACCTTGGACCCAACGAGAATGCCCTCCTTCAGGTATTTGGAGGTTAGTGGCAGCTTAGCCAACATCTTTTTGGCCTTGGTTTTTGTGGCCGCCCGAGTGGAGGTAGTAGGTAGCTGCAGGCTATTAGGAGGAGTGATCACCTCAGACATCTTGATCACACAATCTGCAACCTACAAGACCGTAGAACCGTCAATACATGATATAATAATAATAACTTTGCGGATCCTGGAGAAATTGTCACCATTTTGCACTTGTCCAAAAATGTTAGCACACATCAAAAATCCTGGAGTATTAAGACATACATGAGTTCGATTCTCATAAACATCCCGGGGCTCCATGGTATAGGACTAAGCGACAAAGATGGAATGAAGATCTAGGGGCTTCTCAGCACCTGGAGTCTGAGAGAGTTTTCCATTGTCGATGTGACCAGTAGGAAGATGTACTTGGATGACATGGGACATCACGTGGCCATGTGACAGGTGGCGTAATGGCATTGAAGGAGACAAGTGGGCTGACATAGGGGAAATTGAATGCCAGATGAGATGGGGTTTGAATGCCCACTCATGGGAAATTAATCCCTCCATTAAGGTGATATGATAGAGGAGAGAGAAAGTTTCTATGGCTTGAACTAGCGAGGTGTTGAGTTCGAGCCGTGGCGACTACCTCTTGACGAGCTCGACAAAGTGGTTCAAAACATGATGGAGTGTGATGAGATTGATAGGATGAAAGGATATACATGAGATATACACACTAAAATATAGAGGGTCGATGCTCTGTGAGGGCCAAAATGCATCTCGTAGAGCAACAACATGTACACAACATCTATAGAATATTTACATAGTGCACATAATTTACAAAGGCACTAAAGGTACCCTACGATAATATACAATATATACACTAGATTAAAAATACATAGAGGGAAGACAACCCTCTGGTAGAGCCAACCCACCAATGGGAGGCAAACCAGAAGCAAAATGCAAAAGTAGAAACAAAAATGAGAGAAAGCAAAAATAAACAAAAACAAGCACCATTAAAGCAAAAGACAAAAAACCAGAGGAACAAAGAACCAAAGAAGGAAAATGAGAACCAACCTAGAAACACAAAGGACACGGGGAAGACAAGCATGGGAAACGCTCTGCAATAGGTCCACCTTTGAAATATCACAAGCAAACACCATAAATCAATGCTCAATTAGCCACTAAGCACTGGGAGCAACTCGCTGTTTAATCACCTTAATTGCCTTAATATCACTCTGGATGCTCTAAGTGTTTTAATCGTGGTGACTGTGAAAATGATAGGTAACTTCCATTTATACCCCTAGGGTAAAAATATGTTGCATTCTTTTCGACAACTCCGGAACAGGCAGGCCTGCGAACTCTGGGCCTGGGGATTCCATGTAACCATACCTTCTCACAAAAGAAGACATCGTGGCGGATAATCCCAGAGTCTGGAAATAACAAACAAACTCCGGGACCAGGTTGTGGAGACACAAAAAGACAAAAACAAAAGAAAGACAACTCCCGTGGAAGAAAAGCCCGTAGGGAAAACAAAGAAAAAAAAAGGAAACAAAGGAAGACCAAAAGCGAAAAAAGGGGGACCCAACATTTTGCCTACAAAATGTAGGGATGGGTATGTAGGGCTTAACAATTTCTTAATGGGTCCTATGACCCCTTATGACACCTTACGACCCATTATAAATCCTAAGAGTACATCTTAGGGGTCATAAGGTGTCTTAAGGGGTCCTAGCATCCATTAATGGCTCCTAAGACACAGTAATATATCATATGACCCGTTGAGACCCATTAATGTATACTAGGAACCATAAGATGTATTCCCATGGTTCCTAAGGGGTGCTAAGGTGTCTTAAGGTGTCCTAAGACTCATTAATAGGTCCTACGATCGGTTATGACACCTTACGACCCATTAGGAAGCCTAAGAGTATATCTTAGGGGTCGTAAGGTGTCTTAAGGGGTTGTATGACCCATTAATGACTCCTAAAACACCTTATAAACCCTTACAACCCCTTAGGAAGCCTAAGAGTACATCTTAGGGGTTTTAAGGTGTCTTAAGGGGTCTAAGGACCATTAATGGGTCCTACAACCCCTTATGACACCTTACAACCCATTAGGAAGCCTAAGAGTACATCTTAGGGGTCGTAAGGTGTCTTAAGGGGTCTTAGGACCCATTAATGGGTCCTACGACCCCTTATGACACCTTAAGACACATTAGGAATCCTAAGAGTACATATTGGAGGTGATAAGGTGTCTTAAGGGGTTCTAGGACCCATTAATGGGTCCTAAGACCCCTTATGATACCTTACGACCCATTATGAATCCTAAGAGCACATCTTAGAGGTGTTAAGGTGCCTTAAGGGGTCTTACGACCCATTAATAGGTCCTACGACCCTTTAAGACAACTTACAACCGATTAGGAAGCCTAGGAGTACATCTTAGGGGTTGTAAGGGTTCTTATAGTGTCCTAAGACATAATAATATGTCCTATGACCCCTTGAGACCCATTAATGTGTACTTGGAACCCTAAGATGTATTCTTATGGTTCCTAAAGGGTCGTAAGGTGTCTTAATGGGTTCTATGACCCCTTATGACACCTTATGACCCATTAGAAAGCCTAAGAGTACATCTTAGGGGTTGTAAGTTGTCTTAAAGGGTCCTAGCATCCATTAACAACTCCTAAGACACAGTAATATGTCCTATGATCCCTTGAGACACATTAATGTGTAGTAGGAACCCTAAGATGTATTCTTAGGGTTCCTAAGGGGTCGTACGGTGTCTTAAGGGGTCCTAGGACCCATTAATGGTCCTACAATTCCTTATGACACCTTACGACCAATTTGGAAGCCTAAGAGTACATCTTAGGGGCCGTAAGGTGTCTTAAGGGGTCATAAGACCTATTAATGGGTCTTACGACCCTTTATGACACCTTACGATCCATTAGAAATCCTAAGAGTACATCTTAGGGGTCTTAAGGTGTCTTAAGGAATCCTAGGACCCAGTAATGGGTCCTACAAACCCTTATGACATCTTACGACCCTAGAGAGAGAGAGAGAGAGAGAGAGAGAGAGAGAGCACCAAGGAGAATCCATCAATATACCAAGTACATCAAATAAGATCAACTATGAATTTCTAAAACCTATAATGGTTTTCTAAATAGCATGTGATTGTCATAGTCATAAAGGATTAATATGCATTGTAAGTGGACCAATAGTGTCCAAGAGTGTTAAGGATTATTTAGGGGTTACTAAGAGGTTAGAAGTGTTTAGAATAGGTATCCAAGATTTTGGAAGAGATTAGGAAGTTTATAGTTTATAAGTTTTAATTAGTTTTGAGTTGTTTTCATAGTTGAAAGATTCAGATTTTCAAACATAACGGTTATATTGTATTTTAGTGGGAAACACATGCATATGAGTCTTTTGGTATTCCTCTTCGAATGTAACTGCCAAGAAATGGTTGGAGTGGAAGAGGAATCAAGTCATTAAATGATAGTAGAGTCTATTTTTTGTGGAGAGGATGCTGAAATGTATGAATTATTCTCTGAGATGTGAATAAAGTTTAGATTTTCTGCAAGTCTAAGATGAGTGGAAACTAGGCCGCTTCTGTCAAACGGTCCGAAGAAGAGAGAGAATAAGTATGCATGATATAAAACTAGTAATTGATGTTGAAGAATAAATTAAACTATAAAAAATAACTCTGATGGTTTTGAAAAGGATTTTCAAATATTCCAAAGAAAATTTTCTATATTTGGCAGTTTGATTTTTGTAGTTGTTAAAGCCTTCTGTAAGTAGATCATTTAGGCTTTCTCTAATTATCAATAGGCAGAAAAACATAAATAGGCAGAAAAACTTTCACAATAGGCAGAAAAACATAAATAGGAGTAATAGTAGCACATACCTTATAATGGAGTACCAATTTGACAAAGAACTTCCATGGAAGGCAAATACAGATCCTTCAGTTTTCCTACGCTCTGCAAACTTGAGTTCACTCTTAGAGTTATATAAAACTGCGATCTGGTAGAGAGATCCAGGCACATTAAACCTGTGATCCTCCTGAACTAGACAAAGGGACAATCTATTTGTAAACAACACATATTTGAAGATTTTATATGGAAGCCATAATTTTTCTGCATAATCTTCTGGAGATAAGTCAGTCAGATTGACACTATCTGTGTAATAATTCTTTTGCAGCCACGAAATTCCTAGTTTCACCACTAATTCAATTTCACTAGAATACCGCTGTATCTCTGAAACTAGAGGAAATGAATCTATTACCTTTTGTAAATGGTACAAATTTTTATTGTTTATATCATTCTCTTCTTGTTAAGAAATATGTTTCTTTGATTTAATTCCTGAAATGTCCTTGTCAAAGAACCCAGAACATTTTCGCACTTGTCTCTTTTTAAATAAAAATGATGGATATGGCTCAAAAACATCTTGGGTAGGACATCTTGTTGCAGCAGCAGCAAAGGTGAGCTCCAAATCAATCAACTCTGTATTTTTCAGTTCCTGTAATACTGATGCTCCAAAACCCAGTTCTTCAAACTTGTACAAGCTGAGGACAAATTTTTTTTTTTTTCATTCAGTTAATAGTAGATATCAAAAACTAAGGAAAATAAGAACCATGTGGATTAATTAACAATAAGCAAAATTTACTTCAGCACCCCTGTGGTTGTAGTAACAACAGTATGGGACCAAAAGATGCCTTTAATCTAAAAATTAGATTGATTGAAATATTTCTAGAAAAGCTGTGTAAGTTTTGTCTTCTTCTAAGTTTTAAATCATATTTTGTGATCTGTCATCAGAATAATAACATATAGAAGAATTTATAATTCTAAACCAAGGTTCTCTCCATGTGATGGTTAAATTTAACCACTTTGTCATAATTAATTAGTGTTCAAAAAGTATATTGAATTTGAGTAAACAAAACTAAATTACTGGGTTTTTATGAGGAGAAAATAAAAATTCATTCATTAGTGCACCTTTGTATATTCTAAATGATTCATCATAGTTATTGTTGGGTTCATAAGAGTTAAGCTTGTAAGACAGATTCAAGCAATCTACCTTAGATAAATGACAGACTTGTTGTCAGTGTATTTGTTTTGAGGGAAAAATAGAGAAATGGATGTGGTTGCTGTTGATTGGAAACTATAAATTGTAACCATTGTTGATAGGAGAATATCTAGTCATAGTAGTCAGGAAGCTCAAGATATGCGATACTTGAGCTGAACTTGGGTTCAATGATGATAAAAAAATATTTTAGTTTATTATCAAATTTGGTGTGGGTTTTGGTTTGTTTTATGGTTTTAAACATCTTTCTATAGTAGGAATATATATGGTTGATTAAGTTTACCAAATCAAAGTTTCCATTGATCAAATTTACGAAATTGAAGTTTTGTACATCTAAAATTAACCAGAAAAATTATTATTCAAAATAGGTGAAGATTGGGTTCAAAGACAATATTAAAGGTATTTTTCAAAGTCATATCTTAAGAAAAATTAGTATGTTGAAAAATTACCCACATTTTAAATTTAAGGAGTTTTATAAATTATGGACATTCTTAATTTATGAATTTTTATAAATTACCTACATTTCATATGAATTTCTATAAATTACCTATATTTTTAATATATGGAGTTTAATAAATAATGGATTTTTTAATGAATAGGGCATTCTATAAATAATTAAAATTACACTAATCACAAAAAAATAGGAGGATATGAAATCACTTGACGAATGTCACACGGGCGTAACCTAGAAATCCAGATAGACTAGAGACATGGGTAGAGCCCATAAGAAAAAACTAATTAACCAGCCGCTAAGCGACCAAAGTGGTGTTGGCGGAAGGTGGTGGATCTCTGTCATCCTTCTTCTCCCATACATCAACGGAGTCAGGGAGGGAACAACTATCCTCTGCATTTTCTTCTTCTTCATTCTCCTTCCTGGCCAGAGAAATAGTCAAGGAAAGCCGAGGGAGCCTCTTGGAAGAGCTAGGACACCCGAAATCTCTGCCAAAACCTGGCCAACCAGCAATGCCAAGAGTGGAAGGATCAACACCATTGGAAGGCCACCTAGAAGCAAAACCACCTCGTGGTGGTGAAGTTGAACGGTGACATGGGAAGTCTCTTCCCCCCACCAGATTGCTGACTAGGGGCCTAAGAACATGACGTGTGTGAACAATGGGTAGAAGAACTGTGGCCAAGCTGTCCACCATGGGGCAGAGAATAGTCATCAAAATTATAAATATCCAGTGACACTCTAGCAACCATATAATGGGGCATTGGCTCAGTGCTGTAGTAGCTCCTGCAAATGGGCCACTTCAAGAGCCATTTTGTTTGCTTGTACTTGAATCTGTAACATGACTTTATTACATATACATGCTTTAGCATATAAATAAATATTAATATCAAGAAAGTTGTGAGTAAATAGCATGACGTTTCTATCTTTCCATCAACTAAAGATAATTTCTATCCTGAAGCATGCCATATTTGTGTGAACTTGCAGAGAAGACTGGGTGAACCTCTTAGAAAAATCATACATCATGAGAAGGGTTCAGGTTGGAAGGGCTGAAAGAAGTCATGAATCCAAACCCATAGTTGTTGGGCTAATCTGTAATACCAGAAGAGACGCATGAATGTCTTATATTTCCAACAAAAAGGACAACGAAGATTTGGCACCCCCAGAAGCCGAAGGCAAGAGCCAAAAGGAAAGCCTTGGAAAAGAATACACCAGGAAAAATGGGCTACTTTAGGCTCAATAATAGAAGACCAAATGGTGAGAAATGTTCATCACTAGGTGGACTGGGTAGAATGCAAATGCCACTGAAGATTCAGAGTGGTAACCATATGAAAGTGAGGAACAAACTAGTGATAGCCCATCCTGGGCTTGTAGTTACAAAAAGAGGTGTAGGGAAACTAGCATGAATCCTTCCACCACGGCTTGGCATAATATATGCCAAGCGTGTGAAGCATATTTAGAGGCAGTACCAAGACCACTAGGTTGAATGTTGGATGATCTTTCCAAGTGAGGCGAAACAAAGACTGTAAATCTTCCCAAGTGTGAAGATTCATTGTAGCACGACAGAGAAGGTCATAGGGAGTGCGGATGACCTGCTTTCAATTTTGGATATTTTTAATTTACAGAATTTTATAAAGGCTAGAGAAAAAAACTTTGGAGGAAAGTTTCACAAGGTTATTCTATGAATCTTCACCAATTTACACCAAAAGTGTTAGTAAATTAGCTTTAAAATGGGTTATTCTATGAATGCTATTAAGTGCCACTTTCCATGTTTTAAACGGGTTCTATAGATTGGCCATTGCTAAGAATTTTTATTGTTGGGAGATGTAATAGTGGCTCTCAAAATAAGAGAATGAGATGTCATAGATGATGGTTAATTGGATTTATATTTGGCTAGCTTGTAAAAGGGGAATAAAGAACAAAAGTTTAATGTGGAGACTAGTGTGTATGTAGAATGGTGTGTGAGTGATTTTTTTTCCTCAATTTTAAGGTTAAAAAAAAATCAATCACTTCCCTCTATAGAATTTTGGAGCTAATGCTGCTTAAAGATCTAGCTAGGAATTAAAAAATAAAGCTTGCAGAAATATAGAAATACAAAAGGAAATAGAGCTCCACAAAAAAATAAATTATATTCATCACATTGGTTACAAGCTACAAAGAATATATAAAAACATGAACAAAAATTATGCATGTAAATGCATGTAATTTCTAAAGATTAACAACTAAATGGTAGTTTCTTGCTTTGATCCCTAAGAAGCCTGGTGCTGATTTGGTGGATGCTTTTAGACCCATCAGCTTTTGAAATTCAGTGTACAAAATTCTTTCTAAAGTTCTTACCTCTCGTCTGTTGAATCTTCTTCCTCAGATTATTTCCCCACAACAAAGTGGCTTTGTGCTTGGCAGGCATATTCTTGATTCAATTTTGATGGTTCATGAGGTCATCCACTCTACCCAGGTCTCTCTTAATTCTGGTTTCCTCCTCAAGTTGGATCTTTCGAAGGCCTATGATCGGGTGGATTGGGACTTATTGATCAAAGTTCTTAGATCCTTTGGGTTTGGAGAAATAATCCTTCAATTGATTTTTCAGCTTATAAGTACGTCTACAACTGCCATTCTGATCAATGGATCTCCTTCTAGGTTTTTTAAACCTTCCAGGGGTTTAAGGCAAGGAGATCCTCTTTCTCCTATCCTCTTTTCAATTTTGGATGAATGCTTAGGGAAATTTTTTCAAAAGATGGCCTCGAATGGGTCTTTTAAAGGCCTTTCCCCTTCCCCTACTTCTAGTCCTTGCTCGCATGAATAGTTTGTGGATGATACCATCTTAATGGGTTTTTCCTCTATTTAGGAAGAGAGGACTATCAAATCGGCTCTTACTATCTATACCCTTGGCTCGGGTCAAATAATCAACTGGGATAAGAGCTCCTTATATTTTATTAACACTCCTAAGGAAAGACAACATAAAATTGGCAGAATTATAGGCTGTAGAATTGAGCTTCTTCCTGCTACCTATCTGGGTCTCCCTCTTTGTCTTAAACCTCCAGACTCTTTCTGGGGGGTATTGTTGATAGATTTAATAGGAAGCTGACTGGTTGGAAAGGAGTTATCCTGAGCCAAGCTGGCAAACTTCATCTCCTTAAGGCGTCATTGCAAAGTCTCCCTCTCTATGCTGTTAGTCTCTTAAAGATCCCTGGGAAATATGCAGACATCATTGAAAAAATCTAGAGAAATTTTCTGTGATTAGGAGTGGAGGAGAAAAAGATATTTTCTTTAGTTTCTTGGGACAGGGTCTGCACACCTATAAAGTGGGGGGGGGGGCTGGGTATCCACCCTATTAGAGCTACCAACTTGGCCTTGTTGGAAAAATAGATTTGGAGAATTTTTGGTGTTAAAAGAGAATGGAATGATATAATTCATAAAAAATACCTCTTTTCCTTTTCCCATATTTCAGAATTCTGGAAAAATGACCTGAAAAGGATCTTTCATCCGACAGCATTCAAAATGCTAGGGATGTGACTTTTAAAGGGGCTAAGTGGTTTTTAGGAAATGGCAGAAAAATTCATTTTTGGGAAGACTGCTGGATAAAAGATTATCCTCTAAATTCTATTGCTGCCTTTCAGCCTGTTATCAATCAGTGTATTCAGAGATATGGAACTATGGTCAGGGACTATTGGAGAAATGGAGCATGGATTGATTTTTCCCTTTCTTATGAAATGTTAAAACCTCTTATGCTTGACCTAGTGATCTTGAAGGTTAAAATTTCAAGGGAAGACAAATCTTGTGGGGATTTCTTCCTTCTGGAACCTTCACGGTTTCTTCCTATTCTGAGATTTTATTAAAGCAACTAAATCCTCTCCCCTTTTGGGCTCAATTGTGGGACAAGTATTTAATTCCAAAATTAATATTTTTTTTTGGCTGGTTTTGCAGAATAAAATCCTTACAATTGACAATCTCTAGAAACGGGGAATGATGCTAAGTAATAGATGCTTTTTATGTAAAAATGCTGAGGAAACAATTTTCCATCTGGCCATTGACTGTAGATATGCTTGGGAGGTTTGGAATAAATTATTACAATGCTGGGAGATTAAGTAGTTTTTTCCCAATAACATGGAAAGCTTTTGTAATCAGTGGCGAAAAGAAGATTCCCCCATTGATAAACATATGTGGAATATTATTCCTCCCCATGTTATATGGTGGGTTTAAAGAGAATGCAATGACAGAGTCTTCAGGAACATTGATCTTCCTCCAAAAGTGATTGCTGATAAGATAAAGAGAAGTATTAAGGAAAACTTCAAGATGACGTCTGGCAGAATGTTGGATTTCAATGCTGGTGATATGGGTGTAATGATGGAAAATCAAAAACCTCATCCTAGAGAGAATGCCATCTGGCTTTCTCCCCCACCAGGATGGATAAAAATTAACTTCGACGGCACTGCCAAGGGAAACCTTGGCCCGACTTTCTATGGGGGCCTCATCCGTGATGACATGAAAAGTTGCTTGGCTACGGTAGCTTTACCTATTGGGGTGAAAAACAACCACGTGGCAGAAGCCATGGCCCTTCTTTAGATGCTAAAACTTGTCAAGAAATACATGGCACAAAAGGTGTGGATTGACGGTGATTCACTCAATATTTTAAAATGTATTAGTGACAAGACTAAGCCATCATGGACAATTAATGGAGATCATCGAAGAGGCTAGGATCATAATTAATTCCTTCAATCAAGTTATTATTTCTCATGCCTATAGGGAAGTGGATGGTACAGCAGATGAGTTGGCCAATTATGCAGTTAAGGCTAGGGACATCGTGATTTGGCACGATTATAAAAATCTGACCATCGATATCAAAGCCAAGTTGGCCTTCGACAGATCCCGAAGCAAAAGGGTTGATTGGGTATATCTGGAGAAGCTATGATGATTAGACATGTTTTAAAAAATCAGAGGAAAATAAGCACGGAAAGTGGTGTCTTTCCCAAGAACTCTAATTATAGACACGAGCTAACCCTTGTTAATTCCAATGTTACCAATTTTCGTAACAGTTGGATTCTCTCTGCATTTTTTACCATTTGTGAGAGCTGTGCGATCATGGGCAGTGGGCTTAACCGCAAAGAGCTGAAGGACTGTGTCAAATGGAGAAAAATGCCGGAAGCTTGGGATATTCTTGAGGAGGGTGGTCTTACCACCTACATGGAAAGATTGCATGGGGCAAAAGACAGTGCTACCAAATTATTTGTTGATTCCTAGAAAAATGGGGCTATTACCATAGCAGGCATCACTGTGAACATTAAAGAGGATTTCATAGCTGAGATTTTTGGGTTTAGCATGAAGGGCATCAAATTCTTCCAGGACAGTAAAGTTTCTCGAAAGGCCATTCGACGCTTTCCCAAGAGTAAGGAGGAGAAAAAAAGTCTTGTTAAAGAATCTGGAGGATGCTATGATGTAGCATCGTTCAAAGATATTTGGGCTACTGTTATGATGGTGATTATGGAGTATGTTACCCTGGATGGTAGGTTTAAAAGAGCCCATTCTTACCACTTTGTTTTGCTCTGTCATTTTTGGCATAAAATTAGGGTTTCCCTGCCTTTCTATATTTTGCAATCTCTCCATTCTAGCATTTCCCAGTACAAGAGGAAGGAGAAGAAACCCATTCTTCATGAAGGGTTGATTATTTTAATTGTTGAACACATAAAAAAGACGGCTACTGTAAGCCCTGTCATAACCCTGTCTAAATCTGGTTTGGGTAAAAGGAGAATTAGGGACGTGAATGTGAAAGATAAGAGTCCACTAGGTAAAAAATTAAAGAAGGATAAGGATACTACCATGCATACGGATACCTTTGCTGACAGTGTGGAAGGCTATGATAATATGGCTGATTCCACTGAGGAAGATAGTTACTCTGCTTCCTCAGTCTCAAATTCGGTTTTGGAGGACAATATTAACACGGATGAAGAGGTTACGGGCTCTATGAAAAAAGGTAAAACCTCAGATAGTAGGAAGAACAAAGAGGATAAGATGAAGGAGGAGGATGTGGGAGGTTAGAAAGTGCCAATTCTAGTTGAGTATGATAGTTTTGAAGACCATGATGTGCCTATATCTCCGAAGCTTGAAGTTGTTATGGATTGTGGTCAAGACACTAAGAAGGATGCGATGGAGGTGGAGAATACTTCCCCTACCAAGGAGATGACTTTACCTGAGGGGAAGACAGACAATGCCCCTGGAAATTCTTAGAACATCCCTTTCATCGAAACGGTGGACTTGTAGGAAAGGAATGTTCAATTACTGAGGGAAGACATGGACAATAAGATTGATCCCCCCTTTGGGGTCCTCCAAATAGCCAAAGCTGCTTCCATGTATTCCTTTCGGTTAATGAAATGGGTGTTCCAGGAGATCAAGAATTTAAACCTCAAGTACCGTTTGATTGTTGCTAAGATGGACTCTCTGCAGACTCAGCTAGAATCTAGCCCTAAAACTATGGCGGAGAAGGTTACTAATGATGAGGACAATAATGTGCAGTAGTTACAAGCTATAATGGAAACCATGGAGAATACCATGAAAAAACATATGCAAGACTAAAACAATTTTATGGGTTTGGCCATGGATTATTTCCTGACCATTAAAGTAGAGCTGGATACTGGGTCCCCCAGTAAAAAAATAGAGGATATCACAGAGAACCTGGAAGATGATGGCCCCAGAAAATGTACTAGATCTGCAAGAAAGAAGAAAATTCATGAAAGGATCCAGGAACTCTCAGAGTTCAATGCAACGATAAAGAAGATATCTGAAGCGAAGTAGAAAGCCGCTGAGGCTTGCAAGGAGCTTGTCTAGGGGTCTGGTTTCTGGAACTGGTGGTTTTTCTTTTTTACTAGTCTCTGGCTTTTGGTTTTTTGTTGTTAGTTTTAGCTTTAGCGTACTGGTTTCCAGTCCTGTTTCTTTTTGGAGTGCTAAATTTAAAACCTTTTTTTCTAGCTTGTAAGGGGTTTCGGGTCCCCACTGAAAACCTTTTTTTCCCTGCAATAAAAAACAACTAAATGCATGAACCCCCAAAATAGAATTGGAAGAGAAAGAGCAAGTTAAAAACAAGAATCCTCTTTGGTTAACTTACACATATACAATGCATTCATCCATAAATCACGGAGATAAGTGAATTTTAAGCTGCGATAACACCCCCCTTAAGCCTAACTAAGGATACTAACATTGAAAGGAAAGAGGAAAGAAGGAAAACCTAGTGGGAACAAACCCCCCCCCCCNCCCACATCTCTGTCATCCTTCTTCCCCCATACATCAACGGGGTCAAGGAGGGAACAACTATCCTCTGCATTTTCTTCTTATTCATTCTCCTTCCTGGCTAGAGAAATAGTCAAGGAAAGCTGAGGGAGCCACTTGGAAGAGCTAGGCCACCCAAAATCTCTGCCAAAACCTTGTGAACCAGCACTGCCAGGAGTGGAAGGATCAACACCATTGGAAGGCCACCTAGAAGATAAACCACCTCGTGGTGGTGAAGTTGAACGGTGACATGCGAAGTCTCTTCCCCCCACTGGATTGCTGACTAGGGGCCTAAGAACATGACGTGTGTGAACGACGGGTAGAAGAACTGTGGCCAAGTTTTCCACCATGGGGCAGAGAATAGTCGTCAAAGTATAAATATCCAGTGACACTCTAGCAACCATATAGTGAGGCATTGACTCAGTGCTGTAGTAGCTCCTGCAAGTGGGCCACTTCAAGAGCCATTTTGTTTTCTTGTACTTGAATCTGTAGCATGACTTTATTACATATACATGCTTTAGCATATAAAGAAATATTAATATCAAGAAAGTTGTGAGTAAATAGCATGACATTTCTATCTTTCCATCAACTAAAGAGAATTTCTATCCTGAAAGAATGCCATATTTGTGTGAACTTGTAGAGAAGACAGGGTGAATCTCCTAGCAAAATCATACATGAAGAGAAGGGTTCAGGTTGGAAGGGCTGAAAGAAGTCATGAATCCAAACCCATAGTTGTTGGGCTAATTTATAATACCAGAAGAGACACATGAATGTCTTAGATTTCCAACAAAAAGGACAACAAAGATTTGGCACCCCTAGATTCCGAAGGAAAGAGCCCAAAGGAAAGCCTTGGAAAAGAATACACCAGGCAAAATGGGCTACTTTAGGCTCAATAATAGAATACCAAATGGTGAGAAGTGTTCATCACTAGGTGGACTGGGTAGAATGCAAATGTCACTGAAGATTCAGAGTGGTAACCATAGGAAAGTGAGGAACAAACTAGTGATATTCCATCTTGGTCTTGTAGTTACAAAAAGAGGTGTAGGAAAACTAGCATGAATCCTTCCACCACGGCTTGACATAATATATGCCAAGCTTGTGAAGCATATTTAGAGGCAGTACCAAGACCACCAGGTTGAATGTTGCATGATCTTTCCAAGTGAGGTGAAACAAAGACTGTAAATCTTCCCAAGTGTGAAGATTCATGGTAGCATGACACAAAGGTCATAGGGAGTGCGAATGGCCTGCTTTCAATTTTGGATATTTTTAATTTACAGAATTTTATAAAGGCTAGAGAAAAAAACTTTGGAGGAAAGTTTCACAAGGTTATTCTATGAATCTTCACCAATTTACACCAAAAGTGTTAGTAA
>MU227044.1:266214-286013 GCA_018584345.1 Thuja plicata
CTCACATAATTTATATATATTAAAGATGTTGATATAATAATATAATATATAAAATATTATAATGTTTAAACATTAACATTTATGATCTTTAATGAAATATCTTTACTAGAGTATTATAATAAATATAGGTACATTAAAAGATGGAAAAAAATTAATTATTTAATACAACATTGTTATCATTTATTTTTAATATTAAAAGTATTTTTTTGGGTTTGAAGAAAAGATGATCTACTATACTCTTGATAAATTACTTCCATGTCATCATTAAGAAAGCTTCACCAAGTTGCAACCATAACGACATCCCTAGCTTAAATTTTTTGGCAGTGGCGACGGGCGATTACCAAGCGACGAGCAACTATCACCGTGCTTGGGAGAAACAGGACCTGCGAGAATGGCAGAAACCAATCCTGGATGGATGGCAAACTTAGAGCAACATTTTTCCTCATCAAGGCAGGGAACATCAAAGGGTACGTAATACTCCTGACGTTTTGGCAAAGGGCAAAGATTTTATGCATATTTTCAGACAGAGGCCATTCATCCAACGGGTCTATGAAAATGTAGAGGGTCCAAATCTGGGCCTTCAGAGGGTTGATTTTTCACGTAAATATAGATCTGTACCCAACCAGAAAGGTCCAAATTCTTCAACAAATAGGAACCCCTTGCAGATCTTCTCTGGCAAGGCCGTAGTCCAACCTGCCAAACCAATATTCGTAAACCCTCATTTCCACATCCAAAAGAGAGGCATACAGAGGCTCAAGCAGAAATGCGATTTGGCGCTAGAAGGTTCCCCTGCCCCCAAGGACACACACCTTAGGGCTCTCTCTAAAGGAAAAAAGAAAGTGGGGACCCCTCCCCTCATGGCCCCCTGTGGGGACTTCCAGGGCCACATCTTCTATGAACAAGGAGAGACTTCGAGATGGCCCCCTATCACTCCCCATCCCCCCTCTGCTTTAGGCCCCCATGGAACAAATTTCAAAATCCATTCTGGGCGGGAAAAATCCAAACCCCGGAGGAACCTAAAGGAAGCTATGAAATCAAGGCCAAAACTCAGTAAGGAGAAACAACCTATCTTTGACATTTGTAACGGAACCCTGCCAAGATCTCCGAACATAGAGGTAGTTCTTCCGCCCAAGGACTTTCTCTCAGATTCAGCTGGAGAAGAACCCCTCCAACTCAGAGCTCCCTTCAATCCAAAATCGGGTAGACCTAACCTAGTCTGGAGAAAGAAAGAGGGTCCCAATCTACAGAAATGGTTTATCAAAGATAAAGCAGATACATCTATTGCTCTTCTAGAACATATGCTTTGCCAACAGATTTCCAAACTTCGTCAATCGATGCTGGTAGGTACCTATTCAAATCCTCTGTTGTATTTTTTGCAAGTTAAGGAATGGGCTCTCAAATCTTGGGTGGGTTTGCAGAATTTCTTTATGCTTGATTTAAACTCCAACTACTTTGTGGCCCTTTTCAATTCAAAATCATCAAGGGACTCGGTTCATAAATAAAAAGGGTAGTTCTACTTGGGTTCAGCGCTATACACAATGGAATGGTCCCCTAACCTATCCATTCAAGCCAAGACATGCCGTTTCCTTCCCTTCTGGATCTCCCTCCCGGCACTGCCTCTCAAGCATAGGGATCCAGACATCATCGAAGCATTGGCCAACAGAGTGGGGATTTTTATTCATCATGATCTCTTATTCTTTGAGTACACCCATAAGGAGGTTAGAGTATGCCTCCTGATTGATTAGATGAAGGATTTTCCATCGGCCCTTTCAATCAAATCTAAATGGGGTGTTTGGTCTCAAAAACTTGTAGTTGAGGAAGCCAGTGTGGTCGTACAGAGACAAGATTTACTGGGCCATTTCAACTTCCAATGCCAAGACTCCAATCAGGGGGATATCAAAGTTTGTAAAGACCCTATCTCCAACCCCCACTTGTGTTCACTTTATAGGAAAACCAAGCATTGCACTCCAAATGATCTGCTAGGGGCTAGGAAAGAGAATCCTACTGGGATCCCCTCCATTTATGAAGTAGGCCTCATTATCTCAGAGTTTTTTCTCTCCCTGCATTATTTTCTTTGGCTATTTTTTACCTTTCAGTGCCCAATTAAGACTCTTTGTCTGAGAGCCCCAAGTGACTCCCAAAGTTTTCTCCAGGGGTCCCTATCTAAGCCTTCCCCTCCTTGTGTCCCTACCTTAACCAGCAAACCTCCTCCCCCATCTCGACCGCTAAAGCTGTCCAAGGTCGGAGACATCATGGTTGATCTGGGCGACCTTCCCCAAAATCACTCTCCTGGCCACCTCCCTGGGACATGCAAAGAATAGTTTCCCCCCCACCTTGGGCTTAGCAGCAAGGCCCCAGCTTCTCTGCTTCTCAAGTTGGCTTTTCCTCCGCCGACAAGAGCCTTCCAATGCTCAATCATGGACCAAGATGCGTGTTTAGATAAAATGGACATGGCTATGGACCTGCTGATAGACTCCCTGTTGCTGGAAATTGCTGATAAACAAATTAGATGGTCTGCCCCCACATTTTCCTCAGCTTCCAGTTGTGCCAATTGGAATTGATCACCCCCCTCATGAGCTGGAGATCACCGAAATAATAGAAGATGATCAAATGGTTAAATTTGACCATTGTGCAATCTTCCAAACTGTATTAGATCCTTCAAAGGAAGCTAAGCCAGTCTCTTATAAAAGGCCGAGGGGTAGACCTACTAGGGTGAGAAAAACTCAAGAGGAAATTGCTACTGGTACCCAACTAACCATCAGCTTCCAATAGACCCCAATGAAATGCAAGGCTGAGGCTTCAGATTTAATTTCTAAACAACTATCAGTAAGTAGGAGGGCGAGCTGCCCTCTCAATAAAATATGAGGCTACTATCATGGAATGTTAGAGGGCTCAACGCCCCTAACAAAGCACACATTACAAAAGATCAGGTCAAAGTGGGAGGAGCTGACCTGGTCCTTCTTCAAGAAACCAAATTATCAAAAGAGGCAGGGTACAAACTATTCTCTTCCTGGAAAACTGGGATTTTTCTCTCTCGGCAGCTGCTGGAGCCTCAAGGGGACTAGCTCTTCTATGGAACAGAAACAAATGCCAAATCAATATGATCTCTCAAAACACAAACTGGATGGTGGCTGAAGTTTCAATATTCTCCCTCTCTTTTATAATAATTAATGTTTATGCTCCTATTTCAGTCTTGGGGAAAAAAAGGCTTCGGTCATTCCTTTCTTAGCTTTTTCTAGGCTTGAATGATAAGAAAATTATCCTGGGAGGGGATTTTAATGCAACCCTGGGAAAGAAAGACAAAATGGGGGGAGCAAACCCATCTCCAAAAGTCACTAATGACTTTAGGGATTTTATTGATAGCAATCAACTTCTTGACTGCATCCCTTCAAATGGATGTATTACTTGGTCTAATAAAAGAAAAGGCATTCACTTTGTGGGCTCCAGATTGGACAGGTTTCTACTAAACTCCCTCTGGCTTCAGGATCACAGGACCTGCCAATCCTCGATCCTATCCTTAACAGGATCAGACCATTTTTCTATCACAACAGAAATTCAAACAACCATCCCCAATAATCACCCTCGGCCATACTTCAAAATGGAAAAAATGTGGTTTAGGGACCCACACTTCCTTACATTACTACAAAATTGGTGGTTCAATGCCCCACGCATTACTGGCATGGCTATGTTTAAGCTCTCTAAGAAGCTAGTTTTTATGAAACAAAAAATTAAACAATGGAATAAAATATCATTTGGGAACATTTTTAAACAAAAACCCGAGCTTCAAAGGAAACTGGAAGACATTAAAGACAGTATCCTCAGCAAGGGTTTGTCCACTGAAATATATGAGGAACAAAGAAGGATCACAAGCAAGTTAGAAGAGGTGCTTAGCTGAGAAGAAATCTACTAGAGGCAAAGATCCAAAGAGCTGTGGCTTTGAGATGGAGACAAAAACACTACTCTTTTCCATATGTCAGCCAAAGTCAAAAGACATAGAAACATGATTTTTCAAATAAAAGATAATAACGGTCTTATCCTCAATCAGAATAGAGATATCCAAATGGAGGCAGTAAGATATTTCACCAACCTACTTTCAGCAGATGTTCGAGAAAATCAGAACCAACACACTCTCCCAATCATTAACCATATCCCTTCTTTGGTCTCTCCCTCGGACAACTTGGCTTTGCTTGCACCGTTTACTTTAGAAGAAATAAGATCCATCATTTTTTCCATGGATGCAGACAAAGCACTGGGCCCAGATGGTTTCACTCCTTTCTTCTTTCAAAACTGCTGGGATTTCATGGGTCCAGATATTCTGAAAGCAGCGGAAGAATCTAGAAAACACTCATGCATGCTCAAACAGTTTAATAACACAATGATCACACTCATCCCCAAGTGTCAACATCCACAAACTTTTGCAGATTTTTGGCCAATAGCACTCTGCAACATGATCTACAAGATTATTTCTAAATCTATGGCTTCTTGCTTGGGTAAATTAATCCCTAAAATCATCTCAGAGCAGCAAGGTGGATTTGTTCTAGGGAAAGACACAGTAGAAGGGGCCCTCATTGCACATGAAGTGCTGCACACTATCTAAGAAGAGGGTCTGCCTACCATGATCCTTAAGCTGGATATGACTAAAGCCTACGACAAGCTAGATTGGAAATTTCTGTCTGCAATTATGACCAAAATGGGTTTTCACACTAAATGGATTAAATGGATTCAAGCTTGCATATCAGGTGCAAAATTTTCAATAATGATTAATGGGAGCCCGTGTGGGTATTTCTCCTCATCACAAGGGGTTAGATAGGGGGATTCTATCTCACCATTCCTTTTTATCATCTTACTAGAGGGTCTCAGCATGCTCATTGCTCATAAAAAAACTTCAGGTCTGTGGGAGGGGATCAACATTAGACAATCTCACCTATCCATTTCACACACCCTATTTGCAGATGATTCATTAATCTTTGGTAAAGGTTGTGTTAAAGAGGTTGAAGTTATTAAAGACACTCTGGTAGAATACTGTGAGGCATCAGGCCAAAAATTAAATGAAACTAAATCCAAAATTTTCCTCTTCAACATCAATCTGAAAGCTGCTAAAATCATTCAGCAAAATTTAGGCTTCTCAGCAGCCAATACCCCTAGTGAATACCTGGGCACTCCTTTCTTCCAGGGCAAAGCAAAATCAATGTTCTGGGATGGGGTGGTAACAAGCATTAGGGAAAGGATCGCTTCATGGAAAGCCAGATGGCTTTCCCTGGCAGGTCAAATCCTCCTAGTGAAGTCAGTGTTAAGCTCTATATGAAATTATATAATGTCTGTCATCCTTGCCCCCCCGGGGGTGATAAAGAAAATATCCAAGTGCTTAAAAGGCTTCATCTGGAAAGGGAACATTGATAATAAGGAAAAAATTCCCCTGGTTTCCTGGAAAAACTTTTGCAAACCTAAACCAAATGGGGGCTTGGGCTTCCATAAACTGCATGAGAGGAACCTCAGCCTGGGAGCCAAACTATCCTATAAAATATATGATAGACCCGAGAGCCTCTGGAGCCAACTTATCAGGACAAAATACCTATATGCGGACACCAAAAAGAGAATCTTCTCAATTTCCAACCCCCCTCAGGCTCTGCCATGTGGAATTTCATTATCACCAGTAGAAGCATTATACTCCCCCACCTGTCATGGCAAATAAATTCAGGATCACAGGCACTGTTTTGGGCATAATCATGGAATGGCCACAAAAAACTCTCTTCTAGTCAACATCTCCAATCCACCAGAACAGTGCTTGAACAAGAATGGGGAGTCAAGGTTCACGACTACTTCACACTACAAGAGGGAAAGTACAAATGGAAAGACTTCTCCCACCTCCCGATTCCTCCTAATGAAAAATCAGAGCTCCAAAACATATTAAGGAACAAATTCCTATCCATCAATGGGGAGAAGGATAGGCTGATATGGACAAAAAGTAAACCGGGCAGTTACACAGTCAAAGAAGGGTATAATTCTCTGGTATATATATACCAAACCAAAGCCTCCCCATTCACAAATTTGCATGGCACAGTGCTATTCTTCCAAAAATTGGTGCATTTACATGGCTCGCTATCCAAGACAAGATACTAACAAGCTCAAGATTAAAGAGATTGGGGATCATGGATTCCTTCCCATGCCCGATATGTAGATTAGTAGAAGAAGACACAGACCATCTCTTGGTAGGATGTGACTTCGCCCAAAAGGTATGGAAATGGTGCCTAAACAAACTTGGGTGGCAGGGCCCCCTCCATAAATCCCTGAAGATGATTCTTCTCCAGCGGCCCCTCCTCCATCAAGAGACTTTCTTCTCTAGTATTTGGTGAGTAACCCTAGCGGCAGTAATATGGAACATATGGTGGGAAAGAAACAAAAGAGTATTCAGACACCAACCTTTCCCGACAGAATAGGTTTATATCTTGGCCGAAAAAAGTATATCAGAAATGGTGAATGCTCATGTGGCTAAGACTAAGAAACTCTCATCCACATTCTCATCTTTCAACAATGGAATTCTTAACAAATGGAAACAAATCCACATTCCATTCCATGGAGTTCTGATAGGTAGAATTCCCAAGCAACAAATCAGAAAAGACTACAAATGGAAACCCCCAGAGGGTAATTTTATCAAACTTAACTTCGATGGTGCGTGTAAAGGCAACCCTGGGAGATCAGGTGTAGGTTTTGTCCTGAGGAAGTGGGACAAATCAGTCGTTGTAGCAGCACATTGCAACTTACCAGATGGAACCAATAATCTAGCAGAAGCTAGAGTTATCCTGTGTGGAGTCAGACAAGCTTTACGTTTGGGGGTCTCTGAGCTGCATATAGAGGGGGATTCACTGATCATCATCTCATACCTATCCATGAAAGCATCAGTTAACTGGGAACTCCAATATGTACTCAAGGAAGTCACAAAGCTCCTTCCCATATTCTCCTCATTCAGAATCTCACATTTCTACAGGGAAGGTAACAAACTCGCAGATTGGTTAGCGAATCTGGGGGTAGAAGACAACATGGTAGACTGGGAATCAGACAATGCCCAGGTACAAGTAAATGAAATACCAGAATTCCTTAAGGAGGAAGTGATGTAAGCCTTCCACCCTAGTTTATCAGCGGTAGTACGTACAGAAGAAATAAGGTAATTATATTAATCAACATGTCCCGAACACAACACATCGAACATGTTGAATATATATTCAGGGCAGGGTAGCAGGAAATTGCACCATCCCACATGTGCCAATTACATATCATCACATACCTATGGTATGTAATTAGGGTAGGGTACTAAAAGGACCTATGGAGAATCGAGGCTTGTACGCTCGCACAGGCCAATATACAAAAACTCCCCAACACACACATTTGGGCCATCGATGCCCTGTCAAGAAGCGGTGAGAACTTAAGTGCTTCAGCAAAATCGCACAAAAAAGGTGAGCTGACATCCCTATCACATACTTGTCCTTCTGATTAATAACAAAGTATTAAAATTTCCTCTGAGAGCCAAATATCCTCAGAATCTACAACACGAGGGGATTAAATGGAAACTATGATCTGCTTATCTATGTCCGAATATGCCCAAATCCACAAGAGAGAGAATATCTCTAAAAATTAGAAACTCATGGGAATTAATTAGAGTTATTAAATAGGACAGACCCATGTGATAGGCATCATGCTAATTAAAGAAGGGAACGACTCTTTAAATATCTAATCCCTCCACTTAAACCAATACTCTGTTTCCTTCAATTTTTATCAAGCGGAAAATTAACAATGGGCTACTATGAACAGAATCTGCAAATTTGCTTGAACGTCAAGAACTGGGAACACCCCATTTCAGAGCCATACATTGATAGATAGATGCAAGTGATGCTTAAGGCCTTGCCAAATAAAATACTAGATGCAATAAAAGGCGTCATAGGGGATGAGATTCTGCTACCAGACGTGCCAAGGCACATCTACCACTCCCAGGTCATCTCAGTATTCCTCTCTAATTGGTATGACATGCTCCCTGACTATACGTTACTTTTAGATATGGCTAGCAAAGTAATTCATCCTGAATATGTTTCATCTGAGGCAATCCACATAGCACTACATAAGTACAACCTATAGGGATCAAAAGCGTGGGTTGGGTGCCTTTTCCCTCCTGAGCGCTTAGAAGAGAAGAAAGAGTGTGCGAAGCTGTATGACATACTCAAGCAGGCACTGGAGGGACGAGACCAGGTGATGTTGCGAAAAGAAGTGTTGAAAATTATGGATATTCTTCCAAATGACATGGTGGCCAAAGCATTCTTTCTTTTCGAAAGACTGTCTACTATCATAGCATATGTCAAATCTGGCCTCTCAGAGTCTACCCCATCAGTGCTATCTCCAACTTCATCAAAGAACTCCCAAGGCAGAAGCGGGCAATGACAGGGGAAGCAGCAACAACAGCCGTAATGGTATACAAGTAAGAAAATGCCAATTTTGATCTGTTCTGGGCATTTTGAAAACATTACTCTTAAGGCAGGCCATATAGGTTAAGGGCCCCATCAACATATATTCTTAGTATCTTGGGTCGGCAGGGACACCCTCCCCTATTTTTTCTATGGTAATGGATTTTGTCCAAGCGGAAACTACTTACGTATGTAAAGTTCATGCCTTTGTCCTGTTCTACTCTACTTTTTCCCTTACTATAATATTTCTCTATTTGTATGTAACGACCAAGGATTAAGGGTTTTCTTTCTGCTTCTTTCCCTTATGAGGCCTTGAAGCAGTTTTATTAATATATATTTCCCAATGGCACTGCCATTTTTACCTTAAAAAAAAAAAGAAAGCTTCATCAAAAGATGTGGAAAGTGAAACATGTTGCAAGTGTGTATTATTATTTATTTTATTACTTATTAGTAAAATGGCAAGGGGGAAGCATAAAGGGATCTACTTGGGAAGTGTTATCTTTCTTCCATATAAATCACGTATTTATTTAAGGAGGTAACCTATATTTAATAAAGGTGGGTGTATTTTGGTTGTTTGACGGAGATTATATTATGCATGTAATTTTTTTTTTTCATTTTTATTTTACATTGGTTATGTATTTAAATATTTTGGTGAGTATTTATTAATTGAAAAACACATCTCATTACATTGGATTATTTATTGATTATTGGTAGCATAGATTGGGGTCATGTTGCATTGAGAGTGTTTAAAAATAGTGTTTCCTTATGACAGATATATCTTGGAAAGGTCTACTCTCTTTGATAAGGATATACAATATTATTTTGATTTTGGGACCTTGAGAATTTTATTATTGTTTTAATGTAATATTTGTAAATAACATTAAAATAATAATGTAATGGGGACAATGGAGACAATGGATTTTTGAAATGAGTTATAAATCTAAGGCAATACAATATGAATAGAATAGTTGAAGTGTAATAAATCAAGTACAAACATGTTATTTTCTAAACAATACGTGGACTCAGAATAATTAATTGAAGGACAAGTATTTGATAGTACTAAATAGATATATATTATAAATAGGCAACAATGTGATTAGGAAGATGATATCATGGATGCATTAATGTTCATGACTATAGTGCAAGGGCATTGGTGGTCCTCAACTCTAAAAGAGATTTACACTTAGAATTTGAAATAAATAAGCATTATTTTAACTTCTTGTGGTGGTGGATTTTTTGGGGGCCCAAGAGAACTCCATTGTACATATTATTCTACATATATATTAGAAAATGTGTTTGTTCATGTTTATTATGTGGAAGTGAAGAAAAATAACCACCCTCCAAGAAGAACAAAGAGGTGGGGGAGTCTTCTTGCTATCTAGAGTCTCATTAAAATTTTGTGGGACTAAAAACCTCCTCAATTAGGGTGGTGTGATCCAAATCGATCAATTCAAATATAAGAAATCATGCATTGACATGTAATCTTGTAAATAGAATTAAATGCAGGGACAAGTGTTTGATAGTATACTAAACTTTAGTGAAAATAAATCTATTAGAGAGATCCAGGCACATTAAACCTGTGATCCTCCTTAGCTAGACAAAGGGACAATCTATTTGTAAACAACACATATATGAAGATTTTATATGGAAGCCATATTTTTTCTGCATAATCTTCTGGAGATAAGACAGTTTGATTGAAACTATCTGTGTAATAATCCTTTTGCAGCCACAAAATTCTTAGCTTCACTACTAATTCAATTTCACTGGAATATTGTTGTATCTCTAAAACTGGAGGAAATTAACCTATTAACTTTTGTAAATGATGCAAATTTTTATTGTTCATATCATGCTCTTCTTTTTCAAAAATATGTTTGTTTGATTTGATTCTTGAAATATTCTTGTCAAAGAACTAGAAAAGTTTTCGCACTTCTCTCTTTTTAAATAAAAATGATGGATATGGCTCAAAAACATCTCAGGTATGACAACTTGTTGCAACATCAGAAAAGGTCTAAAGTAGTGTTCGTGAAAGGTGGTGGATCTCTTTCATTTTTATTCCCGCATACATCAATGGGGTCATGGAGGGAACAACCATCCTTTGCATTTTCTTCTTCTTCATTCTCCTTGCTGGCTAGAGAAATAGCTAGGAAAATTTGAGGGAGCCACTTGGAAGAGCTAGGCCACCCGAAATCTCAGCCAGAACATGACCAACCAACATTGCTAGGAGTGGATAGATCGATACCATTGGAAGGCCATGTAGAAGCAGAACCACCTCATGGTGGTGAAGTTGAATGGTGACGTGGGAAGTCTCTCCCCCAACATAGTGTCAACAAGGGGCCTAAGAACACGACGTGTGTGAATGAATGACCTAGAAGAATTGTGGCCAAGACGACAACCATGGGGCAGAGAATGGTCATCGAAAGTAGAAATATCCAACGACACTCTAGCAACCATACAAGGGGAATTTACCCAATGTTGTAGTAGCTCCTGCAAGTGGGCTGCTTCAAGATCCATTTTTTTTATTTGTACTTGAATCTGTAACATGACATTATTACATATACATGCTTTAACATATAAAGGTCAATATTAATATCAAGAAAGTTGTGAGTAAATAGCATGAAATTTCTATCTTTCCATAAACTATAGAGAATTTCTATCCTAAAAGAATTTCATATTTGTGTGAACTTGTAGAGAAGTCTGGGTGAATCTCCTAGCAAAATCCTATGCTAGGAGAAGGGTTCAGGTTGGAAGGGCTGAAACAAGCCACCAATCCAAACCCATAGTTGTTGGGTTCTTCTATAATACCTGAAGAGATGTATGAATCTATTAGGCTTCCAACAAAAAAGACAATAGATATTTGGGATCCCTAGACGCTGAAGGCAAGAGCCCAAAGGCATGCCTTGGAAAATAATACACTAGGCGAAATGGGCTACTTTAGGCTCAACAATAGAAGACCAAATGGTGAGAAATGTGCATCACCAGGTGGACTGGGTAGAATGCAAATGCCACCAAAGATTCAGAGTGTTCACTATAGGAAAGTGAGGAACAATCCAATGATAGCCCATCTTGGGCTTGTAGTTATAAAAGGAGGTGCAGTGAAACTATCATGAATCTTTCCACCATGGCTTGAAAAAATATATGCCAAGCTTGGGAAGCATATTTAGAGGCAGTACCAAGACCACCCAGAGGTTGAATGTTGGATGATCTTTCAAGGTGAGGCAAAATAGAGCTTGTAAATCTTCCCAAGTGTGAAGATTCATGGTAGCGCAAGAGAAAAGGTCACAAGGAGTGTAGATGAACCACTTTCAATTATGGATATTTTTAATTTATAAAGTTTTATAAAGGCTAGAGAAAAAAACTTTGGAGGGAAGTTTCACAAGGTTATTCTACGAATCTTCACCAATTTACATAAAAAGTGTTAGTAAATTAGGTTTACATTCAATCTAGCGAAATAGAAGAATAAGGAAAGGGCTTTAATCTATTTTGGTTTTATGTCGTATAGTCGTATGATATACACATAAGTATTATATTAGTCAAATTTTGTAATATCTTGGGGATGGTCTTGTGTTTAGTAATTGTCAAAATTTGTATCCTCATGTATTTCCTATAATATTGTAATGGGCAAGGATATCGGGTTTTCTTACTATTCTTTCTTGCTCGAGCCCTCGAATCAGTTTTAAATATTAATAATATATAGTGGATAATCCACTTTTTCTTTAAAAAAAGGTTTACATTCAATAATTTAATAAATTTGTAGTTAATTCATTGAGGAACTTCATTCTTAAGTTAGTTTCAATATCCCAAAAAATAATGAGTTTATAAAGTCAATACATTAGATATAATAGCTGCACCAGATGATGATAATGTAATATTTCTTGATTTTTACAATGTAAATCTTTATATTATTCTTATGTTATTGCTATTTCATTTTTTTTAAATTTTTTTGTCTTACATTGGTATGAGATTAGTGCAATCATGGAGGTTTTGTCAAGCTACGTGATTTATAGAAGAGCACATTTCAGACGGTTAGAAGCATTTATTGAAGAGAATGTTATAACGCGTCACTTTTCATGTTTTATAACAAGTTTTATAGATTTGTCATTGCTAAAATGTTTTCTTGTTTGGAGATGTAATAGTGGCTCTCAATATAAGAGGAGATATCATAGATGATGGTTAATAAGATTTATATTTGGATAGATTTTAATAGGGGAATAAAGAACAAAAGCTTAAAGTGGAGACTAGTGTGTATGGAGAATGATGTGTGAGTGAAATTTAAATTAAAAATTCAATCACTTCCCTCTATAGAATTTTGCAGCTAATGTTGTTCAAAGGTCTAGCTCAGAATTAAAAAATAAATCTTGTAGAAATATAGAAATAGAAAAGATAGCAGAGCTCCACAGAAATGAAATTCTATTAATCATGCATTGGTTACAAACTATAAAGAATATATAAAAACATGAGAAGAAATTATGCATGTAATTTCTAAAGATTAACAACTAAGGCCCGTTTGGTGCATGGCATTAACTTATCCAGAATATGCCTATTCCAGAATAAAGGCCTATTCTCGGATTAATTATTTCTAGAAATGAAAGCTGGAATAAGCTATTCTCCATTTGGATCCCATATTGTAGAATTAGAATAAGGATTATTTTTTATTTAATTAATTAATTTGAATAATATGTATTTTTAACTTGTGTACATATATACACATACACATATACACACATATACATGTGTGTATACACACACATGTGTGTATATACACACACACATATATATATATATACACATGTATACACACATATATACACGTGTGTATATACACACATATATACACGTGTGTATATACACACATATATACACATGTGTGTATATACACACATATATACACACACATGTATATACATACATGTATATATACACACATGTATATATACACACATGTATATATACACACATTTGTATATACACATGTGTGTATATACACACACGCGTGTGTATATAGACACATGTGTGTATATACACACACATATATATACACATGTGTGTATATATACACACCTGTATATACACACACATGTGTATATATATACATACCCACATTAAAAAAAAAGATTAAAAAAAAAAATAAATAAATAAAAAAAAATAAAAAAAATAAAATTTGAATCCATAAATAGCTTATTCTTGAATAAGAAATGAATTCCAGCTTTTTTAAGAATTAACTAATGCAAGCATTGGCCCCAAAATGGGGATTGGTTTTCTAATTCGAGAATTCAAAAAATGCCCCAAACAGAGAATTAAATTATTCTAGCATTAACTAATACTTATTCCAGGTTAATGCTTAGCACCAAACAGGCCCTAAATGCATGAAGTCCAAAATAGAATTGGAAGAGAAAAAGGGAGTTAAAAACAAAAATCCTCTTTAGTTAGCTTACATACATACAATGCATTCATCTGTAAATCATGAAGATAAATGAATGTTAAGTTGCATTAACACCCCCCTTAAGCCACACCCCCCTTAAGCCTAACTAAGGAGACTAATGAAAGGAAAGAGGAAAGAAGAAAAATCTAGAGGGAACAAAACCCCCTCTCAAAATATTTGCTAATAGATATTCAACTATATGAAGTGCTTTAAAGAAACATCCTCTTAGACGCAAGAAAATTGTGGACAACTGTCGAATAATAGCTACCATAGTGATGAATGAAGAACCTCCTCTCAAACAAAAATGCAGATCAAGGTCAATCTGCATGAGTGCCCCAATGACACTACTCGAACAAATACCATGACTTTGCATTGAAACAGTACTAGTGAGAGAATGCTGGTAGATGCCTTTAACAAATGGCGCAAAAGGCCCTGAGAGTCTTCAACCAACATCCCACGAAAATGACAAGGGTGACAAAGATGTAAGAAGATAATGCAACCTTTCTGCGCACACCTAGACCTCCATCGGGCATAATGTAGCAGTGCTCCAAGAATCCCTCGATGTAGTCAGGTAGTAAAACATAAGGCTCATATGGACGCATCCTGCTATACCTGCTTTCCTTAATGGCACTCTTAAATCTCTCATACGTGCCTTTTCCATGGCAACCTTCAATTCTGAATCTGTACTGGGCTCTCCTTCACATAAAGGATACCGACCATGATCATGGTACATGGAATCTGCATTTACATTTTCCCTCATAATCTTATGCTCAACTTTCTATGCATTCTCCCTCTTCCGGCTCATCCATAAATCGATCTCTTCTTCCATTTCTCTTTCAAAACTTTTACAAGTTAAAAGATCGATCAGATGAAAACAAATAAGGTGGGCATATATATACCCAAATCGCAACAAAATTATTGCATCAGAATTGATTTGGCATGTCAAAAAGAGGTGGTGGAATGGTTTGTTTTTTCTATTTAAATTCCGCAAATACACAGACGACTATTTAGCTAATTGTGATGTGGAGACTTACAAGCATTTTGGAAGCTTGCTTTAAGGATAAAGTTTTGTAGGTTTTTTCATCAAAAATGCAACCACTGCTGTGAGTAAGGACAAAAATGGTCTAACAACAAATGGAAGTCTTGGAAATTGTGTATTTTTATATTTATTATCAAGTATTAGAAAACATAGAAGAGTATATTGATAGGGAGACTCCTAGTAACCTCCTGAGTTTTCTTGAAACTCTTCTTAGGCCTCTCCTAGGACCTCTAGGGTTTCCTCAATCCACCCTCTAAAGCTTTGAAATATTCAATTCTTCCCCTCCAACCAAAAGTCTTCCTATCTCATAAAGTTCACCACTTAGTTCTCTGCAAGAACTCTTCACATCTTCAACTACCAAGCCCTAACCATGAAATTGAGTTGTAGGGGTTCAAGGGCTTCATTTCACTACAATCTTGACTCCCAAGTAGGGTCTCAACTTATCAAGATTGGTCATGCACCAATCGAGTTCTAGTTTCATAAGACTTAGGCCTTGTAGCCTTTTTGGCCAATTAGGCCTCCTCAAATCTAGGAACTCTCAAAAATAGCAAAAACTCCTAAAAAAACCCTCTGAAAGGTTTTGGCAGTTCTTAAGTATGGCAAAAACCCACCAAGATTTTCTAGGTTTTAGGGTTCCACACTGTCCGTACACCCTGTTACTGAAATAGGGCTTCTTCCTTGTTTTTAGGCCTGTTTTGTGGTTTGGCTTCAAAACTTGGCAAGATGGTTTCTTGGACAACTCTCTTCATTCTGGAGTACCTGCACATCACCACTCAACACATCCATGGCCTTCTTGGCTCATGAGAACAACCCCCTGCAATTACAAGCTGACTGTTATTTGATCTTCCTAACCGGGCTATTCATTTAGCTTGCCTAGGGCAAGATCCTAAAAATACTTGCAAGCACTTTCAGAGCTCCTCCTTCCAGATTCTCAAAGCTCCATGGACCTAGTCTCCATCCCCAAGTGGCCGTACAGAAACAATGGTGGGAAGTGGAGTTAGGTCCACATCTTTGCTTCCCAGTCAGAACTGGACAGCAAATAGTCCAAAACAAAAGAATTTACAAACTACAAAAAGAAAGCTACTACAGAACAAACTACCTACTGAAAAAGCTTTACAACATGCCCAACAATGGCATCAAATGATCACAGTCCCTAATCTAATCCATACAACACAAGAAAAACACCAAATTCTTCAATGCTACTGCTCTTTCATTCAAAAATGCTCTTAGCTCCAAAACTCAGAATTCGTACAATGTCTTCTAACCCTCCAAATTAGGGTTTTCCTACCTTATATATCCTTAGCACACATGTTTTCACTCCTTAGATGGGTGCAAAGATAACTTAAACCTCAAAACCCTCTAAACAACAAAATGTTGTCAGCAACTTTTAAACGTTGCTATGCAACATTTTTACATCTTTTGCAAACTTACACTTTTCAAGTGTTTTTCCACCAATTTGACTTATCTAACCTTAGTTAGACCACCTAGGGTAACCAAGGACCCTAAGAAAAACCATGACATCACCCTGCCCTTTGATGACATCATCAAGTATAGTCCACTAAAAAGAGCCAAAAAGAGCTATTTTAACCAAACAGAAGCATAAAATAAAACCTACCTAAAACACTCTTGGTCCACATGACCTTATGTATTTACATTGCCCTACAAGAGGGTCTTTCACACACTTACACACCTAAAATGACATGAGACCACCAAACTTGCTGGCTTCTCAAGGGTGCTCCTGCACCATACATATCAGTTGTTTTTATTATTTTTTATTATTTATTATGTCAGAGAATAATTGTTATAATAGAAAATAACTTTTTGGTTTTTAAGAAATGATGAGGAAACTATTTTAGTCTTATTAAATTATTTCTGTATTATTCAAATCAAAAATTATTTAATCAAAAGATGACGAAAAAGTCTTGCAAGTGTACATTAATGGTCTACATATATTAAATATTAACATATAAAAATTGCCTTAAAATAGGCAACTTATACAAGATATCTCTAACTCAATTTATATATACTAAAGATATTGATATAAAAATATAATATATAAAATATTATAATATTTAAAATTAACTTTTATAATCTTTAATGTAATATATTTAATAGAATATTATAATAAATATATTTGATAATATAAAATAGAATATGAAGAGTCTTGCAAGTGTGTATTTTAACTTATTTTATTATTTATTAGTGAGCATTGTATGAAAGGGAATATATCAACTTGTTTTTATTATCATTTTATATGACTCGTCCATTAAAAGATGCATGAAAGTCAAAGATGAGGGATGCATGTTTATATTAAAAGTGTTTTTTGGGGGTTTGAGGAAATGATAGGGATCTGTAACTATATTCTTGGTAAATGACTTCTGTGTCATCATCCAAATCAAAAGATGTGGAAAGTGAAACATGTTGCAAGTGTGTTTTATTATTTATTTTATTACTTATTAGTAAAATGGTTTTCATTTTTCTTTTTGTCTTACATTGGTTATGTATTTAAATATTTTGGTGAGTATTTATTAATTGAAAAACATATCTCATTACATTGGATTATTCATTGATGATTGGTAAGATAGATTGGGGTCATGTTGCATTGAGAGTGTAAAAAAATAGTGTTTCATTATGGTAGATTCATCTTGTCCAAAGGTCTAGTCTCTTTGATAAGGATAGGAAATATTATTTTGATTTTGGGGTCTTTAGAATTGTTATTATTTTAATGCAATAGTTGTAAATAGTATAAGGGGATAATGGATACAATGGATTTTAGAAATGAGTTATAAATCTAAGACACAACAATATGAATGGAATAATTGAAGTATAGTTAATCAAGTAGAGACATGTAATTTTCTAAAAAATAAGTTGGACTTAGAATAATTAATTGAAGGACAAGTATTTGATAGTACTTTAGACTATATTAGACATAGACAAAAATGTCATTGGGAATATGATATCATGGATTCATTAATGTTCACGACTATAGTGCAAGGACATTGGTGGTCCTCAACCCTAAAAGACATTTAAACTTAGAATTTGAAATAAATAAGCATTATTTTAACTTCTTGTGGTGACAAATTTTTTTGGGGGCCTAGGAGAACTCCATTGTGCATAATATTTTGAATGTATATTAGAAGAAGCAGGTGTTAAAGTTTATTATGTGGAAGTGAAGAAAAATAACCACCCTCCAAGAAGGACGAAGAGGCAAGGGAGTCTTCTCGCTATCTAGAGTCTCACTAAGATTTTGTGGGACCAAAAACCTCTTCAATTAGGGTGGTGTGATCCAATTAGATCAATTCAAATATAAGAAATCATGCATTGACATGTAATATTATAAATAGAATTAAACATAGGGACAAGGGTTTGATAGAATCATAGACTTTAGTAAACATAAATAACATTGTGGTGTAGGAGCATGTGCCTATTGGAAATAATGGGAAGTGTGTACTGAGAGGGGAGGGGTGAATCATTACCTCTAAAACTTTTAGTTAATTAACATTTAACCTTATGTAATCAAATCTTTGATTTACCGATCATATCTATTGTTCTTTCTTTATGCATGTGATATCAATTCATAATCTTAATTGTATGTAGACATTCATAGAAACATTCATGAAAGCAATGACACATAACACAAGATATGGTAATGCAGAAAACCCATGTTAGAAGGTAAAAAATGTGGTGGGGATGACACCCACAAAAACTTCACTATCTGCAGATTGGAAGGAGCCGGTTAAGGCTTACAATTTGATCACTTCTGATGATCTACCCTGTTAGGAGTATTATATGGAGACTAGTTAAGGTCTACACTGTTAAGAGCTTTAGCAACACTGTTTAGTGTGCACTCCGTTAAGAGATTTACAATGGGATTGTTAAATCCACCTTTCTTGAAAGGATTTCTTCTATTTGCTAGACTTGTTAGAAAGTAAACAAAAATACTCATTGACCTGAGTGTATGCAATCTACAATTGCTGATTATAGATCCATTCAAGTTTACATGTAAAAAGTATCACCTAATGTGATTAATTAATACCTCTGTTGCTCGGTAGCCTTGGTTATTGGTTCTTGATAACCAAATTCATTTATTGATGTTCTGCTTCTTGAAACTCTCAGTCTGATCCATAGATGTGCTCGTTGGCTAAATTCATCCTCTCATCCATCCTAAATGAATAAATAAAACATCTATTTATGGGTGATCTCACAATAGTGTGACCCACTTTTTGGGACGAAGGATTTCGGACTTGCTTCAAAAAAAAAAAATTGATGGCTTCGCGTAAAGTACCCTATGTGGGTGACTTCGAGCGAAGTCATGACTTCGCTTAAAGTATTCCACGTAGGGTACTTCACGCGAAGCCATTTTTTGCCAGAATTTGTATAAAATTCTGACTACCCATTTCATTTTTACAATTCACTTTTCTAGATTTTGTGGACTCGAGGCTTAGAGCGAACCAGTGACGACTAGTACAACGTCAACAACTCCCGATCTTCTTTGATCTCTTGTGATTGTTACTAGTACCAGGTACACACATTTTTCTCATTTTTTATTGTAAATTGTATGTTTTATATTTATTTTAGTTAATTATTTGTTTTAAATAATATTTAGTTTGTAGAAATGTTAGAAAATGATAGTTGAATTTTAGAATATGTTAGAAAACTATAGTTGAATTTTAGAATATGTTAGAAAATTATAGTAGTATGTTAGAAAATCATAGTAAAATGTTAGAAAATATTAGAAAACATTAAAAAAACATAGTATATTTGTGTTTGCAAATGTTAGAAATTTGTAACTTAATATGTACACATTAGAAAATATTAGCAAATTGTAACTTAGTATATATTAGAAAATTACATAAATTAGTATATAAATTAGAAAATTTTAAAGTTTAGT
>MU227044.1:307909-324422 GCA_018584345.1 Thuja plicata
CAAAAATTAAATACTTCTTCTAGTCCTCTGCATCAATAGTGGCTAGAAATGTCTTGCCACATGTAGAAGTTCTCCAGCCAGTCCTCCATTCATAATTTCCTCACAATATTTAAATCTTAACTTCTTGCAATGTTCGTACAAATCGATATCTCCTGACAGTTTGTAGCCTGTTGTTACTATCTTCATACTTAACATATCCAATGCAAGCTTAACATTATTTTTATCAAATACAATCAAATAACGTATGACAATATCATTTTCATTTTCAATGAGGAACCACCAAATAGTCAGGCTTCTGTAATTGAACATATTTTTGTCCAGAAAAAATTTCGCAAAGATCTACCACAGAATACTCTCTTATTTTTCCATGTACCGTCCATTTTAAAGACTTAGAATAAAACAATGAATATGCCATCTTAGTTGAGAAGTAGATGCCTTCTCCAAATGCCCTCCCAGCAGACATGTACTTTGTCCCACTCATGCACTTTAATCAATTTCTGAAAAATTCAATATCACCATCATTTTTATGTATCAAAAGATATTATGGCAGGATCTATCATACTTACCACAGTATACCCATGAAACTAAATTGAATTCTTCCCAAACTGAATTGAAAACAGAAAAAGATATGATTTTCAACAGGATATCATGCTAAATGTCATTGGTTATGTTTTAGACCAGTGAAGAATGTATGCCAGCTCAGAGAAATTGTTCATAATCTGTTAAACATCATTAGTATTTTGAGTTTTTAAAAATAATTTGTTAAATATCATTAGTTATTGGTTATGTTTTAGAGCTTTTAATAATAAAATTATACAAGAAAAAATAATATGTTGATGAATTATCAACATTTTTAATTTAGAGTTTTATTTAAACTGAAATAAAATAAATTGGACTGAAGCTTAAGGAAGTCATTATAGTCACCCTAACTAATTTTTACGTGATTTGGAGCTTCCAATAAAAAAATATACAAAAATTTATTTTTCCTAATTTATACAACATAAGCCTTTAAGGTGGGGAGGAGAAAGATAAAGATAATGAAGATGGTAAAGATAAAGATAATGAAGATGCTTTATAAGTTTTTTTTAACTCTCGTGCAGTGTGAATATGTAACTTTTATATTTCATTAATAAGAAACGCACTATTCATCAAAAATTCACAGCAGCTGTCTCATACTATATTTAGAGGCATTAAAAGACTCTCCAAGGAGTCTCTTTAATAAACAATGGTGAGCGTTTCCCATTTCAGCTCGAGAGTTATGCACAACTCTGCCAGTACACTGTGCTTGATGGAGGAAAAAGTGCTTGGAAAAGATGCTGAAAAAGAAGGGAGCTACAAGGACCTATTAAAGTTCCTCACAGACGACTAAGTGTGGTGCTCTTTTAGCAGCTTGTTGACTGGTTTATGGGTTTTTGGTTTTATGATATACTCTCCTAAGACTTCTAATTTTATAAAGTTCTGATATTTTGGACTGTTGTTCTTGATGTGTTGGTAATGCTCTGTTAATAGCTTGTTAAAGCTACCTTTGAGTTGTTTGTCTGCACAGTCTGGTCAACACCCTAGTTTTTATGCTTCTAATATAAACAAAAAAAAATATCAAGCAGCAACCTGGGAAACTGAAGAGCTGGAAGCAGGAAAGTGGGAAATGATCACCCATTTAACAGGAAATTTAGAATATATTACGAAGTGCCCGAAAGATAGGGAGAAGGAAGACTGGGAAAAAGAAGAAGAGGGATATTGAACAGTCTTTGTTTGGAACTGTTTTAAAACAATAGTATTATTGGTTTTTTCCAATATAAAAATTGAGGAGAGAAGATGTAGATATGAAGGAAGAGGAAGCTACATATAATTGAGGAAGAAATGAAGTAAAAGATGGATTGAAGTTGCAACCTGTACAACTCTGTCACTATGCTGTGCTTGATGTCGAAAAAGTGTTTGAAACAGATGTTGAAAAAGAAGGGAGCTACAAGGACCTATTCACGTTCCTCACAGATGACTGGAGTGTGGCGCTCTCTTAATTAGTTGACTGGTTTCCTATGTTACCAGAAACGCAACGGACGGCCTCTGTTTCACGTTTCGGCCTTCCCGTTGCAAACGGCCATTTCTAGTCAACAATTCTGTTCCGCTAGTTGCCGTAATAGTTGGGATTTATATTTGAAACAGTACATTTTTCCAGCTTTTCCCGAACTTGGAGGACTGCAGGACTGTAAATGCCAATAAACTAGAGTCGTAGTTAGCAATAGTTTACAGATTTCTATGGATTTTTTTAAGTAGTTAAGTATGTTATTAATATAATTTTAGAATTTTTTTTAGTTAGTTATTACAGTAACTTAATTTATAGATAATCATGGATGTTTTAGTTAATTATGAAATTAATTTAATTTATAAATTATTATTGATTTGTTTACACAGTTAACTATAATATTAGTTTATTCAATAATAAGAATATCTCGGGTAAGACATCTTGTTGCAGCAGCAGCAAAGGTGAGCTCCAAATCAATCAATTCTGTATTTTTCAGTTCCTGTAATACTGATGCTCCAAAACCCAGTTCTTCAAACTTGTACAAGCTGAGGACAAAATATTTTTTTTTTCATTCAGTTAATAGTAGATATAAAAAACTAAGGAAAATAAGAACCATGTGGATTAATTAACAATAAGCAAAATTTACTTCAGCACCCCTGTGGTTGTAGTAACAGCAGTATGGGACCAAAAGATGCCTTTAATCTAAAAATCAGATTGATTGAAACATTTCTGGAAAAGCTGTGTAAGTTTTGTCTTCTTCTAAGTTTTAAATCATATTTTGTGATCTGTCATCAGAATAATAACATATAGAAGAATTTATAATTCTAAACCAAGGTTCTCTACATGTGATGGTTAAATTTAACCACTTTGTCATAATTAATCAGTGTTCAAAAAGTATATTGAATTTGAGTAAACAAAACTGAATTACTGGGTTTTTATGAGGAGAAAATAAAAATTCATTCATTAGTGTACCTTTGTATATTCTAAATGATTCATCATAGTTATTGTTGGGTTCATAAGAGTTAAGCTTGTAAGACAAATTGAAGCATTCTACCTTAGATAAATGACAGACTTGTTGTCAGTTTATTTGTTTTGAGGGAAAAATAGAGAAATGGATGTGGTTGCTGTTGATGGGAAACTATAAATTGTAACCATTGTTGATAGGAGAATATCTAGTCATAGTAGTCAGGAAGCTCAAGATATGTGATACTTGAGCTGAACCTGAGTTCAATGATGATAAAAAAATATTTCAGTTTATTATCAAATTTGGTGTGGGTTTTGGTTTGTTTTGTGGTTTTAAACTTCTTTCTATAGTAGGAATTTATATGGTTGATTAAGTTTATAAAATTGAAGTTTCCATAGATCAAATTTACGAAATTGAAGTTTTGTACATCTAAAATTAACCAGAAAAATTATTATTCAAAATAGGTGAAGATTGGGTTCAAAGACAATATTAAAGGTATTTTTCAAAGTGTGAAAAAGATTTCAAAGTCATATCTTAAGAAAAATTAGTATGTTGAAAAATTACCCACATTTTAAATTTAAGGAGTTTTATAAATTATGGACATTCTTAATTTATGAATTTTTATAAATTACCTACATTTCTTATGAAGTTCTATAAATTACCCATATTTTTAATATATGGAGTTTTATAAATAATGGATTTTTTAATGAATAGGGCATTCTATAAATAATTAAAATTACACTAATCACAAAAAAATAGGAGGATATGAAATCATTTGACGAATGTCACACGGGCGTAACCTAGAAATCTAGATAGATTAGAGACATGGGTAGAGCCCATAGGCAAAAACTAATTAACCAGCCGCTAAGCGACCAAAGTGGTGTTGGCGGAAGGTGGTGGATCTCTGTCATCCTTCTTCCCCCATACATCAATGGAGTTAGGGAGGGAACAACTATCCTTTGCATTTTCTTCTTCTTCATTCTCCTTCTTGGCCAGAGAAATAGTCAAGGAAAGCCGAAGGAGCCACTTGGAAGGGCTAGGCCACCCGAAATCTCTGTCAAAACTTGCCCAACCAGCACTGCCAGGAGTGGAAGGATCAACACCATTGGAAGGCCACCTAGAAGCAAAACCACCTCGTGGTGGTGAAGTTGAACGGTGACATGGGAAGTCTCTTCCCCCCATCGGATTGCCGACTAGGGGCCTAAGAACACGACGTGTGTGAACGACGGGTAGAAGAACCATGGCCAAGTTGTCCACCATGGGGCAGAGAATAGTCGTCGAAAGTATAAATATCCAGTGACACTCTAGCAACCATACAATGGGGCATTGGCTCAGTGCTGTAGTAGCTCTTGCAAGTGGGCCACTTCAAGAGCCATTTTGTTTGCTTGTACTTGAATCTGTAACATGACTTTATTACATATACATGCTTTAGCATATAAAGAAATATTAATATCAAGAAAGTTGTGAGTAAATAGCATGACATTTCTATCTTTCCATCAACTAAAGATAATTTCTATCCTGAAAGCATGCCATATTTGTGTGAACTTTCAGAGAAGACTGGGTGAATCTCCTAGCAAAATCATACATCATGAGAAGGGTTCAGGTTGGAAGGGCTGAAAGAAGTCATGAATCCAAACCCATAGTTGTTGGGCTAATCTGTAATACCAGAAGAGACGCATGAATGTCTTAGATTTCCAACAAAAAGGACAACGGAGATTTGGCACCCCCAGATGCTGAAGGCAAGAGCCCAAAGGAAAGCCTTGGAAAAGAATACACCAGGCAAAATGGGCTACTTTAGGCTCAATAATAGAAGACCAAATGGTGAGAAATGTTCATCACTAGGTGGACTGGGTAGAATGCAAATGCCACTGAAGATTCAGAGTGGTAACCATAGGAAAGTGAGGAACAAACTAGTGATAGCCAATCCTGGGCTTGTAGTTACAAAAAGAGGTGTAGGGAAACTAGCATGAATCCTTCCACCATGGCTTGGCATAATATATGCGAAGCTTGTGAAGCATATTTATAGGTAGTACCAAGACCACCAAGTTGAATGTTGGATGATCTTTCCAAGTGAGGCGAAACAAAGACTGTAAATCTTCCCAAGTGTGAAGATTCATTGTAGCACGACACAAAAGGTCATAGGGAGTGTGGATGACCCGCTTTCAATTTTGGATATTTTTAATCTACAGAATTTTATAAAGGCTAGAGAAAAAAACTTTGGAGGAAAGTTTCACAAGGTTATTCTATGAATCTTCACCAATTTACACCAAAAGTGTTAGTAAATTAGCTTTAAAACGGGTTATTCTATGAATGCTATTAAGTGCCACTTTCCATGTTTTAAACGGGTTCTATAGATTGGCCATTGCTAAGAATTTTTATTGTTGGGAGATGTAATAGTGGCTCTCAATATAAGAGAATGAGATGTCATAGATGATGGTTAATTAGATTTATATTTGGCTAGCTTGTAAAAGGGGAATAAAGAACAAAATTTTAATGTGGAGACTATTGTGTATGGAGAATGGTGTGTGAGTGATTTTTTTTTCCTCAATTTTAAGGTTAAAAAAAAATCAATCATTTCCCTCTATAGAATTTTGGAGCTAATGCTGCTCAAAGATCTAGTTAGGAATTAAAAAATAAAGCTTTCAGTAATATAGAAATACAAAAGGAAATAGAGCTCCACAAAAAAAATAAAAATCTATTCATCACATTGGTTACAAGCTAAAAAGAATATATAAAAACATGAACAAAAATTATGCATGTAAATGCATGTAATTTCTAAAGATTAACAACTAAATGGTAGTTTCTTGCTTTGATCCCTAAGAAGCCTGGTGCTGATTCGGTGGATGCTTTTAGACCAATCAGCCTTTGCAATTCAATGTACAAAATTCTTTCTAAAGTTCTTACCTCTCGTCTGTTGACTCTTCTTCCTCAGATTATTTCCCCACAACAAAGTGACTTTGTGCCTGGCAGGCAGATTCTTGATTCAATTTTGATGGTTTATGAGGTCATCCACTCTACCCAGGTCTCTCTTAATTCTGGTTTCCTCCTCAAGTTGGATCTTTCGAAGGCCTATGATCGGGTGGATTGGGATTTATTGATCAAAGTTATTAGATCCTTTGGGTTTGGAGAAATATTCCTTCAATTGATTTTTCAGCTTATAAGTACGTCTACAACTACCATTTTGATCAATGGATCTCCTTCTAGGTTTTTAAAACCTTCCAGGGGTTTAAGGCAAGGAGATCCTCTTTCTCCTATCCTCGTTTCAATTTTGGCTGAATGCTTAGGGCGACTTTTTCAGAAGATGGACTTGAATGGGTCTTTTAAAGGCCTTTCCCCTTCCTCTACTTCTAGTCCTTGCTCGCATGAATAGTTTGCGAATGATACCATCTTAATGGGTTTTTCCTCTATTCAGGAAGCGAGGACTATCAAATTGGCTCTTACTACCTATACCCTTGGCTCGGGTCAAATAATCAACTGGGATAAGAGCTCCTTATATTTTATTAACACTCCTGAGGAAAGATAGCATAAAATTGCTAGAATTATAGGCTGTAGAATTGAGCTTCTTCCTGCTATCTATCTAGGTCTCCCTCTTGGTCTTAAACCTCTAGAATCTTTCTGGGGGGTATTGTTGACAGATTTAATAGGAAGCTGGCTGGTTGGAAAGGAGCTATCCTGAGCCAAGCTGGAAAACTTCAGCTCCTTAAGGCGTCATTGCAAAGTCTCCCTGTCTATGCTCTCAGTCTCTTCAAGATCCCTGGGAAATATGCAGACATCATTGAAAAAAATCCAGAGAAATTTTCTGTGATCAGGAGTGGAGGAAAAAATGAGATTTGCTTTAGTTGCTTGGGACAGGGTCTGCACACCTATAAAGTGGGGAGGGGCTGGGTATCTGCCCTATTAGAGCTACCAACTTGGACTTGTTGGAAAAACAAATTTGGAGAATTTTTGGTGTTAAAAGAGAATGGAATGATATAATTCATAAAAAATACCTCTTCTCCTTTTCCCATATTTTAGAATTCTGGAAAACTGACCTGAAAGTGCAAGGATCTTTCATCTAACAGCATTCAAAATGCTAAGGATATGACTTTTAAAGGGGCTAAGTGGTTTTTAGGAAATGGCAGAAAAAATCATTTTTGGGAAGACTGCTGGATAAAAGATTATCCTCTAAATTCTATTTCTTCCTTTCAGCCTGTTATCAATCAGTGTATTCAGAGATATGGAACTATAGTCAGGGACTATTGGAGAAATAGAGTGTGGATTGATTTGTCCCTTTCTTATGAAATGTTAAAACCTCTTATGCTTGACCTAGTGATCTGGAAGGTTAAAATTTCAAGGGAAGACAAAATCCTGTGGGGAGTTCTTCCTTCTGGAATCTTCATGGTTGCTTCCTGTTCTAAGCTTTTATTAAAGCAACTAAATCCTCTCCCCTTTTGGGCTCAAGTGTGGGACAAGTCTTTAATTCCTAAAATTAATATCTTTTTTTGGCTGGTTTTGCAGAATAAAATCCTTACAATTGACAATCTCCAGAAATGGGGAATGATGTTGAGTAATAGATGCTTTTTATGTAAAAATGCTGAGGAAACAGTTTTCCATCTGGCCATTGACTGTAGATATGCTTGGGAGGTTTGGAATAAATTATTACAATGCTGGGAGATTAAGTGGTTTTTTCCCAATAACATGGAAAGCTTTTGTAATCAGTGGTGGAAAGCAGATTCCCCCATTGATAAAAATTTGTGGAATATTATTCCTCCCCATGTTATATGGTGGGTTTGGAGAGAACGTAATGACAGAGTCTTTAGGAACATTGATCTTCCTCCAAAAGTGATTGCTGAGAAGATAAAGAGAAGTATTAAGGAAAACTTCAAGATGACATCTGGCAGAATGTTGGATTTCAATGCTGGTGATATGGGTGTAAGGATGGCAAATCAAAAACCTCATCCTAGAGAGAATGCCATTTGGCTTTCTCCTTTGTCGGGATGGATAAAAATTAACTTCAACGGCACTGCCAAGGGAAACCCTGGCCCAGCTGGCTGTGGGGGCCTCATCTGTGATGATATGGAAAATTGCTTGGCTGCGGTAGCTTTACCTATTGGGGTGCAAAACAACCAGGTGGTGGAAGCCATGGCCCTTCTTCAGATGCTAAAACTTGTCAAGAAACATATGGCACAGAAGGTGTGGATCGTGGTTGATTCACTCAATATTTTAAAATGTATTAGTGACAAGACTAAGCCATCATGGACAATTAAGGAGATCATCGAAGAGGCTAGGATCATAATTATTTCCTTTAATCAAGTTATTATTTCTCATGCCTATAGGGAAGTGAATGGTACAATGGATGAGTTGGCCAATTATGCAGTTAAGGCTAGGGACATCGTGATTTGGCACGATTATAAAAATCTGACCATCGATATCAAAGCCAAGTTGGCCTTCGACATATCCCGAAGCAAAAGGGTTGATTGGGCGTATCTGGAGAAGCTATGATGATTAGACATTTTTTAAAAAATCAAAGGAAAATGAGCACGGAAAGTGGTGTCTTTCCCAAGAACTCTAATTATAGACACGAGCTAACCCTCGTTAATTCCAATGTTACCAGTTTTCGTAACAGTTGGATTCTCTCTGCGTTTTTTATCGTCTGTGAGAGTTGTGCGATCATGGGAGGTGGGCTTAACCGCAAAGAGTTGAAGGACTGTGTCAAATGGAGAAAAATGCCGGAAGCTTGGGATATTCTTGAGAGGGGTGGTCTTACCACCTACATGGAAATATTGCATGGGGAAAAAGACAGTGCCACCAAATTATTTGTTGATTCCTAGAAAAATGGGGATGTTACCATAGTAGGCATCACTGTGAACATCATAGAGGATTTCATAGCTGAGATTTCTGGGCTTAGCATGAAGGGCATTAAATTCTTTCGAGATAGTAAAGTTTCTCGAAAGGCCATTCAATGCTTTCCCAAGAGTAAGGAGGAGAAAAAAAGTCTTGTTAAAGAATCTGGAGGATGCTATGATGTAGCATCATTCAAATATATTTGGGCTACTGTTATGATGTCGGTTATGGAGTATGTTACCTTGGACGGTAGGTTCAAAAGAGCCCGTTCTTACCACTTTGTTTTGCTCTATCATTTTTGGCATAAAATTAGGGTTTCCCTGCCTTTCTATATTTTGCAATCTCTCCGTTCTAGAATTTCCCAGTAAAAGAGGAAGGATAAGAAACCCATTATTCATGAAGGGTTGATTCTTTTAATTGTTGAACACATAAAAAAGACGGCTAGTGTAAGCCCTGTCATAATCCCGTCTAAATCTGGTTCAGGTAAAAAGAGAATTAGGGATGTGAATGTGAAAGATAAGAGTCCGCTAGGTAAAAAATTAAAGAAGGATAAGGATACTACCATGCATACGGATACCTCTGCTGATAGTGTGGAAGGCTATGATAATATGGCTGATTCCACCGAGGAAGATAGTTACTCTGCTTCCTCAGTCTCAAATTTGGTTTCGGAGGACAATATTAACACAGATGAAGAGGTTACGGGCTCTATGAACAAAGGTAAAACCTTAGTTTGCAGGAAGAACAAAGAGGATAAGATGAAGGAGGAGGATGTGGGAGGTCAAAAAGTGCCAATTTTGGTTGAGTATGACAGTTCTGAAGACCAAGATGTGCCTATATCTCCGAAGCTTGAAGTTGTTATGGATTGTGGTCAAGACACTTAGAAGGATGCGACGGAGGTGGAGAATACTTCCCCTACCAAGGAGATGACTTTACCTGAGGGGAAGATAGACAATGCCCCTAGAAATTCTCAGAACATCCCTTTCATCAAAACGACAGACTTGCATGAAAGGAATGTTCAATTACTGAGGGAAGACATGGACGATAAGATTGATCCCCCCTTTGGGGTCCTCCAAATAGCCAAAGCTGCTTCGATGTATTCCTTTCAGTTAATGAAATGGGTGTTCCAGGAGATCAAGAATTTAAACCTCAAGTACCGTTTGATTGTTGCTAAGATGGACTCTCTGCAGACTTAGCTAGAATCTGGCCCTAAAACTATGGTGGACAAGGTTACTAATGAAGAGGACAATAATGTGCAGCAGTTACAAGCTAGAATGGAAACCATTAAAAATACCATGAAAAAACATATGCAAGACTACAACAATTTTATAGGTTCAGCCATGGATTGTTTCCTAACCATTAAGGCAGAGCTGGATACTGGGTCCCCCAGTAAAAAAATAGAGGATATCATAGAGAACCTGGAAGATGATGGCCCCAGAAAATGCACTAGATCTGTAAGCAAGAAGAAAATTCATGAAAGGATCCAAGAACTCTCAGAGTTCAATGCAGCGATAAAGAAGATATCTAAAGCAAAGCAGGAAGTCGTTGAGGCTTGCAAGGAGCTTGTCTAGGGCTTTGGTTTCTGTAACTGGTGGTTTGTGTTTTTTTTTCTCTCTGGCTTTTAGTTTTTTGTTGTTAGTTTTGGCTTTAGCGTACTGGTTTCCAATCCTGTTTCTTTTTGGAGTGCTTAAATGTTAAATATTTTTTTCTAGCTTGTAAGGGGTTTTAGGTCCCCACTGAAAACCTATTTTTCCCTACAATCAAAAACAACTAAATGCATGAACCCCCAAAATAGAATTGGAAGAGAAAGAGCGAGTTAAACGAAAGAATCCTCTTTAGTTAACTTACACATATACAATGCATTCATCCATAAATCATGGAGATAAGTGAAAGTTAAGCTGTGATAACACCCCCCTTAAGCCTAACTAAGGATACTAATGAAAGGAAAGAGGAAAGAAGGAAAACCTAGTGGGAACAAACCCCCCCCACATCTCTGTCATCCTTCTTCCCCCATACATCAATGGGGTCAAGGAGGGAACAACTATCCTCTGCATTTTCTTCTTCTTCATTCTCCTTCCTGTCTAGAGAAATAGTCAAGGAAAGCTGAGGTAGCCACTTGGAAGAGCTAGGCCACCCTAAATCTCTGCCAAAACCTGGCGAACCAGCACTTCCAGGAGTGGAAATTTCAACACCATTGGAAGGCCACCTAGAAGCAAAACCACCTCGTGGTGGTGAAGTTGAATAATGACATGGGAAGTCTCTTCCCCCCACTGGATTGCCGACTAGGGGCCTAAGAACACGATGCGTGTGAATGATGCGTAGAAGAACTGTGGCCAAGTTTTCCACCATGGGGCAGAGAATAGTCGTCAAAAGTATAAATATCTAGTGACACTCTAGCAACCATACAGTGAGGCATTGGCTCAGTGCTGTAGTAGCTCCTGCAAGTGCGCCACTTCAAGAGCCATTTTGTTTTCTTGTACTTGAATCTGTATCATGACTTTATTACATATACATGCTTTAGCATATAAAGAAATATTAATATCAAGAAAGTTGTGAGTAAATAGCATGACATTTCTATCTTTCCATCAATTAAAGAGAATTTCTATCCTGAAAGCATGCCATATTTGTGTGAACTTGTAGAGAAGATAGGGTGAATCTCCTAGCGAAATCATACATCAGGAGAAGGGTTCAGGTTGCAAGGGCTGAAAGAAGTCATGAATCCAAACCCATAGTTGTTGGGCTAATCTGTAATACCAGAAGAGATGCATGAATGTCTTAGATTTCCAACAAAAAGGACAACGAAGATTTGGCACCCCTAGATGCCGAAGGCAAGAGCCCAAAGGAAAGCCTTGGAAAAGAATACACCAGGCAAAATGGGCTACTTTAGGCTCAATAATAGAAGACCAAATGGTGAGAAATGTTCATCACTAAGTGGGCTGGGTAGAATGCAAATGCCACTGAAGATTCAGAGTGGTAACCATAGGAAAATGAGGAACAAACTAGTGATAGCCCATCTTGAGCTTGTAGTTACAAAAAGAGGTGTAGGAAAACTAGCTTGAATCCTTCCACCACGGCTTGACATAATATATGCCAAGCTTGTGAAGCATATTTAGAGGTAGTACCAAGACCACCAGGTTGAATGTTGGATGATCTTTCCAGGTGAGGTGAGACAAAGACTGTAAATCTTCCCAAGTGTGAAGATTCATGGTAGCATGACAGAGAAGGTCATAGGGAGTGCGGATGGCCTGCTTTCAATTTTGGATATTTTTAGTTTACACAATTTTATAAAGGCTAGATAAAAAAACTTTGGAGGAATGTTTCACAAGGTTATTCTATGAATCTTCACCAATTTACACCAAAAGTGTTAGTAAATTAGCTTTAAAACAGGTTATTCTATGAATGCTATTAAGTGCCACTTTCCATGTTTTAAATGGGTTCTATAGATTGGCCATTGCTAAGAATTTTTATTGTTGGGAGATGTAATAGTTGCTCTCAATATAAGAGAACGAGATGTCATAGATGATGGTTAATTAGATTTATATTTGGCTAGCTTGTAAAAGGGGAATAAAGAACAAAATTTTAATGTGGAGACTAGTGTGTATGGAGAATGGTGTGTGAGTGATTTTTTTTTTCTCAATTTTAAGGTTAAAAAAAAATCTATCACTTCCCTCTATAGAATTTTGGAGCTAATGCTACTCAAAGATCTAGGTAGGAATTAAAAAATAAAGCTTGCAGAAATATAGAAATACAAATGGAAATAGAGATCAACAAAAATAAAATTCTATTCATCACATTGGTTACAAGCTACACAGAATATATAAAAACATGAACAAAAATTATGCATGTAAATGCATGTAATTTCTAAAGATTAACAACTAAATGCATGAACCCCCAAAATAGAATTGGAAGAGAAAGAGCGAGTTAAAAACAAGAATCCTCTTTAGTTAACTTACACATATACAATGCATTCATCCATAAATCATGAAGATAAGTGAATGTTAAGCTGCGCTAACACCCCCCTTAAGCCTAACTAAGGATACTAATGAAAGGAAATAGGAAAGAAGGAAAACCTAGTGGGAACAATCCCCAACCCCACAAAAAAAATTAAAAAAAAAAAAAAGAAAATCCTAAGAGAGATGCAACTATATGAAGTGCTAAAGAGACATCCTCTTAGACATAAGAAAATTGTGGACAACTATTGAATATAGCTGCCATAGTAATGAGCGAAGAACCTCCTCTGAAGCCAAAATAAAGATCAGGATCAATCTGCATGAGTGCCCCAACGACACTACTCAAACAATTAGCAGATGACAAACAAAGACAAAACATCTATCAATCGAAGATACAAAAGAAAATAATCTACATAGGTGCCCCCAAACAATGAATATATGACAAACAAAGGCAAAACATATATTATTCAAGGATGCAGATGACACATTAATTTGTACAAGTGACCCTAACGATACAAATCAACCATACAAAAATAAATTGCTAGCTGAAAATATAGGCGCCAACTGTCTATAAAACTGATCAACTATGGAACCAAAGAAGCATAGACATGAAGATATGTGAAAAGTCCACTGAACAGTTGCCACTACAGAGAAAATGAAGGCAAGAACCATGCGAAGATAACATGACCTTGGTCTGTCTATGATGCAGAATTCGGTTCAACCTTTATTGCCATGATTGTTTGATGCAAGCCTCTACTTGTGAGCTGAAGTAGAATATTTGGCTTCCATTCAAAATAGTTGAATGGCATGAGAATGATGGAAGCTGAAAATTCTATTCTTTTAAACTCCTGCAACTAATCTTGAAGTCATAATTTCTTATTGAAATATTGAAGATGTCTGAACAAGTAACAAAGTTGAGTTTTAATGCCAACGAATGTCACATTGTCTCAGTGTTTATTGATGTTCGAAAGAGTGTCAGTGTTTTTTTCTATTTTTATATTAGAAAACCACATTATATGTTGATATTGCTATTGTGCATTTTTGAACTATTTCAGTCGCTTGCTGGAGAAGGTTATCAATAATTTTTGAGGCAATTGTTGATAGTTAAAGAGATAAGATTCTCATCAAATTGATCAACATGTAGAGCCAATCACTATAGAGGTAAAAGCCAAAATGAGGAGTTTCTTTTTATATGGAGAGACAAAGAATGAACATCTCAGATGAATTATCGATTAAATTTGAAATTTCTATCTTTATGTATGAGCACCTTTATCCATATATTATATTTAATAATGATATTGTTAGAGACATTGATTTTTTGTTTGGTGCTTAAGATCTGAAGTTGTAAAATTGGAGGTTGGAGGAAATAGAGGCAGAATGATATCTATCATCTTGAGCTAGCTTCTTGCCCAGGGATGATTTATTGCATGAGAAACATAGTAGTTTTATTTTTTTGAATCTCAATTCATTGGAAAAAAGAGAGATTTTGCAAATAATTTTGTCTTGATCTATGGAGCAGTTGTTTTTATTTGCAGATAATTGATTTTGTCTCAATTTGTAAAGCAGTTGTTTTAGTTTGTAGATAATTAAGTTGGTCTTGATCTACAAACATGTGATGGTATCTATGGATGTCTTGGTTTATAGTATTGGAGATGTGCTATTGTGGATGATAGAGCTTGTCTCAATTCATGGGAGGAGTGGTATGCTTGTGGATAATGGAGTATGTCCTAATTCACAAGTATTGTTGGATGATTAGCTATTTTCCTTACTTAGAATATTGATGCAGAGTTGGAACATTTGCCCACACAAGAGAAGTTTGGGAACTAATGCAATGTAAGATTTGATAATTAGGCCATTTGCCTAGACCAGTAAGTTTAAGCCAATGTTGATACATTTTTGCTCTTGTTTTTCTTCATATTGTAAACCTTAAGAGGGGTCTATTAGGAAAGAAGCTTTACATTCAATAATTTAATTAGTTTGTAGTTAGGTTAGTTGGAAAGTTCATTCCCATAAGTTAGTTTTGTACATAAAAATAATGGTTTGCCAATATATTGGAATAGCTGAATTGAATGACGATACTGTAATATCTCTTTATTTTTAAAATATAAATCTGTTATTACCATTTTGTTTTTTTGTCTTAGAAAAAGACACTTTTTGGTATCTTATTATACACTTCCAAGAAACCGATTTAATCAAGTTATTTTGAAAAGGTAATATAAAAATTTTATAGTTAATTTTTTTTTTTATTACTTGATGCTTTATCTTTCCATTTCATAAAAAACTTAGAACATTCAAATTTTAAAAATATATTTTTAATTTCTTTATGCTTCATCATTGCATTTCATAAAAAACTTGAGGCATTCAAAATTAAAAAATAGACAGAAATATGTTGTTTGAGAACCCAAAAAGATGTTTTGATAATTTTTCACGACAGGCTAATCATTTAATATTATAAAAGAGAGTCTCTGCATTAGTTTGTAGCAGGAAATTGATCAGTAGATCTCCAAAAAAAATTTGATCAACTTTAATCTAGAATCCACAGAATCTAGAATCATCTTTTGGTTTAGAATCGTTTGCAAGACTCACTATTTCAAAAAGAAGTTGTAGAATGTGACACAACATCAGAGTAGTATGTGACTGAGACATTTTGAGGTACCCTATGTGAGTGATACGTCTGTCTAAGAAATTGTTCCTCAAGCTAATGCTAATGCTTGATTCAAGCCCTCAATTTTTATGATAGTATACAAAAAAGAAAGGAGTAGGATAAAAGAAACAAATACCACAGGTGAGAGAAAGATGGAAGGCGCCTTTTAAAAATGGCACAAAAGGCCCTGAGAGTCTTCAACCAACATCCCACAAAAATCACAAGGGTGACAAAAATGTTACAAGACAATGCAACCTTTTGGCGCACACCTAGACCACCATCAGGCCTAATGTAGCACTGCTCCAAGAATCCCTTGATTTAATCCTGCTATACCAGCTTTCTTTAATGGCATTCTTAAATCTCTCATTGTAAAGACTGAAATTTTGACACTAAAAGCCACATCAATAAAACCCGCTATTTTAGGGAGTCGGTCAACAAGTCAATGGTCAATTACATAAGTCGACAAGATATCAATAAAGTCTCTATTAAATAGAAAGATCAGAAAACAATTTCGACCATATCTGTCGAAAAGATAAATCATACCTTTGTACAAAGTCGAGTGAAACGTTGACCATATGTCGAGCATCCTAAAGACATCACAACAAGAAATGTCCCATCAAATACACGTAACAATAAACTATCATGTCAAGATAATGATTCAATAGATTTTTCGACCAACTGTCGAGACATATAGTAAAATACTAATAATAGCCTCAACTACAAACTTCCATCTCATAAAAAAAAGAAAGGCAAACCTCAGAGTTGAGAAATACCACCATGACAAATACAGATGCGTGTAGCACTATAAGGTAATGTCCTTCCTGAAAAAAAAAACTTCAGAAACCTGTTCACAAAAGTTAGCTAGGGCGAGAATATTGTGGGAGTGCGTTTCCACCCTACCACGAAGTTGTAACACTTCCCCGGAATCTTTCTTGACATGAAAGATACCCAGCCCAGCTAGAGATAGTCTAACGAAGTAAAACTGCCTGAAGTAATGGAATTAGTGTGCCAAATATTTCTATACTCTAAATTACAAATAAAGGTCACATTAATACATATTCTTAATTAAGAAAATGGAATGTCAACTTTTCCTTTCCTTTCCATTTCATAGA
>MU227044.1:328265-338487 GCA_018584345.1 Thuja plicata
TCTGCACTGGGCTCTCCTTCACATTAACTTTCGCAGACCTAAAGAATTCCTCATCAGCGTCCTCTTTTCTAACCCATGTATTGCTGCCAAATGATAAATGAAACACCAGAGGATCATCTAAACTGAAATGTAGGGCTGTGGCCACATTGTCTGCTGCCATTATCTTCTTTATTTCCGTTCTCACCTCCACAACTTCCAAGCCCCGAAACAGTTTAACCGAACACCATGGTAATATTCCACTTACGATTGAACTTCTTTCTACCTTCCCCAACACCGTTTCAGAGTCCAAAGTGAAATCTTTAGCTGACCTATACACATATGATTCTTCCGCTATTCCACTTACAATTGAACTTCTCTCCACCATGCTCAAGACCGTTTCAGAGCCCACACTGAAATCTTCTATTCTCTTCTCTGATAATCTGCTAAACACTTGCAATATCTTGTCTAATACATTGCTTAAGCAGTTGGGTCCAATTCTTAGCTGTTGAAGCTTGTTATTCAGAGCTTGAAGAGCTGCAATGAAGGTGTCATCAGCTTCGTCTTCCAATGAGATAGCTACAAATGATCCATCCTAAAGGATACAGACCATCATCATGTACCCTCCAACCATTACACACATCGAATCCGCATTAACATTTTCCATCATAATCTTAAGACCAACTTTCTCTGCATTCTCTCTGTTCTCGGCCATCCATAAATTCATCTCTTCTTCCATTTCTCTTCCAAAACTTTTACAAGTTAAAAACTCGATCAGACCAAAACAAATCAATTGGCCATATATATATATGTATGTAACAAAATTATTGCATCATGTCAAAAGAGGTGGTGGAGAGTTCTTATAGCAATCGAATTTGGTTTGTTTTTGCTTTTAAATTATGGACATACAGAGGCGGCTAAAGCTTGTTATGTGGAGACTTACGAGCATATTTGGAAGCTGGTTTTAAGTATTAATTTTTAGGTTTTTTCATAGAAAATACAACCGGTGCTATAATTAAGGACAAAAATGTTTTTACAACAAATGGAATTGTGTACTTTTTAGTTATTTTATTATTTATTAGTAATTTTATTTTATTTATTATTTATTAAATAATTATTATAATAGAAAATGTATTTTTTTTGAACTTATGAAATGATGAGGAAATTGTTTTGGCCTTAGTAAATTATTTATGTATCATCATTCAAATCAAAAAATGATTTAATCAAAAGATGACTAAAAAAGTCTTTAAGTGTATATTATTAGCATATATATATTAAATATTAATATATGAAAATTATGTCAAAATAGGCAACTTATGCAAGATATCTCTCACATAATTTATATATATTAAAGATGTTGATATAATAATATGATATATAAAATATTATAATGTTTAAACATTAACATTTATGATCTTTAATGAAATATCTTTACTAGAGTATTATAATAAATATAGGCACATTAAAAGATGGAAAAAAATTAATTATTTAATACAACATTGTTATCATTTATTTTCAATATTAAAAGTATTTTTTTGGGTTTGAAGAAAAGATGATCTACTATACTCTTGGTAAATTACTTCCATGTCATCATTAAGAAAGCTTCATCAAAAGATGTGGAAAGTGAAACATGTTGCAAGGGGGAAGCATAAAGGTATCTACTTGGGAAGTGTTATCTTTCTTGCATATAAATCACGTATTTATTTAAGGAGGTAACCTATATTTAATAAAGGTGGGTGTATTTTGGTTGTTTGAGGGAGATTATATTATGCATGTAACATTTTTTTTTTTCATTTTTATTTTACATTGGTTATGTATTCAAATATTTTGGTGAGTATTTATTAATTGAAAAACACATCTCATTACATTGGATTATTTATTGATTATTGGTAGCATAGATTGGGGACATACTGCATTGAAAGTGTTTAAAAATAGTGTTTCCTTATGATAGATATATCTTGGAAAGGTCTGCTCTCTTTGATAAGGATATACAATATTATTTTGATTTTGGGGCCTTGAGAATATTATTATTGTTTTAATGTAATATTTATAAATAACATTAAAATAATAATGTAATGGGGACAATGGAGACAATGGATTTTTGAAATAAGTTATAAATCTAAGGCAAGACAATATGAATAGAATAGTTGAAGTGTAATAAATCAAGTACAAACATGTTATTTTCTAAACAATAAGTGGACTCAGAATACTTAATTGAAGGACAAGTATTTGATAGTACTAAATAGATATATATTATAAATAGACAACAATGTGATTGGGAAGATGATATCATGGATGCATTAATGTTCATGACTATAGTGCAAGGGCTTTGGTTGTCCTCAACTCTAAAAGAGATTTACACATGGAATTTAAAATAAATAAGCATTATTTTCACTCCTTGTGGTGGTGGATTTTTTGGGGGCCCAAGAGAACTCCATTGTACATATTATTCTACATATATATTAGAAAATGTGTTTGTTCATGTTTATTATGTGGAAGTGAAGAAAAATAACCACCCTCCAAGAAGAACAAAGAGGTGGGGGAGTCTTCTTGCTATCTAGAGTCTCACTAAGATTTTGTGGGACTAAAAACCTCCTCAATTAGGGTGGTGTGATCCAAATCGATCAATTCAAATATAAGAAATCATTCATTGACATGTAATCTTGTAAATAGAATTAAATGCAGGGACAAGTGTTTGATAGTATACTAGACTTTAGTGAAAATAAATCTATTAGAGAGATCCAGGCACATTAAACTTGTGATCCTCCTGAGCTAGACAAAGGGACAATCTATTTGTAAACAACACATAGATGAAGATTTTATATGGAAGCCATATTGTTTCTGCATAATCTTCTGGAGATAAGACAGTCTGATTGAAACTATCTGCATAATAATCCTTTTGTAGCCACGAAATTCTTAGCTTCACTACTAATTCAATTTCACTAAAATATTGTTGTATCTCTGAAACTCGAGGAAATTAACGTATTAGCTTTTGTAATGATGCAAAATTTTATTGTTCATATCATCCTCTTCTTTATCAAAATATGTTTGTTTGATTTGATTCCTGAAATGTCCTTGTCAAAGAACTAGAAACATTTTCGCACTTCTCTGTTTTTAAATAAAATGTATGGGTATGCCTTAAAAACATCTCAGGTATGACATCTTGTTGCAACATCAGAAAAGGTCTAAAGTAGTGTTCGCGAAAGGTGGTAGATCTCTTTCATTTTTCTTCCAGCATACAACAATGGGGTCATAGAGGGAACAACCATCCTTTGCATTTTATTCTTCTTCATTCTCCTTCTTGGCTAGAGAAATAGCTAGGAAAAGTTGAGGGAGCCACTTGGAAGAGCTAGGCCACCCAAAATCTCCGCCAGAACATGGGCAACCAACATTGCTAGGAGTGGACAGATCAATACCATTGGAAGGCCACCTAGAAGCAGAACCACCTCATGGTGGTGAAGTTGAATGGTGACGTGGGAAGTCTCTCCCTCAACAAAGTGTCAGCAAGGGGCCTAAGAACACAACGTGTGCGAATGAATGACCTAGAAGAACTATGGCCAAGACGACGACCATGGGGCAGAGAATGGTCATCAAAATTAGAAATATCCAACGCCACTCTAGCAACTGTACAAGGGGAATTTCCCCAATGTTGTAGTAGCTCCTACAAGTGGGCAACTTCAAGAACCATTTTGTTTACTTTTACTTGAATCTGTTAGATGACATTATCACATATACATGATTTAGCATATAAAGCTCAATATTAATATCAAGAAAGTTGTGAGTAAATAGCATGACATTTCTATCTTTCCATAAACTATAGAGAATTTCCATCCTAAAAGAATTTCATATTTGTGTGAACTTGTAGAGAAGTCTGGGTGAATCTCCTAGCAAAATCCTATGCTAGGAGAAGGGTTCAGGTTGGAAGGGATGAAACAAGCCATCAATCCAAACCCATAGTTGTTGGGTTCTTCTATAATACCTGAAGAGATGTATGAATCTATTAGGCTTCCAACAAAAAGGACAATGGATATTTGGGATCCCTAGATGTTGAAGGCAAGAGCCCAAAGGCATGCCTTGGAAAAGAATACACTAGGCGAAATGGGCTACTTTAGGCTCAACAATAGATGACCAAATGGTGAGAAATGTGCATCACCAGGTGGACTGGGTAGAATGCAAATGCCACCAAAGATTCAAAGTGTTAACCATAGTAAAGTGAGGAACAAGCCAGTGATAGCCCATCTTGGGCTTGTAGTTATAAAAGGAGGTGCAGGGAAACTATCGTGAATCCTTCCACCATGGCTTGAAAAAATATATGCCAAGCTCGGGAAGCATATTTAGAGGCAGTACCAATATCGCCCGGAGGTTGAATGTTGGATGATCTTTCCAAGTGAGGCAAAATAGAGGATATAAATCTTCCCAAGTGTGAAGATTCATGGTAGCGTTAGAGAAAAGGTCACAAGGAGTGCAGATGACTCGCTTTCAATTATGGATATTTTTAATTTATAAAGTTTTATAAAGGCTAGAGAAAAAAACTTTGGAGGAAAGTTTCACAAGGTTATTCTATGAATCTTCACCAATTTACATCAAAAGTGTTAGTAAATTAGGTTTACATGCAATCTAGTGAAATGGAAGAATAAGGAAAGGGATTTAATCTGTTTTGGTTTTATGTTGTATAGTCATATGATATACACATAAGTATTATATTAGTCAAATTTTGTAATATCTTGGGGATGGTCTTGTGTTTAGTAATTGTCAAAATTTGTATCCTCCTGTATTTCTGATAATATTGTAATGGGCAAGGACATCGGGTTTTCTTACTATTCTTTCCCGATCGAGCCCTCGAATCAATTTTTAATATTAGTAATATATAGTGGATAATCCATTTTCTCTTAATAAAAAATTAGGTTTACATTCAATAATTTAATAAATTTGTAGTTAATTCATTGAGGAACTTCATTCTTAAGTTAGTTTCAATATCCCAAAAAATAATGGGTTTATAAAGTCAATACATTAGATATAATAGCTGCGCTAGATGATGATAATATAATATTTCTTTATTTTTACAATGTAAATGTTTATATTATTCTTATGTTATTGCTATTTCATTTTTTTTTGTCTTACATTGGTATGAGATTAGTGCAATCATGGAGGTTTTGTCAAGATACGTGATTTATAGAAGAGCACATTTCATACGATTAGAAGCATTTATTGAAGAGAATGTTATTACGCGTCACTTTTCATGTTTTATAACAAGTTTTATAGATTGGTCATTGCTAAATTTTTTTTTTTTGGAGATGTAATAGTGCCTCTCAATATAAGAGAAGGAGATATCATAGATGATGGTTAATTAGATTTATATTTGGATAGATTTTAATAGGGGAATAAAGAACAAAAGCTTAAAGTGGAGACTACTGTGTATGGAGAATGATGTGTGAGTGAAATTTAAAAAAAAATTCAATCACTTCCCTCTATAGAATTTTGCAGCTAATTTTGCTCAAAGGTCTAGCTCAGAATTAAAAAATAAATCTTGTAGAAATATAGAAGTAGAAAAGAAAACAGAGCTCCACATAAATGAAATTCTATTAATCGTGCATTGGTTACAAACTATAAAGAATATATAAAAAATAATCCATCAAGATACCAAGTACATCAAAGAAGATCAACTATGAATTTCTAAAACCTATAATGGTTTTCTAAATAGCATGTGATTGTAATAGTCATAAAGGACTAATATGCATTGTAAGTGGACCAATAGTGTCCAAGAGTGTCAAGGATTATTTAGGGGTTACTAAGAGGTTAGAAGTGTKTAGAATAGGTCTCCAAGATTTTRRRAGRGATTAKGAAGTTTATAGTTTATAAATTTTAATTAGTTTTGAGTTGTTTTCATAGTTGAAAGATTCAGATTTTCAAACATAATGGTTACATTGTCTTTTAGTGGGAAACACATGCATATGAGTCTTTTGGTATTCCTCTTTGAATGTAACTGCCAAGAAATGGTTGGAGTGGAAGAGGAATCAAGTCTTTGAATGATAGTAGAGTCTATTTTTTATGGAGAGGATTGTGAAATGTACAAATTATTCTTTGAGATTTAAATAAAGTTTAGAGTTTTTGCAAGTCAAGTCTTGGTTCTTTATCACAGAAAATTGGGTAATGTTGTAGGGGTCATATCTCCTAACTCAACCGTTGGATCTTTCTCATCTTAGAGTATGGTTTAGAGAACCTAACTACACCCATCCTCACTGGAGGGATTTATCATATATTTTTTTATTCAAGAGATATTCATGATAGAGTACGGGTCTATGTAGAGGGTAGCGACAAGACAGTTTTGGCTGAATTTTAAAGATGCATGCACTAGTGCTTAGTGCCTCTGCATCACAAATCTCCTAGGTATTATTATTATAATATTAATGCTAATGTTAATATCAAAAATTTAATATTATAAAAAATGATATCGATAAAAATAATTAAAAACTAAAAAAAATTGAAAATAACATGGAATGAAAAAGTTTGGAATTGCAAATGTTAAAATTTTAAATGGAAAGCAAAATTTTTGCTGCAAAAATTTGATATCCGATATCTGATTAGGCTTGTGCATTGGCTTTTGGTTTGTTCATGTGTACTGACACCCAGACCTACTAAAAAGTCAACACGCTTTTTAGCACATTTTTGGATGAGTGAAAAGAGGATTTTTTTCACATCGCCACTTTTTGGCATACCATGATCCAGCACATGCCCCACCATCAAAATTTTCATATTTTATAAACCAATTTCTATTAGGATTCATATGGAAAGATGCATCTGAGTCTATCAACCATGCATTGTCACCTGCACGAGTGGTCAAGGTTGCAATACAAGAATGTTCATCTTCCTTCTCAGACTTAGAATAAGAATCTTGCTTCTTCTTTTTCTTCTTCTTCTTCTACTTCTTCTTTGTAGTCCTTTTGGAAATGTCAAGGTTTTCTATAGTTCCAACATATTTCCTTGGACTTACCAAGGGACTTAGATCTCTCGTTATTTTTGGTCTAAGAACGACCATGTTTCTTTTTGTTCTTGCCTCATTCTCTTGATCTTCCTCAAACACTTAAAAACTCTTTGGCATTTAGAGATACATTCCTTCTTATCTCCTCATACAGTAGAGAACCAACAACATACTCCATCTTCAAGGCAAGTGAAGTTCTCCCTATGGCCATGACAAGGTTGTCCCATGAGTCTGGAAATGAACATAGCAAGATTTGACACCTCTCTTCTTCATCCATTGATACCTATACTGAGGTCAACTAAGTCACCAACATATTAAAGCTTTCTAGATGCTCATAAATTTGTCTACCTTCTTCCACTCTCAAGGAATACAATTTCTACCTCAAGAAAATATTATTCACATGTGATTTTACTTGGTAGATCTCACTTAGCTTCTTTGAAGTAGATTCTTCGTGGACATTTATCAGAATTGAGTCTGCAAGACACAATCTTATGAGACCTTTAGCCTTTCTATCCATTACATCATATCATGCAGCTAAAGTTGGATCTGTAGGTCGATGGACATTTTCATCCACCACATCCCATAGATCCCAATCAATTAGCAAATAGTCCATCTTCAACTTCCAAATTTCAAATTTCATACCAGAAAACTTCTCTAATTTAATCCTCCTTGATATGCTTGCCTTCTTTACTATCTTTCAATACAGAAAAAAAACTCTGCACAAGCTCCCACTCAAACCTTGATTAGCTAGAAAACCCTATACCCAATAAATAGAACAAAAACTGGCCAAGCTCTCACTAGTAAATTTTACCCTATTTTTCGACGAGGAATAGTCAAATATTCGACACCCATTGGTCGCGCATACGACTATAACTGTTGTCAAACTTTTTTCGTCCCTTATTCAACAGGAAAAATAGTAGTCGAAACATCGACCTACTTAGTGGTTGAATTATCGACTGAATCTTTGCCAAAAAAATCGCCTGAAGCTGGAAGAATTGCAGATCAAACCTTTTATCTAAGCGGTCAACTCGCCAAAAGTTTGACCACCTTTGGTCACAATTAACGTTGACCATATAGCAGTCTCGTCGAAACATCAAACACAAGGTGTCACTTTGTCGACCACAGTTGGCCAGAATCAATGTCGAACGTATAGCAGTCCCGTCGAAACATCATAAACAGTGTCTCATTTTCACGACCAATGTTCATTGCCATTGACGTCGAACACATGGCATTCTCGTCAAAACTACTGATATTAGAATGTCGAAAAAGAGACCAATACAAATTTTTGTTTAAAAAAAAATATATATTATTGATGGGTTTAGTATAGTCAAAGATATGATTAGTTTAGTATCAGTATAGGATCAAATAACTAATAGAGATAAGATAAGGTTCCTCTTGTTCCTTCTACAGTAAGAGCTTTCTTTTATGAACTTTTCACTAATCTATATAGGGCAAAGTGTCTGCGATTTACTTTATTAAAGTTCAGAAAAGTCTCTAACGATTAGGTAGTTGTGTTAATTTATGCATGCATAAGTTGTTTTTCCTGCTATAGTTATATAGGAATAGAGATAGAGTGATAGAGTAATAGAGTTCTGTGTGTTGTAATATTTATTGACTTATACCTGCTGATCCATGTCACTATGCATGATCCACGCCAAAGGGGTTAAATTTCCTGCATATGTTAATCATTTATCTTAAGTTAGCTAAACATTATATGATACGTATGCTACAAATAACTTAGAAGACAAAATGAACAATATGCAATATCGTAAACATGAACAAAGTTACCTTATATATGGAATGCACAATCGTCAACAGAAGGGGTGATGATGTCTGTAGTCAATTGCCTGTTTGCAAAAGGGGTGATAATCAAACACAATGTATACATGTATCAACAGTAATTAATTGAGCCTCGTAAGCAAAACATTGGTAATTAAAAATCACCTATGTTGTAATCATTAGAATTGAACATAATAAATATGTAATCATTAGAATATGTCATCGTCATCATCATCATCATCATCATCATCATAACTATCATCATCGTCATCATCACTATCATCATCACCATCATCACCATCATCATCGTCATCATCACCATCATCATCACCATCATCTTGATCTTCATCATCTTCAATATCTTCTTCTTCCATAACATTATACTTTATCAGCCTTCCTCTTGGATCATGTCTAACAACAAATGACCAACCCTGTTTATGTGGAACCTCTGAGTAAAACACTTGCTCACATTGGCTTGGAAGAACATATGGCTCATCTCCAAATAGCTCAAACGACCTTGTATTAATCATTGTAAATCCATTATCATGTTGAATAACAGTTCTATCTGGATCATTTTGATTCAGTCGTAGCCTGTACCATTTGATGACAAATAGAACTACTATGAAGGAGTTAAAGTCGCTCTCAATTATATCATCTAAGATGCCATAGTATCGATTTTGAGATTATTGAGGATGTATGTCATTTCTAGATGATATATTGGTGACCTCAAAAACTACAGTTATCCCATAATCACAAGTTTTCTTTGTCATCGAACTTTTTTATGTAAAATTTGTGGCCATGATAGTACATAGCTTTGTGGTGCTTAACCTGCAATTTTTAAAGCATGTGAAAATTATTTGCATCATGAGTTGATACGAAACATACGAGTCATGATAATTAATAAATTTGTACGTACCTCTCTACCTCTTAAACCATATGCTAGAGCAATTACCATTGACGTAACATTGGAATCTCCATTACGATGAGCTTCTCTAACCAATGAAGCAATACCTTCCCATGTTAATGAGCAACCATTTTTTTCACATCGTTCAATCCATACCATCATCCAATCAAGATTGTTCACAATATACAAATGTATTGCATCCCACTCTCGACCAACTGTATTAAAAAAAATACACCAATTATAAATAACTTATATTGAAGATTTATAAGAATTAATTAACTAAAATACCATCTTATATTTACCTCTCACTTTCCTCAATCTACCTTTGCCCATCAAGTACTCCCCTTCAAATTTTTTAATGGACTTGGGATCCCAAATACGATCTACATGGATCTTTGCTGCAAACTTAAGAAGATATTCACTAATGTACACCATGGTCTGGTATACCATATATCCGTCCACCATAGAACCCTCAGGATGTGCTCTCTGTCGAACTAAGCTTTTCAAAAATTTCAAGTGCCTCTCAACCATCCACATTGACCTAGTTGGTATAGGTCCACACAATTCAATCTCCTCAACTTGAT
>MU227045.1:55499-79781 GCA_018584345.1 Thuja plicata
GACTCTTGGTACAAGTGTCCCATGAGTCATCTTGGACTCTTAGAGGTGGCTTGAGAAGCTCCTTAAGAATAGGGATTACCTCTTGACTTGGTATAGGAGAAGACATGTGGTCATGAGACCAAGTCTTATAAGGCCACATAGCCCTTAATAATAGGACATGTGTGGGTGAGGCTAATGATTAATTATTAATTAATAATTTTAGCCAAGGTGATGTGTAAGGTGACTAGGTTTATGAGGTGGACTAGGGGACTTAGTCATATTTAGTGATTGTGTATTTAATTAAATCACTTTTAATAGAACTAATTATGAAGACCTAGGATAAGAAGAATAGACTATAGACTATAGTGAATTCATTTAATAAATATAATAATTTATTAAACAAATAGAAGAAATAAACATTAATTAAATAATAAATATTTAATCAATTCATCAAGTCAACATTAATTAAATAATAAATATTTAACGAAGCCATTTTTTAGTGTATACAATAGACTAGATACACATTGAATATAATTTGTGTACTTTCTATAAGACAACTTTGTCTCACAAGAACCCTGAGAAGAAGTTTCAGTACCAATGGAAGAGCCTTCCTCAATCTTTTGGAGAATTTGAACAGGAAACTCATCATCAGGAGGAGGAATACATTTACAATGAACTCTGCAACCTTTTTAGAAGGTGGAAAAATTTGTCTCCACTTCAACCGAGCTCCACCTCTTTCAGTAAACCATTTGATATGCTTTGAATGATACTCATTTCTATCATGTGCCAAAGGATTTACATACTTTTTTAGTACAACATAGGGAGTACAACATAGGGAGCACAACAAGGAATGGGTTTTCATTATCAAGATCTCTAACATGCACATAAGGTCTTAGAACCATTTGTACTTCAGGACCATCATTTTTGCCCTCCCTTGTTGCATGGGACCTTATTTTTTCAAGGATTTCTTTTACTCCACAAGGAATGTCTTTGCCACTCCTCTAAGTTTTCTATGTTAATCCAACGTTGTTTCTCCATCTTTCTTAATACTCTCCCACAAAACATTATGCTTTGCTTTTTTGGGTTTTCCTCCATGGCTAAACTGTCCCAAAAATACCTTGAGTTTTAAGTAAGGCTCCTGAACTAACCAGCAAATGTGCAGGTCATGGCAAAGATAAGATAAATCCTCATCATCTTCTTTGTCTACACATAGAAAACTCATAACTAGTTTCTGAGATACTAATAATTATAATCACGAAATCAAGGGAAAACATGTTTTGCTCAAAGAAGCATTATATAGGTGGTATTCATGGGATAAAGAACAGTCGTCACTCTTCACAATAATTAATTATTTCTTTAGGAATTTTTAGTTTTGGTTTGACTGCCAAATGATAGGTATAATTTTCGTACTATCCCATGTAGAGTTTCAAATTAATATCAAGAGATATTGACATCAATAAATTATAAAATATACTAGTAAGCACAAGCTATGGATGGATAAAAAATATTAACAATATAAGCAATTTATCTATTTCCATAATTTGGGTAAAAAATCTAACTTTACATTTGATGATTAAAGGAGACTAGGAATGGTCAAAGGTGCTTATAGATTTGAAATTTTAATGATCACTCTGGGAAGACAAAAATTGAAAATGTGTAATTAAGATTTCTTGGATTCTTAAATTGAAATATAATTGAAGAAGTGAAAGTGTTTAGTCATCATACATAAAATATTATTTTAAAAAAAGTATAAAGAATAACAGTATATATTTTTTCAATTATATATTTTTGGTTTTTACATTTATTTAATATTATTGTAAATATATTCTTGCAATATTCAATTTATTATGTTTGGCATATAAACAAATATTAATTTTAAAATTGAGCCCCTCATTAGTTTTATATATGCTATACAAAGGATCAATCTAAATCTCTTGAATTATTTTCCCTTTTGGACAAGGTCAGACGTAATGCCCTATTCCTTAGACTAGGCCATGCTTGGATAAACATATACCAATTTTATAATTCAACCTTCTTCAAGCTTCTATCAGCATTCAAACTACTTTGAATGTGGAATTAGCGTACTTTTAGTTATTTTGTCATCCTTTGGTGGTCATCCTCCCTTGTTTAGGTTGGTTTCCTTTATTGCCATGGTTAGGGTTTATTTTGGTTTAGTTGTGGTTAGTTTGGGTGTTTGTAGTTTTGTTGCTTTTTGTTGGCTTTGTTTCCTTTTCATTTTCTTTTTGGATTTTTAGACCTAGGTCAGAGTGTAACCTCTTTCAGAGCTAGCATCGAAGGAATATCTTTACAGTTAGGATTTCATAAACCCCAATAATTTTTATCCTTTGGGACCTATCAGGGTTCTTTGATCCCCGATCCCGAAAGTGACTGGGGATCATGTTATCCCCATGCCTGACTTACATTTTTATGGCATTATCATCTGAGAGACATCTTTAGGGTGTTGGGGTTTGTGTGATCCCCAATCCTTGAAAGGTTGATCAGGCTCACCCAACCCTAATCCATGAAATTTATCAGCATCGACATTGGGGTGTGTTCCTTGACCCCTGATCCCTGAAAGGTTGATTAGGGTCAACCAACTTTGATCCTAAAAATTTCTCAACTTTGACATCGGGGTGTGTTCCTTAACCCTTGATTCTTGAAAGGGGAAATATGGGATCAAGCACCCTAAAAACCCGATTGTTTGCCTTGCCTACTTTGAGCCCATAATCAAGGCATCAGGGGTTTCATGACCCATGATCCATGAAACTGATATCGGGGATCAGGTATCCCTCAAACCCTAACCATGTGCATATCTCTTGAGCATATTTCTAAGAAGAGGAGATTTTTGCAATGTCGAGGGTCCTCATACCCCTGAACTATGAACCGCCAAAAATTAAGAAAGGCAACTTTAAAAGGTTTTTTTCTTCAATATTAGGGTACTTTTATTGTGTTTGGCTTGAGTTTTCTAGGTTTTTCTTAGTTCTTTTGTTCTTAGTTTTAGTTCTCTAGAATAGTTTGTTGCTTCTTAGATGGTTTTTTTGTCATATCTTAGATATTTTTATTTTAATAAAAGATGTTGATAGGTGTTCTTTTCAAGTGTAGAATCATAGCAAATGTCTTTCGTCCAACCAATGAAGTTCAAGTTTGTGGGATATACAAGCCCTCTAAACTGGGCAACCTACATAGTGAGATTATTAATATAGACATCAGGTACATGGATTTCAATGACATTCTAAAAAATATTGGCAACCCAAACAATAGGTCCCTGGATGCATCTTCAATGGTTATGTCTGGATTGGTGCATGTTGCAAGATTCCCAGTTGCTATCCAAGCACCCGATCTTATAATAATTATTATTGAGCACTATAATCCACAAGAGAGGAGAGTGTTGAATAAATAGAGAGAGGTGATTTTAGATATAAGGCCTAACATCATCAAGGAAGTATTTCACAAATCCCTCTGAATGATGAGTATGCCACCATCTCATAAGAATAGGTAGAGAGTTGGTATCGAGATGACTTTGACATAGATCTTGAGAGATAAATAGAAACTATCTTGAGAGGTCACTCAAGGAGGTCAATCTTGACAAGCTCAATCCTCACTAGGCTTACTTGATGGAGGATATGAAGAACTGTGTAACTTTTTTGAGCAGGTTCTTTAGTCTTCCCCAAGCCAAAAAACTTGAGACATGGATGGTCTTGTATATTGGCACCATTAGGAAGAGGAATAAGAGGATTGATTGGGGCCAAATAATCAGTGATACTCTAGACCAACAATTAAAAAAGCGTTAAGATAGACCCTAGATTTTACATGAGCTCTTATGTGGTGTACCTATTGGTGGCCCAAGCCTCTTATCCATGATTGATAATGAGGAGGTCTCCTACAAATCCAAAAGCTTATATATATAAGGTTTATCCCCATATAGAAAGGAAGGAGAAGCTCAGCTGGATGGAGGGAACACTAAGAGGGGGGTGAAATAGTTTTCTACAAATTTAAACTTTAATAAATTGATTCTAATGTGGTCCACAAACAAATAATCACATGAACTAAAATATAACATGCAAGAACATAAAGAAAATAAGCATCACACCATAACACAAGGATTTTTATCGTGGAAACTCTGCTAGGAGAAAAACCACAGTGGGGGTGAAACCTACAAGATAATACTCATCAAAATATTGTCTTAGAATGTTTTGGAATGCACTTGCATTCAGGCACATTGCTTAGAGCTCATTGCTCGATTGCAATTAGGGCTACAACCCTTTACAAGAAGGCTCACTTCCTTACAATATCACAAAAATGATCACAAATCTTTTAAATATTAAAATAACATCTAATATTGTCTGATTATAGTTCCATATTGGCACATTACTCGAATTCGATACACTCTAATCTCTGACTACCTTGTTTTCCTACCCTTCACTTATCAGATTATCATATATGAAAATCCTTCAATTTTCACCTTGCACACTAATCTCATGTATCAACACTATCTTCTAATCATTCAAACACATTTATAAACCCTAATACCTTGATCTTATAGGTCCACAACCAAAAATTAGATCTCCCAATGTTGGCTCCAAAAATGTCCTAGGGAAATGTAAAACATTTTGACCAACTCGGCCAAATCCTCAATTCAAATTTATTTCCCACCAAAAAAATCTTACACAATCCTCCATACATGTCGTCTCTATCACTAAAAAATATAATTTAGCACCAAAAACAATGTACCTCATCCACGCAAATAATTTTCATCATAAGTTGACCGTTCTTATTGATAAACAAAAATAATGATTCTCAGATCCTCCTAACTTGCACACCATTTATTACCGCACCTTCAAATTATGGAATAAGCATCTACGCATATCCAAAATGCTTCCCATATGTCCTTGAATAAATATTTTAACCTAGAAAGGAACATCGAACCTATTATTGTACATTGCATGATCATTGTGCTCTTCATTTCCACACTTAGTCGAATGCTAATATTGACTTCCAGTCTAATCTTTTATTGATATGCACATGTGAGATAAGTGGTTAGTTGTCATCAATGAAAACATCCAAACATCTATGCAGTGTCTCTTTCCAACACTCTCCCCCTTTTTCATTGATGGAAACACTTAGTGAAAAATGACTAAGTGTCCAAAACTGTGTACTGCACATAACTTGTCTACTCCAAAAATATTCAAATATTGCTCCCCTGAGCAATTGCTATACTTTGTTCACATTTTTCACTCTACTACACTCCCCCTTTGACATCAATGAAATATGTATACCAAAAATGTCCTATATTCCCCCTTAGAGATTGCATACAAAACTTATGAACATATTTACATGCAAAACTTGTTAACTTACATCAGTTTGAAAATATGTGCACAAATAGTCTTCATTAGTTGCAAATATTTGTCTCAGCCCTATTTGAGATTGTTCAAAACTGATATGTGGCCATTGAATAAGAAAACATTTTCTTCTTCCACTTATAATTTGACTGGGGCAGGTGTTGTTAAGGAATTGTGTGCCTCCTTCACTGCACCAAACAAAGTTTGAAGTTTGGGAGAGAGAAAACTTACTATCTCTCCCACTCTTCCATTGATCCTTTCCTTCTCCATATCAAGACCCATAATATTTTCAAGTAAAGCTAGCACTTTACCTTCTGGTTCAGATATGGAAGCACTGAACGGATTAAATGATTTAGCTATTTGCTGCAATTTTAGCTCACAATCCTTTATTTGCTTCTCTATATCTCCAACTAATTGTTAGACATGAATTGTATATGTTTCCACCTTCAGTCAGAGAATCTTGAATTCCCTTAATGTTATTTTCTAAGATAAATCTTTCATATGCTATCATTTATTTCGGCTCATTAAACCTTTTCTCATCAAAATCTCTCCTAATGTTTATCTCAACAAACCTCTCAAATTATTCAAATTGAGTACTTACTGCATTTATTAGGATTTTGAGATTATCAGATGGATTGTCTGTTTCATCCTTGACAAATTTTGGCATAAAATTCTCCAATATATTAGATGCCTTCTCCAACAGTTTGTTGTCTTCTATGTGGGTCTTCAACATTTTCTCTCTAGCTTGAGCCTCAGCAAATTGTGACAAGTCAACTGGCCCTTGTGACAGTTGTAGGACATATTCCAAACTATTTTTCTCCATGAACTCTTTCACTGCCTTGACATTGTCTCTTTCCTTTCCCTTACCTTTCTTCTCCTTTTATACTGCTACCATACTATTCTTTGCCTCACTAGGCTCCTCTGTAATCAATGGCATCATTTGATCTAGAGGTTGAATATCCTCTACCTATTTTGTCCCCTCTACCTCTATTTTGTTCTCTTCTTCTTTCTTTTCCACCTCTTCCTTCTCAATGACCTGCTCCTACTCTCTCATTTGGACTTGTCATGTCACCATCTCGGGAATATCCATCACATCAGTATCAAATTTATGTTCCACTTCTAGAACATTAGGAGCATCAGATGAGGAAAGATTCACTTCAGGAACATTAGGAATATTAGTAGGGGAAGACCAGGTTTAGGATGTGAAGTACTTGCACCTTGATTCATAGGAACAACATCATATTGATGTTTCTCAAGATATGCTCTCATTATCTTTACTGTCTCCTCAATAAATTCTTTTGTTTTTCCTATCATAATCTGATTCATTCTCAGTTTGATCTTAAATAATTTTTCTAAATCGTTTAACATATGTTTTACTTCTTCAACTAATATGACCAAAATTATGTTCACTAACACATTTTTGGCTAATCTCTTATCCTTTTCCAATGCATATGATTTCCTTGCATCTAGAATATTATAAAGAATTTCTGGAAAATTCAAATGCAATATCTATAAGAGGATTTTTAAATCTATACATATATCTAACCACAACTTCTTCAACTACATTTTTTCCTCATCATCAGACTTATCTAAGAATTTTTGGTATAGGCTTCAATTTACCATGTGATGTTATGCTCTTTACTATATCATTAACACACATTACATGTTCATCTTAATCAAACTTAGTCTTTTTACTTGTCCTTCTTGACCAAATGGTTTAGGCTTGGTAACTAGTGATGCCTTTGTCTTCTTTTGATTTTTCAGTTGCTTTACTTCATCATCAAATTCAGTGGCTTCATCATCCTCTATGTTGAATTCTTCATGCTTCTTATTTTATTATATGTCAAGTCTTCTTATCCTCTTAGTTTCTTTTTCATGTGGAGATACTTGTGGCTTCATTGATGTTGTACTTCTTTTTTTCCTACCCATAGCAGGTGTGGGTACATAATAGATTCACCAACTTCTATAGGCTTCACATCAATAAGAGCTTATTAAGTTCTCCTAACCCTTTGAAGATGAAAGCCCATAAGTTTTTCTACATTTCCTACTCTCTTCTTCACTTTCCTCTCTATCTCAAGTTCCTTGAATTCTTTGTACACCTTTCGATCCTTCTCATCATATGTACCAAATCTTTCTTTAGTAGGATCTACTATTTTTTGTTATAGTAATAAGTTGTTTAACTTATTAATTAAATCATTTTGGTTTAATCATTATGTCACTTATTATCTCTAGTTTACTTATGCTAAACTTTAGGCATATAATAATTAATACTTTTATTAATTATTATCATGCAACCTAGGTTTTTCCCTTTTAGGGTTTTGATCACCTTTATGAGGTCTGATCTATTTGTAATTATTAATTATCTAAGAATGCTATTGTATTGAGGATTTTCTCTCCATTATTTACACAATATGTTTCCTCTTTCATCGGTCTATTATTTCTGGCCTCCATAGCTTTTGCTTCTCTCTTTCTATGACAGGTTTTCATGCAGGTGATTCTTGGGAGTCATAGGGTTGAGTTTTCATAAACTCCAATATGGTATTAGAGCTTCAGATCTTCATGCACCTGTTCTCTTCATGAGAGATTTGGCCTTGTTCTTCAGATTTGTGTTTTTTGAGAGGTTTTATGTTTCATATTTTTGTGGATCTAGTGGGAGTTTGTTTTTAGAGCACTTTAGGCTCAAACGAACCTCACGGATGCTCTCAAAAGGCCCAAAAAACCCTATTTTCATATAAGGCATGTCCAATTTGGACACAGTTGCATTTTGAGGCTTTTTTTGTTGTACGACCCTTTTTTGGGCACATTTTTTGAGGCGGCAAAAAAAATTATTATTATTATATTTTTTTTCAAAAAAAAAATATTTTTTTTCTTGGTACCTCTACCAATTTTGGCCGAAATTTCGGCCGTCCTGCCATATTTAGCGGCATCATCAGCTTTAGTCAAGCTTCACCAACTTTAGCCGAGATTTCTTGGGACTCTTCTTGTTTTGGAGCATTCTTCAGTTTCTTGCTCGTAACATGAGCATACAATGTCATTTTTTGGCAAATGAGATATCCCCAGAAAGATGGTTCCAAGCCTGATCTTTTTTTGGAGGTTTGGTTTCCTGATTTTGTCATCTTGCAGTTGTGTTTGTCATTCAAATTCAAGGTTCCTTTTTGCACTCTGGGAGCTATATCTTTCTCATTTGGGATCCATTTTATGACTTCCGCATATTGTTGCAAAACTGGTTCTATGCTCTTTCTTTTGGTATGGGTCTCATTTCTATAATCTACTCTAGGTACATTTTATTCAGATTTTTGCATTTTTGCAATCTGGTGATTATCTTGGATGTTTCAGGTTCTGGAATCATTTTCCTTGCATTGGATGATTCCCTTTTAGCTTTTATTCATGTTCTTATAGATTTTTTTCATTCCTGAGCATTGTAGACATCCATTTCTATAGCATTTCTTTTTTGCAAATGCACTGAGATAAAGTGTCATTTGTTGCATGCTTGCGATCTTGCACATTGTGTGACTATTTGTACTCACACTACATTATAAAGTTCCATGGGGGAGTTTTATCTACCTTTTTCAATTGAGTATTCCTTCCAAAAAATTATCCTCATGATGTGTGTCAAGAGAGTGATCCTTCTATGACACCTCCTTTATATGTGTTTTTACTTTCTTCTGCACTTTCCATATTCCTGGTTCTTCGACATGAAGTTTTTCTTGGTGATCTATTTCGATGTACCTATCATTCCTCTCCCTTCAACATTATGGGGGGTATCTCATGTTGGTTCTAATGCTTCCTTGGTTCGATGGAGTGAGTTATGTATTTAGTATGTGTTCCTATGTACTAGGTGGATGCAGTGGCTAGGTACTTATGCACTTTGGTGAGATGGATCATTGACCATATGGACACTCTTTTATTCCTATTTTGGAGGGATCCTTCCATATTTTGATCAACTCTTCATACTTTGGTGTTTTTTGTCATCTGTATCTTTGAGTTTTCATGTTTGCCTTTGTTTGCCATCCTGATTTGAGTAATGTCATTTGAGGGCACTTATACAGATTACAGTCTTCACTACTGGATCATGTTTTATTATAGTGGAGGTTCTAGCAGTTATTCTTTGACAGTGTTTGCAACTTCATGCTTCAGTGGTGTTCTTCATGTTCATCCTTTGTTCCTATTTTCTAGTAAATTCTCTAGTTTGGAGGATTTTTTAGTACTTCACTAGTCTTCATCTCTTTTTGGAGAGGGTTTTTTTGTACTTGGGTACCTGATCAGGCCATGCTATTGGGACCCATTTCCTACTTTCAATAGTTGTTTGTAGGTTTTAGCTACTCCCTAAGTTTATCTTAAAGGGGGTGTTAGATTAATAAGTTATTTCACTTATTAATTAAATCATTTTGATTTAATTATTAAATCACTTATTATCTCTAGTTTACTTAAGCTAAACTTTAGGCATATAATAATGAATACTTTTATTAATTATTATCATGCAACCTAGGTTTTCCCTTTTAGGGTTTTGATCACCTTAATAAGGTTTGATCTCTTTGTAATTATTAATTATCATAGAATGCTATTGTATTAGTATTTTTCTCTCCATTGTTAAAACAATATGTTTCCTCTTTCATCAATCTATTATTTCTGGCCTCCATAGCTTTTTCTTCTCTCTTTCTGTGACAGGTTTACATGCAGGTGATTCTTGGGAGCTGTAGGGTTGATTTTTCATCAACTCAAATATTTTTCTCAATGGGTCTTTAGCATATAGGTCTAATATTTGATCATCCACCTCATAACCCATTGGCATAACCCATGATGTTCTAGGTTCAACTGCCTCCATCAAGCATTGATCTATATCAACCATAAAGTAGATGGTATCTTGGTATTTCTCTACTATAGAATCTAGAATTATATCTCTAGAGTGCATCATCTTCTAAAATGCCCTTAAGTAACCCCAAATAGTAGTTGTTCTCATCTTGTTTCCCATACCATACATCAACTCCCTAATTTGGACTTCTATAGGTGTGTCACCAGACCAATCTAGTGGACCTAATCCTAGGAATTCATTCATGAAATAGAAGAATATGTAGACTATTAAGTTTCCAAACTTAAAAGAGTTCTTTTTATCCTTCTTAACATTTGTTAGGTTTTCACTTAGTTGTCCTTTCATCACCTCACATTCCTTGTTTTGTGTTAACATATGATAAGTAGTGTATATGGTAGTACCAGACACTGAATTGTATCTTCTAGAATGGTAAACTTTGTATCCTACCACCGTTGATGAAAACTTAACATCATCCTCAATTATATCATTTATAGTCATAGCTCATTTATCAAATACGCCTCTATTAGCATCATGAACTGCATGCCATTTTTTTAATATCTTCAACATAGTTATCCCATCGGACGCCCATAGTCTTGTCACTTCTTGTATAAACTCCTTTGTAATATTGAATGGCTTTCTAAGCTACATGAATTCATCATGTATCCTTCTCAGTATGTATCGAATCCATTCATCCTCTTCAATCAACGGTGTTTCTACGAATTGAGAAAATTTATTCTCTTGTAGGGATTTGAACTTGGGTTTCAATTTTCCATTTTCTATAAGCTCCCCATTGTAAAAAATACTTCAATTGATCAGTACCAAGATCCTCCAATTAGCATGGATGTATGCCCTAACATCCTTGACATAAAAAAAAAATTGTATGGAATATTTGAAAGAGAACCCTTTGGATCCACCTCAACAACTTTAATGAGTGTTTCTTGAACTTAGGTCAGGGCCTCTCGATGATTTCCTCAATAATTAATTTATTCATCTTGATAGCTTAAATTTGTAAAGATACACACAAAAAAATACCTTTCACTACACGAGGGTTTGTATGCAAATTGCTTTGAAAAATCACTTATTTTCTTTGATATTTTTGGAATTCCATTGCAGATCACTTCTCCTCTTGTTCTCTTGAATGCAATGTGACAAATGAAAGTCATAAATTACCTTTTGTATACCCTTGTAGTATGAGTAATTATTAATGGTTAAAACCTATTGGGAGAAAGCTCAAACATTCAAGATTAGTGGGTTAGCACATATAATCAATTCAAAATCATATGGAAGAGAAAGCAAGCAACAAAGAACACCAAATAACATCAGATTGAGCTAAAACAAGTAAGCACCCTATTTAACTTGTTTGATTTGCTCATTTTGATGGATGTGGGTGTGCTCTCTCAAACACACAAAATTCAATGGATCCCCAAGTGGAATGAGTAAGATTGATGCAAGTTTAGAGAAGAATTCAAGAACTAGTATGGAGTAACTAGTATCAAACTTCTCCAAATGATTAAACTACTATGATTGAAATGAAAGACAATGCAAGAAACTCTAATTCATTTACAAAATTGATCCTAGCATGTTATTTCTAAGTGAATTAAATAATAAACTATGAGCATGATAACAACTATGAAAATCTAAATCAATTCTAGCATAATAACAATGCACAATGAGAGATGAAAAAATGAAGAGGAGAAGGCCTCTATTTATAGAATTTTGGGAGAGAAGAGGAGGGCTTGGATGAGGTGGAATCTATGTGGCATCCACATAAGAGCTACATAAGGGACACATAGGCTTGAAGGGATGGCTAAATTTGAGTCAAACATGGCATTAAGTTTTGAGTGGCTCAATATTTCCAAGTGGGAGACAAACTTATAAGAGGAATTTAAGAGGGATGGGTGCCTATTTTGGATAGAATTTCCCCATGTGGGTGAGCATTCCATTAGCCTTAAAAAGGTTAGGAATCACCCTTTAAGTATGATTAAAAGACAGTTAGGTAGGGAAACATGCTTAGGAAATGAGGTGATGGGAGTAGAGTAGGAATAGGGTAGGCTTAGGGTAGGTCTCTAGGTTGGATTAATAGGTTCCTAGCTAGGGTTTAGATTATAATTCAAATTAGATTTGAATGAATCATAGTTTAGAAGAATTAGGAATATGGAGGAATTTTAATAAATATAAATTTATTAAAGAGGGGATTTTGTGAGGAAAATGTATATAAATAAAATACATTAGAATAGTATTTAGATTATTGATAAATACTAGCAAATGAAAATATTGAATTGATTGAATTAAATAGATAGAGGAATGAGAGGGAATTTAATATTAATAATATTAATATTTTGGACGTCTACAACCCTATACCTAATTTCTAGGTATCATTAATGCTTCATGCCCTAATTATTCCAAAACACCTTGCTCACTGCCTAGTTCACAAAGATTGATCATGCACCTTCAAAACTTGTCAAATCCTTCACTCCAAAACCTTTGTGCAAACATAATTCAACTAATCCATGCCTTCCAAATTCAGACATCATCATCTACTAGGGGTTCATGATAATTTTATTGTAAGCTCCCCCTAGTCCAAAGGCCTAAATTCAATTCCTTGAGTAATTTCCAACACTAGATCTAGACATGAACCCTTCTGGTGTGTTCTTGGAATTATTCTTTACCTATTTTTTCTTCATTTGCTTCCTTATTTCTTCAACATTTACTTTTTCCTTGCCTTTATCATTTTTCTGCTCATTCTTGTTCCTGTTGACCAGACCTCTCTTGTTTGTGTTAATAGTCCTACAGTACCTTGAAATATGACTAGATCTATTGTATTTATAGCATACAACATTCCTTTGTCCATTTATGTTGCTCATCTGGCTTCTCTTTGTTGCGCACTGCTTTGGAATATGCCCAAATCCATTGCATTTGATATTTTTTTTTTGGAAGAGTTCTCCACAACACTTCTATAATCACTTGCCTTATGACCATGTTTATTTCACTTATAGCATTGATTCTTATTCATCCTATTCCTACAATGCATGGATTTATAATCAAATTTATTACAGATAAACCACTTACCACCAGTCCTTTCAGCATTAGGTTATCTTTCTAATGGCTTCTTCTTCTTCTTCTTCTCGGATCTGGATTTCCTTGTGCAAATCTAGATTTAGAACTTTCTCCTTTCTGAGATCCAATACCTCTCTTGTCATCTAGACTCCTTTGACTCTCAAGAAATGAATCAAGCTTGGCAAAGCTGGTCATAAAATTTTCCCTGTAGTCATTAGCAATTACAAGTTCTTCCTAAAGATTCTTGGCTCCCTACAAATCAACAACAAGTCTATTGCACTCATCAGATCTTTCCTTTAAGGATTTATTGAGGTTCTCTTCATTATTATTCTCGTCTTCAATCTCCTTGGTCATTCGCATCATAATAGATTTCATCGCATTCCTCATGATTGCATTTTCTCACTTAAGCTTCTCACATTTTGGAGTCTTTTCCCTCAAATCTTGACTCAATTGTTCATCATCTGAGCTCTCACTATAATTTTTTTTTAATTGGTCACAAATTTCCCTTATTTTCCTCTTTTCTTACTTCAACTATGTTTTCAATTTTGTAATGAATATTTCTACTTCTCTGAGATTCCTTTGCAACTCATGAACTTCAGGTTTAGACTGATCAAGATCATTCATGGAAACTAAGAGTTGTTCTTACAAACCTGAATCCATCCTTCTTTCTTGGATCTCCCTCAAGCAGTTAGACTTCCTCCAAGGAACCAATTGTCAGATACCAATTGTTGGATGGAGGGAACATTGAGAGGGGGGTGAATCGATGCTCTACAAATTTAAACTTCAAGAAATTGATTCTAATCCGATCCATAAACAAATAATCACATGAACTAAAATGTAACATGCAAGAACATAAATCAAATAAACATCAAACAATAAAAGATGGATTTTATCTTGGAAATTGTGCTAGGGAAAAACCAGGGTCAGGATGAAACCCACAAGATAATACTCTGTAGAATATTTTCTTTCAATGTTTTGGAATGAACTTGCATTCAGGCACACTGCCTAGAGCTCACTTCTCAATTACAATTAGGGCTACAACCCTTTACAAGAAGGCCAGTTGTCTTATAAGATCACAAAAACTATCACAAAGCTTCAAACTGCTAAAATAACATCTAATTACAGTTCCATATTGGCACATTACTCTAATTTGATACACTCTAATCTCTCACTACCTTGTTTTCTTTCCCTTCACTAATCAGATTATCAGATCTAAAAAACATTCATGAAATACTTCACTTCAAACCTTATGCACTGATCTCATGCTTCAACACTATCATCTTATCATTCACACACATTTCCAAACCCTAATACATCGATCTTTTAGGTTCACAACTAGATATTTGATCTCACAATGTCATCTCCAAACATTTCCAAGGGAAATGTAAAAGATTTTGACCAAGACATCCAAATCCTCAATTGAAATTCATTTCCCTCCAAAATAATAATGCACAATCCTCTATAAATTTTGGATCTATTACTATAACATTAATTTAGCAACAAAAATAATTTACCTCATCCACGCAAATATTTTTCATCATATGTTGACTATTCTTGCTAGTAAACAAAAAAAATGATTTTCAGATCCTCATAAAGTTCACACCTTTATCACCGCACCTTCATATTCTATAACAAGAATCTACATAGATCCAAAATGCTTCCCTTATGTCTGTGACTAAATATTTTAACCTGGAAAGGAACACCGGACGTATTACCTGTATACTGCCTAAACATTGTGTTCTTCATTTCTGCACTTAGTCAAATTCTGATCCTGACTTTTGATTTGATCTTTTATTGCTATAATCACATGAGATAGGTGTTTATTTTTCATAAATGACAACATCCAAACATCTATGCAATGTCTTTTTCCAACAATCTCAATGAAAATAGCCTTAATTACCGCATCATTAACGATGCTTTTGTCTTTGCAATAATCTATTCCATTCAGGGTAATTTTGCAAAAAGGATTTTCAAGGAAGTTGAGTCTCAAATAAATAAATTAGGCACATAATTCATTCAATTTCAGAAATTTACATACATTAGGGTGTCTGGTTTCACATTGCAACCAAGGAAATTGCCAAGGTACTATTTTGACAGGCTAGTGTTGATGGAACTCTCCAGGCAAATCTCTTATGCTCACAAGTTGATTGTGAGAAAACACAAGCCATGTTTCCACTTCTCGTTTAGCATAGGTGCACACTCAGTACCAAGTGTCACGATGGCCAAATCAGTCTACTTGGAGTGGGATGAACACCCACTGGGTACTTTGTCCATTTTCCAAGGTAAATTTTGTTAGAATTCAAAGAATTCATAAGCCAAGATCATCTGCATGCAAAATAACCTGTTACAAAAGAAAAGTTTGGAGACAAAAAATTTATGAAAGACCAAATATTCATTCAGAGGGAATCCAAAATACAAAGAGATCAAACCTTATGAAGGTGATTGAAACCCTAAAGGGGAAAAATCTAGGTTGCATAATAATAATTAATAAAAGAATTAATTATTATATGCCTAAAGTTTAGCTTAAGTGAAATAGAGATAATAAGTGACTTAATAATTAAATCAATATGATTTAATTAACAAATGGAATCACTTTATTACTCTAAGACCCCCCCTTAAGATAAACTTAGGGAGAAGCTAAAAACCTAGAAACAACTATTGAAAGTAGGAAAATGAGTCTTGGAAACAAGGCCTAATCAGGTACCCAAGTACAAACAATCTCTGTAAAGAGGAGAGAAGGAGAAAACCCAGTGGGAAAAACCCCTCTCCAAAAAGAGATGAATCCTAGTGAAGGACAAAAGAAGTCTACAAACTAGAGAATGTCCCAGAAAATAGGAACAGAGAAAGATCATGTAGAACACCTCTGAAGCATGAAGCTGCAAACACTGGCAAAAAATAATTGTTGGAACCTCCACTGTAATAGAACATGATCAGGTAGAGAAAACTGTAAACAAAGCCTAAAGAGTTGATCAATCGAGCCAAGGAAGCATTAGAACCAACAGGAGATACCCCCATGATGCTAAGTAGGGAGAGGCATGGCATGTACACTAAAATAGAATGCGAAGAAACACTACATGATGAAGAAAGTAAAAGCACAAATAAAGGATGGTGTCGTGGAAGGAACACTCACTAGACACACATAATGAGGCTAATGTCATGGAAGGAACACTCACTTGACAAAGGTAGATGGAAAATGAGGCAAACATCAAACCCCCCATGGCACTTTATAATGTCTAGAGCGAGTATAATAGAATCCCAAACATGCAAGATGGCACTTTATCTCAGTGTGTTTGCAAGAAATGCTACAGAAAAATATGTATACAATATTAAGAAAAGGAAATGATCCCAGGACCTGAAACATCCAAGATATCCACCAGAATGCCATAAAGTAAAAAATTGAATGAAAGATACATGGAGAAGAATCTGGGTGTGAGACCCATAGAAGAAGAAATGAGAATAGAAGCAGCTTTTTGACTCCATGTGGAAGATTAAAAAAAAGGAGTTTGGATGAGCGAGATATAGTGACCGAAGCGCAAAAATGGAACCCTGATTTGAATGGAAAAAACCCTAAAAGATGGAAAAATCAAATAACCAAACTGAAAAAATTAGAATGGCCTCGGAACGAGCTTTACGTTGATATCTCATTTTGCGAAAAATGCCTCTGTTTGCTCAAGTTATGAGCAAAACACCACCAGTAGGTCAAAAATCAAATGAACCAGAAGAAACCTTAGCCAAAAATGGCTGAGCCAGGCTAAACTAGCGAAACCCTCCAAATCTGGACTACCTCTAGAATTCCCGCCAAATTTGGCAAATAAAAAATCTTTTTTTTTTAATGAAAAAGAACAATAAAAATAGCAATTATTTTTTTGAAAAAAAACAATTAGAAAACAACAATTATTTTTTTGAAAAAAAATAATTAAAAAATAACATTTTTTTTCAAATGAAAAAAAAACATAAAAAAATAGTATATTTTTTTAAGAAAAAACACACAAAAAACATTTATATTTTTTTATTTTAAAAAAATATTTAAAAAAAAGCATGTTGTTTTTTATTAAAGAACAAAATATTTTAAAAAAAAAACTTTATATTTTCTGTTTTAAAAAATTATTAAAAAAAGATAGGGCTGTCATTTTCTCTCTCCTCTATGCAACTGGACAGCACAAAAATCAAGGCGGCATAGAAATTGAGGTGCACAAAAATTAATGAGACACAAAAATTGAGGTGGCATGGAAATCGAGGTGACACAGACATTGATGCAATATGAAAATCAAGGCGGTGCATAAATCAAGGCAGAGTCAAAACCGAGGTGGATTTTTTCCTCATAAAATGTGTCAGGGGTTGTGCATGCAAAAATAGGGCCCAAATTTCAACTGTGTCCAAATTGGACGTTCTTTATATGAAAATGGGGGTTTTGGGGCATTCCGGACACAACCCAGATGTCATTTTTTGCCCAAAGTGCTCCAAAAATTAACTCTCCTCCAGATCCACATAGAAAATGCAGAAAAACCTTGAAACCCTCGGAGCTCCAAAAACTTAGGAAAGGGCACCAGCAAAGAGGCTCTGATACCATGTTAGAATTAAAAGAATTCATAAGCCAAGATCATCTACATGAAAAATAACATGTTACAAAAGCAAAGCTTGTAGACAAAAAAGTTCTAAAAGACCAAATATTCATTCAAAGAGGGAATCCAACATATAAAGAGATCAAACCTTATGAAGGTGATCGAAACCCAAAAGGGAAAAAATCTAGGTTGCATAATATTAATTAATAAAAGAAACAATTATTATATGCCTAAAGTTTAGCTTAAGTGAAATAGAGATAATAAGTGACTTAATAATTAAATCAATATGATTTAATTAATAAGTGGAATCACTTTATTAATCTAAGAAATTTGACTCTATCGAAACTTTTAGTAAAGTAATGAGAGGTCATTTTAAGGACGAGCCCCATATTGAGGATCATTGGGACAACCATATAGATTATTATGAGGTCCAAATTAGAGACTATTGTAGGATGAACCTGGAATTGTCCTAAAATTTTCTAGGATTGTACATATCAGATAGGAACAAAGAGTTAGATTTTGAGCATTTTTTGTTGCCCCTCTATAATACAGATATAATTTTTGACTGGCTCATTTTGAATGCAGAGATCGGGTCTAATGAATCATTTGATATAGACTACAGGGCTAACCATGTGGTAGATTGTAGAAAGGACTGTCTCAAGAATCCACTCAAACTAGAACCAGTGCTAATGAAGGCTAAAGTAGATTTGCCACCGAATGTGAATATTGGAAAGGGGAAGAAGGTTAATATCCTTATTTTCAAGAAGACCCATTATATTCCTTTGTTAGAGGAGTGTTATTATTTAAATGCACTGAGAGGGGGGTGAACCAGTGCACCCACAAAACTGAAACACTTCTTTAATAGCTTCCACAATAACCAACATGCAAAAGAAAGTATTACATAGAAGCTAAGAAAATAAACCATTCACACAAGGAGAAAACCATGTGTGAGATGATACCCACAAATTTCACAAGTGCACCAAATAAATCTTCCCTGTTAGGAGAAATTACAAAACCCTGCTAAGGGCATACCCGGTTAAGAGTATTTGTAGCCTAGTTAGAAGCTAATATAGGTCCTGTTAAGAACTACCATGTTAAGGGATTTCAAAATCCTTCTTAGAGTTACCTAGTTAGAGGATTTATACTTTAGATCATGTTAAAGATCTTTCTCTTCCTATTAGGAGTGACCTTGTTAAAGGATTTCACCTGCAAACCTGTTAGGGCTTGCCTTGAGATAGACCCAAGAATAATTGATCTTATTATGACACTTCATGTCTGAAATATCCACTTTAATTCTAATGACAGTGCCACCTTAAGCATCAAACAACTTCAGACAATCACAATCACCTATCGCAATGCCTCAACTCTCCAACAACAACCCTAAAAATTGATTTCATCCTTATTTTATAACTTGTCCAAGTCATCCTTTTCCCTAAAATGTTTTACCCACCGATATAAAATCAAATTTGATCACGCAAAAATGAATTGGTCAAATCAATAAATTCAACACAACATTTACCAAGTCGTAAACAATCATTTACAAACATTAAATTGATCAGTTACTTGATCTAACTGACTCACTCTTCTTATTTCATGTTTTTCCTGTCAGTGTCACTTCAATCCTAAATAAATTGCTCAATTATTCAATCTAACTGATGTGATTGTAGATATATGCCTTTCTAGATGATAAATTCATTACCACACATCATAACTCAATCTCTAACTGCAAATCTAGTCGCTTGTACCTTGCATAATGTCATCTTCCCAGTTGACTGAACACCTAGTCATTTCTCCAATTAGATCCTTCAACACCATCGGTAAAACTAATCGAATGCCTCCAATATATTTTGTTTCCAGCAATTAAAACACCACAATACACTCCCATGATCAACACTCATATCATCTTCATCAAATGCCAACAATATCCCCCTTTGGCATTGATGGCAACACTTAGAAAAGTAAACAAAGAGTTGTTAAGTGTCTAACTAATGCATAAATAAAAAATACATTACATTGCAAAGAAGTAAACTAATTATCAATAGCTCAATAACTCCCCCTAGGAATTATAAACATGTATAATACACCCCTTTACCAGTACGTTGTATTTTTCATGGACTTAGCCAAATTTCAGCATTAGTTACATTACTCCCCATTTGACAACAATGACAAAGGTATTACAAAAAGTCTCAAAATTTTATTTATGGAAGAGTAGAAACACCTAATTACATTCTAATGAATATATCATTGAAATTAACATTCAAAATATGTATATCACTATCCCAAGTCTTTAGTAAATTCTCCACAATTGCAATCTGCCCACTTAGCAAAAATGCTAATTCTTCTAGTCCATCAATTGTGCACACATTTAGAAATGCTAAAGTCTTCTCAACTTCCATCACACCATGTTTCAAAATGTCTAGCATGGGAATCAACAAACTCTATAATTCCATCATGTTATCAATTCTCTTATCTTGCTCATTCCTGTTGGATTTCAACTTGTTGTTTACATTGCTAACCTTAGCACCAAAGTTAGCAGAAGGATCATGTATAGGATCAAAATTTTCATCAAGTAATATAATCTCATGTTGTACTTCACATTTTTCCCTCACTAAATCTTTCAAAAACTAGTAAAAGTCATGGATATATTTAAGAATATTACCACCTTCATTTAATGGATCCTATAACTGATTGAAAGTCAATGTAAGTGTTTTTTTGTCTATGACAATTGACTGTGCCAACTTCTCTATGCTCTTCTCATATACCTTCTCTTCTCCCAAAACTGCACCATCCTCTAAACTTTTCATTTCTTCACTAATAGTAGTGACCAAATGGGATAAATTCTCTATTGGTGTGGCAATCTCATCATACTTCACATCATTTAATAACTATGGACGTAAATCTCTGGCAGAGAGAATTAAATTTGCTTCTCGCTACATCCTTTTATGTTTTTCCTTTTACTTAATTGCCACAGAAAATTCTATCATCTCTTTAGGGATCATGGTGCTTATGTTAATCTTTCCTTTAATATGTATATCATTAACAATGCTCATTTTGGACTATGTGGGAGGATTTACCTTGTCTTCATTTTGTTCCTTTTCAGTATTTTCCTCCTCATGTACCTATTTCCCTTGTGTGTCATCATTTGAGACCTCCTTTTCTTTCAGTTTCTCTTTCTATTGTTCATCAATAGATCCATTTTCTTGTGTTTCATCAGTCATAGCTTGACTGATACCATTGTTTACTAGCTCTTCTTTTTTTTTTCCTTATGCACATCTTGTTGTTCATGTGAATCTTTTTTATCTTGTGTATCCATTTTCTCATCCTATATATCCTTGGCAGAGTTATCACCTGCATTATCAATTTCATCTATGATTCCCTCAAGTGTGACCTTTACACAATCAATTTAGTGAATCCCTCATCAATCTAAGTAAATACTGGATAATCCTATTTTTCATTTACTGATTCATCTTGAACATCCATGTGAGTTCCTTCACTCTTATCCTTCTCCAGACCTAAATTATTTCTTAGAATCTCTTATGTTTCATCCTTCATCGATCGGGTCTCCCCAACCAATAGATTTGTAATTCTTTCTCTTGTTCTGAATAAAGGTCTTACCTCTTTGATCTTTTCATCTATCTCTTCCTGAGAAGAGTCAGACAATATACTCAATAAAACTTACTTTACTAATTCCTTGTCTTTGACAAGTGCTTCCTTCCATCTTGCATCAATTTTATAATATTAAATATTGGGAATTTTTCCTTGTAGTTGGATTAAGACTTGAGTTAACCTATTCGTGCTTGCAACTACAACATCCTCAATTTTTGTTTGATATCCTTCATCAACTAAGTGATAGTACTTATTGACTCCAACAAGTACACCATATGTTCTAATATTTAGAATAATTGAATTGACAGAAGCTACCTTACCATATTTAGACTCAACAATGTTAGTAGTAGAGGACCCTACCACCTTTGATTTCTTCCCTTCATCCTTTAGTTCCTTCAACTCTTTCTTCTAGATTTTGTCTCTTCACTTTCTTCAGCACCATCTTTCTTATCCATCTTTTCCTTTTGTCTCTTCCTTTTACCTTTCACCTTAGATGTCCTTTGTGTCTCCTTTAGTGATGTATCTTTAGGATTAGCATTCCCTACTTGTTTCTTCTCTTTTCTTTTGGTAGGAGGGGAAGGTTTCTACTTCTTGACTTGTGTAGTACTTCTAGTTTGCTGACTGGTTGGAGTACTCTCGGTTGCACCAACAACTTCAACATCATCAACATCTGCTACACCATATGTACCTTATTTCTCTTCAGCATGTTTGGCCCTTTCTTTCTCAATTTATTCCTTTGTGAAACCTTTCCGAGTCATAAATTTCTCAACATCCAATTTCACTTTTGTCTCAATCACAGGTTCCATAAAATCTGTGTGCACTTTAATTTAATTCTCTTCATATGTCCCAAACCTTGGAGTCTTGGGATCTACTAGTTGAGCCAAAACAATCTCTGCATATACAGTTAGAATGTCTCCTTCCACTTCATAACCCAAAGGCATCACCCATGAGGTCCATGCCTCAACTACTTTCATCATACAAGTGTTTATGTCTATCATGAAGCAAATGGTATCCTTACTGCTTCTTCAACAACTGTATTGTAATCTATACTCTCAACTGTAATTACATATTGTACATTTTATTCAATAATAATAATAAAAGAATGCTTCACATTCTCTCATGCTCCATATTGAAGTTGACATGGATGAGGTGCTTGGAAACTGACACATGTAAATTTTTGCGCAACACGTCATTAATATTAAATTACACAAAATTTCATTTCTCCGTCGTAAACAATAAATAATAAATATTGCATGCACATTCCAATGTTGGGAGATGATGACTGGTGGCTTAGAGAGGTTTCTTGTAGTTACATCAACGTTGTCGTTATCCTATGCATTCTCTCTATGTAGTGTGTCTTCTCAGTAGAGTTGGAGGGACATTTTTCCCAAACAAAATATATCAAAACCAAAATGGGAAACCTAGTTATTAATGAGTCAAATAGATATTACGGTTGTTTTGAGTAAGTAGACTAAAGCACCAAATAGAATCATCAAGGGCCTTTTTTTATATTCAAAACAAAATTAAATTGCAGCATGGAAAAATAGAGAATTTAAGGAAATTCATAGTTGCCCTCTTGATTTTTCAGTCTTTATTAATGACTTCTTCCCAGTGCTAGTAGCCAGTGAAGAACATGCTCCTAAACCTATTTTTCCACCAAAGGGTTGGTAGCATTCCTGAAGAGAAAAAAATTTAGTCTTGCCCATGCATCCTCTGTTGTTATTACCAAATACACTCCTGATGAATTTCTTTATTGAAGCGCATTTGATTCTTTAATGGGGGAATAGATTTCATTTTAGCCACTTGATTGGTGTCGAACTGTTTAGTATGATGTTATAGAACAAGAAAATAATTTTCTTGACCACTTTACATTAGGGTTATACACAAACTCTACTCTTTCCTATAAATCTATCCCTACCACAAAACAAAGAATAGAAAAAATTAAGGTTCAAACCAATTTGAGTCATAACTAGAAACAAAGATGGAAGCTTGAGGGCCTACATATATGTAGATAAAATCAAAGCTTTTTCATGGGGAAAGGGATTGTAACCATTTGGGATAGATATAAAGGGAGCCCTATGTTTCTGAAAAACCCCAAGGAGAACCATAAAGCCCTTGAATGGACAGTTTAAGGTTCTTCACAGTTTGCTTAGATTTGTTTGTGATAAGTGCAGCACATATGTATTAAGTCCATCGCTATTTCTCTAAGAGGAGGTCACTATCTATGAGACCATGAGTGGTGTGTTGCATGCACACAATGCATTCGGATTAGTAACATCGCGGCTGCCAAAAATATACCCCAACTCAAATCTTTGAATTTTTTAAAGATTAGAATTAAGGTGTATTGCTAGGAGATTGGGGATTAATTGACGGGGAAGAAGATGATTTTGGCTTGATTTCTAGAGGTAGAGATGGTGTGGGAGTGTTTTTTGGGGGTAGGAACAACAATTGCAATGTAACATAACCCAATTAGTTAAATCAACCTAATCCATCAATTTTTGAATTGACAAAATAACTCAACTTGGAGTACATGCATAGAATTTTGAATAAGAATCAATTACTATAACAACGGGATGAATTTTAATTCATTCAAGGAAATACATGGAAGGATCTGATTGAAGAAACAACTCTATTTAGTCTAGCCAAAATACCAATTATAGAGCCATTATTATAAGTGGTAGGATCTATTTGTTCATAATTGTCTCTTTCATCTGAAATTTTATCGTTCCCTTCAGAACCTCCAACAATAGAACCCACCAAAATATTAGGGTCACTACTCAACCTGCTAAACCAAGTTACAGAACCCCCTGCAACTCTCTCTCTCTCTCTCTCTCTGTGTGTGTGTGTGTGTGTGTGTGTGTGTGTGTGTGTGTGTGTGTGTGTGTGTGTGTGTGTGTGTGTGTGTGTGTGTGTGTGTGTGTGTGTGTGT
>MU227045.1:79831-125323 GCA_018584345.1 Thuja plicata
TCTCTCTCTCTCTCTCTCTCTCTCTGTGTGTGTGTGTGTGTGTGTGTGTGTGTGTGTGTGTGTGTGTGTGTGTGTGTGTGTGTGTGTGTGTGTGTGTGTGTGTGTGTGTGTGTGTGTGTGTGTGTGTATCACCACCTATATGAATACATCTTTTCCTATGAATGAAATACCATATAGAAATGAAGCCATAGAAGGAATCAACACCATATGACAATTAAAGAAGCCAATCCAGATACACCTTCAATATACAAGGTGAGATTGTAATCTAGGCAGTTATATGTAGACATGAAGCTTTTACATTATCATGGTTTTGCTATAGATTTTAGCAATGTCCATTCCCTCAATATTTACACCATATGGAAATATAAGTGAATTTAGCAAATATGTAAACAAAAATTTTCTTACACCAGTATATTTAACTACCCATATCTATATAAGTTCCTTTTGTATACATAACTGAAAATATTTATAGGCAGTCTAAGGAGACAGGGTTAAGCTAGGTTACTCTGAATAACAGAGCCATAGAAACACCTGATGATACGAAATAAGTCTTTGACAACCATAATCAAATTTACCCTAAATTATAATATTTAAGTCATTAATTTTAATTATTTTTTGTATAGCATTTCCAATGGTTCAATGTCTTTGAATCGCAATATTAACCATACTTTTAAATCTAGTGTTTTGTAAAATAGACATTCTATCGTATCTACAGACGAAAAAATTGTGCATCTTGTTATAGAGTCTATATCATTATAATTTAACTATACCCTAGATAAAACCCTAGGTGATCTTAACTATCTCCTCGCCCCTTGGTTTCATCTCCTCCTTAGCCCAGTTATCATTTTCTTCCTTGTCAACACTGTCGTCTACTTTATCTACCTTCAGAAACCATTCAAGGCCCTTCAAGTCCTTGCATACCCTTACTTTCATAACACGTAGAAGAAACATTTGATTCCTTTTAATTGTTGGAAGCTAGTGCAAGAGCACCCATGGGTTGGTGCATCAATCCTTTGTTTTTGTTGTGTGAATCCCTCTATGGAATTTTTGTTTTTTTTTTTCATATAGTCATGTTGACCATAGTTGTGAGTACAATAGGTATTAGTTCTAGTGAATCTTAAGCCCTTAGAAAGTTGTAATTAGGGGCTCAAAAGTTGTAAAGCCTCATGATTGGATAAATAGGGATGATGATGTCAACATGGCTTGGAGTAGTTTAGAACCATTTTTAAACCATGGTTAGTGTCTATGGTGAGGTTTTATGAGTGTTTGAACTCATTTTTTTGAAAGATGGGAAAAGTTGTAAAGAGATGTAAAAGCTGCATTTTGCAACTTTTGCAACTTTCAAAAGTTGCTCGGAAAACTTTGTCAAATTGTGCAAGAATAGTGGGGAAGTGCCCTAAGAGGAAACTAGAGGCATGGTTGACCTATTGAAGACCTAAGATGACCTAATTCCAAGGTTGGACACCCATTGTACGGATTGGCTTTTTGTGAATTCAAAGCAGAGCTTGTTTTTGTGTAAAATTCAGTTACTTTTGATAACAGTAGATAGATAATGGATTGAATTGTGTACTGTAGCTCATGCATGGATTAGTTTAGTTTTTTCTATTTATATGTGCCATTATTTTGGCATTTTGAAGTTCTTTTTTTTTTTCTTTTTTGTAAATATTTGTGTTTTTGCACTATCGCTGGTTCATACTAGGAATTTTGTAAATATGGAAGTCTAACTCACTACCCCACTGTTCATTTTGTATGACCTCTTAGGGATAGTGAGTAGACTCCATGTACATAATGTGTGTAGGAGATTGGGCCCTCAAAAAGCAAAGGAGCTATTTTTAAAATCTTTCCCTAGGTGAGATCTCGGCTAGGGAAGATACAGTTGCAGAGAGCATAGCTTGCAGAGGTGTGAACCTAGAGCCCTAACAGCTAGTAGGGAATGAAGTTAGGGATTTTTCAAAGAATTGGTGAAGAGGAGAGGGTCATGCCAATCCATATGGAATCTTAAAACTTATTGACTTTCCAAGAAATCAATGAGGACCTTAAACCCTCCTAAAACCACTCATTTTGAGTTAAGGCATTGTACGGATGGTTGAGACCCTAAGACCCCAAAAATCCTTGAGGGATTAGAAAATGATCCAAGATTCCCAAGAAAAGTTTCAGGGTTTCTTCAGAAAGAAGAAGAGAAAATCCCTATTTTCTCATAATACAAGACCTAATAGGACTCTTAGCCATTAGGTATGTTTTGAAGCAATTTGCACAAATTGACTATCTAGTGGAACTAAGTGTGAATCCTAACACCCCTAGTTGATCATATTGGAATTTTTTAAGTCACCTCCTCACCTCTGCTAGATTACCTTACATCAAAGGAGGTCAAAAGACTTTAAGAGAGTTTAAGGGCCAGGGAGTAAGAAGTTAGTATGCACCAAGTAAAAGACTTGGTTTGATGAATCTTTCATGGTAGTTGGGTTGGCTAAGGAGACCAGGGGATCAACAATATTTAAACATCCTATAGGTGCATAGGTGTGAAGAGGAAGCATCCTAAAATTATATAGAAAGACTAGGAGCATGAGCTTGTGATTGGCTCATCCAACCTCCCTATCAGATTGGTATCAGAGCCCCAAAAAATTTGGGATTGCATATTGTATGTCAGATTGTGAGTCCATTGGGTCCTCAATCATGGTGACTAATGTGGAATCGGCCAAGAAGGTCAATGACTAGGAGGTAGACAATAGGCTATTGAGGGAAATAATATCCCAACTAGAGAAAGAATTAAGTGAAGTGAAAACAAATATTGATGAAGTCGGTGACAAACTTGAAGGGAAAGAAGCCAAGGGAAAAGAGGTTGCAGAAGAGGATAAAACCCCTGAACTTGACCCTGTGTTGCAAGAAGAGCCTTACTCGAAGGCTTTGAAATAAATGAGTGGAAAATCTCTTGAATGGATACCACTATTCAGTGGAAAGATGGAGGCATATCTAGTCATGGACTGGATAGAAGGCATGGAGAACCATTTTTAATGTGATGAGGTCACAGAAGCACAGAAGGCCAGGGTGGAAAAGTCAAGACTTAGAGGCTCTACATTGACATGCTGGAAGTTCATTCAGGTAAAGAGAGAGAAAGAAGGCAATAAATTAATTTCCACTTGGAAGGGTATGGTCATCAAATTGAGAGAAGCATACATGCCAGATGACTATGAAATTCAATTGCATAAGAAGAGATGAAGTTTAAGACAGAAGGACCTAGATGTAAATTCCTATACAAAGGAGTTTCAAAAGATTTGCATGAGGTCTAATGTGTCTGAGGATGAAAGCCTTAAAATGGCTAGATACTTAAATGGTTTGAAGTGGAGTATTCAAGAGGAGATGACTCTCCTAAGTCCCAAAACAATACACTAGTGCTATCAACTATCTATCAAGATTGAAGATAAGAGTAGGAGGAAACAAGATCAAACCTCCAAGAGCAGAGGTAGAGGAAGAGACCAAAGGGGACACAGAGGTGGATACCAAGGTAGAGGGACTGAACAAAGAAGCCAGGGAGAGTCCAAAATTGTAGAGCATGGAAATGAGATAACTTATAGAGGAGGTTATGGAAGAGGTAGAGGAACTCAAGGAGGTTCTAACAAAGGAAGAGGTGCAGGAAGAAGATATTCTTATTTTTCTAGCATAAAAATTTATAGTTGTGGACAAATGGGACATCCTACTTATAGGTGTCCAGAGAAGGCATCTACTTCAAATAATGAAAAGAGAGTAGCATATGCACAAGAGGACACATCAAGTGTCAAGGCACCAGAGATAAGTCACACAGAATCAGAGATGGGGGAAAATCTAATGTTTAGAAGAGTCTTGATCAGACAACCAGTCAAAGAGGAACCTAAACAAAAAGAGACTTATTTAGAATAAGGTGAAAAATACTTCTTAAGGTGTGCAAGGTTATTATGGATTCTCGTTCTATAGATAATATTGTCTCAGAAGAAGTAGTGAAGAAGCTTAATTTGGCAAAGATACCACATACTAATCCCTACAAGGTGACATGGTTGAACAAAGGGCAAAGCATCCTTTTGAATGAGAAAACATGGGTGGAATTATCCATTGGAGGATACAAAGATAGGTTGATATGTGTTGTGTTTCCTATGGATGCATAACATCTCTTATTGGGAAGAACATGGAAATATGACAGAGGAGCCATTTTTGATGGGAAAGAAAATTCAGTCTCATTCAAGAAGGATGGTAAAACATTCAAAATATAGTCTTTACTAGATGAATAAGGAGACCAGCAAAAGACTCCTAGTGTGCTACTTAGTAGTGTAAAAGAGTTCATGGAGACTCTTCAACAAGAAGGAAGTGAGGGCTATGACATAGTTGTAAATCCCAGGGAAGTAGAAAAGACTACACAAGCACCTATACCAGTGGAGGTGTAAGAATTGCTTGAAAGGTTCAGAGACATAGTCAATAATGGTAAACCAACAATCCTACCTCCTAAGAGGTCTATAAGTCATCAAATAGAATTTATCCTAGGGGCTTCAGTGCCCAAAAAAGTAGCTTACAAGCTTACACCAAAGTAGAACCAAGAAGTAGCAAGGCAAGTGTAGGAGCTTCTTGACCAAGGATTGGTAAAGAAGAGCATCAGGCCATGTGAAGTACCTGTGGTTTTGGCATCCAAGAAAGGTGGTAAGTGGATACTTTGCAATGATTATAGGTCTATCAATAGGATTACTATTAGATATAGATTCCCTATACCTAGAATTGAAGATTTGATGGATTGTCTTGGAGGGGCCAAATATTTTACTAAGTTGGATCTCAAAAGTGGATACCACCAGATTAGGATAAAGGATGGGGATGAATGGAAGATAGCTTTTAAACCCACTGAAGGGTTGTATGAGTGGAGAGTTATGCCATTTAGGCTTACAAATTCTCCTAGCACATTCATGAGGCTCGCGAATGAAGTGCTAAAGGATTACACTAGAATATTTGTAGTAGTATATCTTGATGATATATTCATTTTTAGAAAAACAAAGGAGGAGGACCTAGAAAATTTGGAAATAGTGCTCAAAAGTCTACAAGAGGAATAATTGTCTATTAATTTGGAGAAATGTGAATTCTTCAAACAAGAACTTGTATACTTGGGATTTGTAGTGTCTCAAGGTCTATTGAAGATGGACTCAAGCAAGTTGGAGGCTATCTTGAATTGGCCAATACCAACCACAGGGACAGAGGTAAGGAGCTTTCATGGGTTACCTCAATTTTACAAAAACTTTATAAGGAATTTTAGTGGCATTTGTGCACCAGTGCTAGACACCATTAAAGGTGGATTGAAAACCAAGTTCAAGTGGACTTATGAAGCAGTAAAGGCCTTTGAGAAGTTGAAAGAACATGCAGCTACCCAAACTATCCTTTTGTTACCTATTTTTGATAAGCTATTTACAATAGAGTGTGATGCAAGTGGAGTGTCAGTAGAAGGAGTGTTGAGTCAGGTGGATAGGCCTATAGCATTCTTTAGTGAGAAGCTCAATGAAGCAAAGAAGAATTATTCAACTTATGACTTAGAGTTGTATGCTCTAGTCCAGTCACCTAGGAAATGGAGACATTATCTCCTCCCAACGGAGTTTGTGGTGTTCATAGACAATCAAGCCTTGAGCTATATTAACACCCAAGACAAATCGAGCAATAGACACCTAAAATGGATGGAGTATCTGCAAGCCTTCACATTTACTATCAAACACAAGAAGAGACACTTGAATAAGGTGGTAGATGCTTTGAGTAGGGGATTGATGACAGATCAAGAAGTTCATCTCCAAACCCTTGGCATAGAGAGTTTTAAGGACCTCTATAGAGATGATGAAGAATTTTATGAAGCCTACAAGGTATGTTCTGATTTTCAAAATCACTTTCACAGTTAATTTCCAAAATATACATCACAAAGTGGAATCTTGTTTAAATTGAATCAGCTATGTGTCCCTAAGGGTTCAATGAGATAAAATCTCATTTAGGAGAAGCACAATGGTAGCCTAAGTGGGCATTTTGGCATCAAAAAAACCATGGAGTTAGTGCAAAGGTTTATTATTGGCCTAAGTTGCCTAGGGATGTCAGAAGGTATGTTGAACAGTGTGCTGTGTGTATGAAAACAAAAGGGGGAGCTAGTAATGCAGGTTTGTACCATCCTTTTCCTATTCCCAATAGACCATGGGAGTGCATTAGCATGGATTTAATAGTAGGACTCCCCAAGAAAAAGATAGGATTGGATAGTATATATGTGGTGATAAATAGATTTAGAAAAATGATTCATTTTATCCCTTGTAAGACCACCCATGATGCCAGTTATATAGCTCATCTCTTTTTCAAAGAAGTGGTGAGGATACATGGACTTCCCCTAAGTATTATGTCAGATAGGGATGTCAAGCTTATGGGTCACTTTTGGAAGACTCTATGGAGAATATTGGGTACTAACTTGTCTTTTGGATCAGCTTACCATCCACAAATAGATGGCCAAACTGAGGTGATTAATAGGGTGTTAGGTAACTTTCTTAGATGCCTAACTAAATAATATGGGCAGACATGGGATCTAGTGATTCCACAAGCTGAGTATGCCTATAATGATAGTGTTAGTCAGACTACTAGTAGAAGTCCTTTTGAAATAGTATATGGGATGCACCCAAGGGGTGTATGTGAGCTTAGAGAGCCATGGAGTATAGGAGTGGCCATGCAGAAGATTTCTCTTAGACAATGAAAGAGATTCAGGAGAAAGTCAAGAAGACAATAACAGAGGATACACACAATTTGAAAGCCAAGGTGGATGAGAAAAGAAGAGATGTTCAATTTGATGTGGGGGACTATGTCATGGTTCACTTGAACAAATCCAGAATGCAGAAAGGAGTGCCTACAAATTTGTAGATGAAAAGAGTGGGACCATGCAGGATACTAGCCAGGTATGGGCAGAATTCCTATAAGGTGGAACTTCCCTCAGATTTGTGCATCTCACCAGTGTTTAATGTGGCAGACCTAATGAATTTCAATGGAAACTTGTCTGAAGTAAACCAGATCAACCAAGAGATCTTGGAGGACATCAATATAGTAGCTTTACCTCTAAAAGCTAAGCCTCAAGTAGAGAGGATCTTAGAATCAAAAGTGAGGAAGACAACCAGGCACAAGGTGTATATGGAGCAACTAGTCCAGTGGAAGGATCGCCCTAAATCTAAAGCTACATGGGTGGAGGAAAGAAACTTAAAGAAGTTTGGCATTGATATCTCTCTGATCTCCCCTCATGTTTCTTAATCTTTGTGCAGAGGGGGAGAATGGTGCAGGAGCACCCATGGGTTGGTGAAGAAATCCTTTGTTTTTGTTGTGTGAAGCCCTCTGTGACTTTTTTGTTTTTTTTTTCTTAAGTTCATGTTGACCATAGTTGTGATTACAATAGGCATTAGGTCTAGTGAGTCTTAAGCCCTTAGAAAGTTGCAATTAGGGGCTAAAAAGTTGTAAAGCCTCCTGATTGGCTAAATAGGGATGATGATGTTAGCATGATTTCAGCATGGCTTGGAGTAGTTTAGAACCATGTTTCAACCATGGTTAGTGCCTATGGTGAGGTTTGATGAGTGTTTGAACTCATTTTGTTGAAAGATGGGAAAAGTTGTAAAAAGATGTAAAAGTTGCATTTTGCAACTTTCAAAATTTGCTCGAACAACTTTGTCAAATTGTGCAAGAATGGTGGGTAAGTTCATTAAGAAGAAACTAGAGGCAAGGTTGACCTATTTAAGACCTAAGATAACCTAATTCCAAGGTTGGACATCCATTGTACGGATTGGGTTTTTGTGAATTCAAAGCAGAGCTTATTTTTGTGTAAAATTCAGTTACTTTTGATAACAATAGATAGATAATGGATTGAATTATGCAGTTTAGCTCATGCATGGATTATTTTAGTTTTTTTTCTAGTTTTTTTTTCCATTAATTTGTCATTTTGAATTTCTTTTTTTTCTTTTTATTCTTTTTGTAAATATTTTTTTTTTGCACTATCACTGGTTCATACCAGGCAGTTTGTAAAGATGGAAGTCTAACTCACTACCCAACTGTTCATTCTGTACAACCTCTTGGGTATAGTGATAAGACTCCATGTACATAATGTGTGAAGGACGTTGGGACCTCAAAAGAAGAGGAGCTATTTTTAAAATATTTCCCTATGCAAGCCAGTGGTGAGCTTAGCTTGGGAAGATATAGTTGCAGAGAGCATAGCTTGTAGAGGTGTGAACCTAGAGCCCCATCATCTAGTATGGAATGAATTTAGGAGTCTTTCAAATAATCAATGAAGAGAAGAGGGTCGTTCCAATATAGATGGAATCTTAAAACTTAGTGAATTTTCAAGAAACCAGTGAGGACCTTAAACCCTCCTAAAACCACTCATTTTGAGTTAAGGCATTGTACAGATGGTTGAGACCCTAAGACCCCAAAAATCCTTGAGGGGTTAGTAAATGATCCAAGATTCATAATAAAATTTGTAGGGTTTCTTTAGAAAGAATAAGAGAAAATCCTTATTTTCTCAAAATAGGAGACCTAATAGGGCTACTAGCCATTAGGTTTGTTTTGCAGCAATTTGCAGAAATTGACTATCTAGTGGAACTAAGTGTGAATCCTAACACCCCTAGTTGATCATATTGGAATTTTATAAGACACCTCCTCAATTATACAATATTACCTTACATCAAAGGAGGTTGAACGCCTTTAAGAGAGTTTAAGGGCCAGGGAGTAAGAAGTTAGTATGCACCAAGTAAAAAACTTGGTTTGATGAATCTTTCATGGTAGTTGGGTTGGATAAGGAGAACATGGGATCAAAAATAGTTAAAGATCATATAGGTGCATAGGTGTGTAGAGGAAACACCCTAAAATTCTATATAAAGACTAGGAGCATGAGCTTGTGATTGGCTAATCCAACCTCCCTATCAAAAGCTTTTTTTCAAATGCCCTAAAATCCGTAATCAACAGAATGGGGTATACTTGGACCAGTCAATCTCTAACTCTATAGTTACTATACTTGGGGATGTAGAGGTTGTTGTCAATGTTTTCTAGGACTATCTCCAATTCCTCTAGAAGGAATTTCTCAAAAAGGCTAAAACATAATTCACTAATGGTCGCCTTATCCCTATCAACATGAAGTAGGGTTGCTACAAACATAGCTATCAGTTCAATATTCATTTTAGGATGATCCTTAAGAAATGAAAATTCCTTACCTACAATCTTCATTACCACTCTGAAAATGAGGTTGTGTTTCACCTTCATCATCTTTCCCATCTTCAACTCAGTTTTTTCATTCCAAAATGACATTTCTCTCTTACCAGGTTTCATCTTAATTGGAGTATCCATTTTTCTCCCCATCTCCAATTCTCGCTCTAATGAAATGAGTGTGGTAAACATCTCCCATCTAATTAACAGCCCTTCGCTTGTGTGGGAATTATTAATCTTAGTGCCAACCTTTGTAATGGATATGTAAGTAATTATTAATCAGTCATCCTCGATCTTATCAGTAAGATTATTCATGCTTGCCACACTTCTTCTAGTATCCCACCCATGTCATGTCTTAAGTTTAGTACCCACTATTAAAGGTTAAAGCATTCTTTTAAATTAGAGCATACCTTTTTAAATATTTTCTACACTAAAAACTAACAAGATCGATGTCCAAGTAAGAGATACTCCTATACTCTTTCATAATTACACCCGAATGTTTTCATAATTGAGATTTAGGAGGAACCAATTAGGTCAGTTCGTATATAAATATATATTTATATAAGTAAGAATATTTATATATTTCTATATACTTTATCTTTGTTTATTTTCAATATATATTTGTTCATTTAAGTATATATATGTGATCAGAAGGGATACTTTAATGAAAATGAAGCTTATAATGTTATACTGATTTCTAAGTATTATATATATTGTGGACTTTATAAATAAAAAATTTATTATGTGTTCTAGAAAGAAGGTTATTAGATGTAGGGATACATTTCAGCTCAGGTATACTCCTATACCTTATCTCTATGGCGTTAAAGCTGAGGATATCGATAGACTTGAGCTATGTGGTGAAATGAATTCCACCTCTGTACCTATCTCATATTGTTAGAAGTTCACCTCCTTTCATTTGCTAACACTGGTGTTGAGGCCAGGACCTCCACCACAGGGTAGAACATGGGAGATCATTTACTAATTTCTTTGATAGAAGATTAAATTCAAATTCCCATTTCTTATCAAAGACTATACCATACTCTACCTCTAAGAAAGAGGGATATTGCACGATCATCCTATACCTATCATTTCCCCATCCATTCCTAGATTAGAAAGCTTGTCCCCCACCCCGTTACCCTCCTAGAAGATATGGTTTATAGTGAAGTGATTGAAGAGAGTCAGAATCCCCATAATTTGTTTGACCATCCCATCCAACTATCAATTTGATGTTTCCCCTTTCCTAATAGCATTCACGACCAGGGTCGAGTCTCCCTCAATTTCCACTTTATCTAATCCATGCCTTCTACAAATCTTTAAACCTTCCAATAATGTCATGAATTCCACAACATTGTTGGACTTCGCCCCTATGGGGAAAGCCATACTAGCTACTAATATTCCTTCACAATTTTGAATACAACATCCAATACCAACCACACCTAGATTTCCTATTGAGGCTGCTTTGAATTTCAACTTGTGCCAACCAACCGAGGGAGCTATCCAAAAATGCTATTTTCTCAGTTGTTCTGAATATTTCTTAACAAATTTATTCAGGGGAATTGTGAGGCCTGTCCAGATGTGTCTCATTTTATCATCCCATTCTAAAAATCTCAGACCTTGAATCCCCACACTATTCATGTTGTTAACTACTTCTACTATAACTTCTTCTAACTTGTTGATGAATTACTTTTCCTTCATTTCTAAATCTTTAAAAATCCTTCTATTTATCTCTTTCCAAACTTATCATATTAGGATGGATGGGGAAATGGTCCATAATTTTCCATACAAATCATTATTCTTAATGCTTGGCTAAATTTTGAAAAGATCAATTATCTTATTTGGAAGAGCTAATTTCCAATTTAGCCTATTCATTAACCATATCTAGCATTTGAGTTCAAGAGGATATGATCCACTGTTTATTCTTCCTTTTTGCATAAGGTGCATCTAGAAGGTCCCTGATACCCAATATTTCAAAACTATTCTCCACTAATAATCTTATATTGCATAGAAGCCCATGTAAACATACCTTCCTTTGGCAGGTATGCCTTATCCTAGCATAATTCTATTGGAAGTTATGTTTTAAATAATTGATATTTCTTATAAAGGATATTGTAACCATCTTTGGTGTTATATGTGTCATTCTTTTCCCCAGCCCAAATGATCCTATCCACTTCAAGGCTAGAAAAGATCAAGCAAGTTTCAAGGATCTCCATCAAATTGGCACTGAAATATTTTGGAACATTAAGGTTCCGACAAAGCTCCCAGTGTCAACCTAAGGTCGGATTCCCACTAGGAATGATAATGTAGTCTTAGACACAAATACCTATCTGATTTTTCACATAGGAGATAGTCTCTTGGTCATCTAAGAGAGAACTTAGAGTTGGACAACCTCCCCAGGACTCATCCCAAAAAAGAGCAAGTCCCTCCATTCCCTATATTGCAAGACACATTATCCATGATCAGGGGTCTGCATTTATTTATAAAATTCCATACCCTAGATCCCCTTGGGGGATTGTGATGACAAAGAATACTTAATGTATAATTTCCTCTTAGGTATTTGTGTCTATTAATCTTTACCTATTTGAAATCTAGATCCCTAATGACTCTCCATAACATTTTTCTCCAAGGGCCACATTTCTATCTTTGATGTTTTTGAGGTTCACCACTCCATCTTCCCTGGACCTACATATCTTATCCCATGCTACCATAGCCATCCTAGCTTTCTTTTTCGATCCTTTCCAAAAGAAGGTTCTAAACTTATGGGAAATTTTCTTTCTTATCTCACTTTGCATATTAAAGCATGTCACTTGGTATATTGGCAGAGCATAGAGAAAATATTTAAGCATAGTTACCCTACCTGTTGCAAATAACCACTTGCCTTTCTAGGATTCAACTCACTTTTCTAACTTTTCCATTACATTGTCCTTTCTTAAAATTTAGAATATTGGAGATTTTAACTTCTAAGTTGGCATTCATGTTGATGAAGATATCATATTTTTCCTTATTAATTAGTTGACCAGACAGAGGCTTCTGAATAAGCTCCTGATATTTTATTAATGCGCCTAGCCTCTTCTACTTTTTCTCTCCCATATAACATAGTGTCATCCACAAATTTCTAGTGAGTTGTAGCTTCCAATTCACTCGTGATTTTAATACCTTTCACCATTCCTTGTTCCTTATCTTTCATTAAAGACCTACATAAAGTTGCAGCCATGATTATAAACAGAAATGGGGATAGCAGGTCCCCTTAATGAATCTCGCTTCAAATTTCAAATAAGCCCTCTGAGGAGTCATTTACTAATACTGAAATCCTGGTTGTAGAGATACATTTGAAGACTAAATTGATCCATTTGTTGGAAAATTGAAAGGCTTTGAAGCATTTGTACAGAAACCTCTAGTCTACTTTATCATGGGATTTTTTAATATCTAGTTTAATTAACATACTAAGGACCTTATTACATTGTACTGAATGGATAGTCTCCTAAGCTACAATAACTCCATCCAAGATAGATCTCCCAGGTACAAAGCATGTTTTTTCTTCTGATATAATCCCTGATAACAAGTCCTTGAGTCTTTTTTCTATAGTCTTGGTTAATAATTTATATATAGTATTACATAGTGATATCGATCTGAAATCATCCCAATTATCTGCTTTCTCCTTTTTTGGAATTAGAGCTAAAAAGGTTTCGTTCAACTCCCTTAATATTTTTCTTGAATTTTGTATGATTTCCTGAACTTTTGTTTGTTCCTCCCCTAAGAAACTCCAACATTCCCAATAAAAAAGAAACTGAAAAATCATCCGATCTAGGGGCTTTATTTGGATGGATTTGGTGTAAGGCCTTCTCTACTTCCTCCTTCATAAACTCAATATTAAGTCTCTTGTTTTGATCCCTAGAAATCAGAGAGGGAATATTTTCTAGAATTTTCTCCTGGGGCTCCCATTTCGATCCTTCTATGTTATTCAAAAGGTTCTCAAAGAAGGAAACTACTTCTTGAGCAATCTCCTCTAGATTGTCTAACATAGTTCCATCATATTTCCTAATTTCTAGAATTTTATTAACATTGTGTCTATTCTTAGTGTTGTTATGAAATAATTTAGTATTCTTATCTCCCTCTGCTAAACATACCTCTCTGGACTTATGCCTCCAAGGTATTTCTTCCTTTACTAAAATAGTCTTATACTTACATAGAAGCTCTTTTTCTTTCAAATAGATTTTCTTGTTCAACTCTTCTTTGACAACCTTTTCATTTAATTCATCCAATTCCTTTTAACTGATATTTTTGTTTCAAAAATATTGCCAAAGTGTTCATTGTTCCACTGTTTCAATCTTCCTTTTATTTTTTTCAATTTTTCCATAAATAGGTAAGCTCCCAACCCTACAAATGTCTCTTCTTTCCACCAATTACTAATTAAATCGACCAGTTTCTAATATCTAAACCACATCTTTTTGAATTTGAATAGACACCTACACAATTTACTATTTTCTTTGATGTGAAGAGCTACTGGGAAGTGGTCTTATCCTGAGGTTGGGAGGATTGAGGATTCAAGATTGAAGTTAAAGTTTAACAGATTATCTTTAAAGAAAAACCTATCCATTTTTTCAGTAATCTTACTAAAACCCAACCTACGGTTGGTCCATGTAAAAATCCCATTACATGTCTTAATATCCATGAGTTCATTCTTATCCACCTATTCCTTGAACTCTTCCATAGTCTGGGAGGTCCTTCCTAGACCACCAGATTTATCGTGTCGGTGCAATATAGAATTAAAATCTCTGCCAAAAATAAAAGTTTAATTTGGGAGGGATTTAAATAGGTTGGAAATGTCTCTCCATAAGTCTCTTTTCTCTTGTAGGGATGTAGGGCCATAAAGGTTGACTATATTTAAATAAAGGTTGCTACTAATGCTCTTCACCTTTCCCCATATCCAGAATCTTCCACCTCCTATTTGTTCAAATGATATCTTTACAGGATTTCATACTACCCCCAAGCCTGTACAACCTCCTATGGCAAGTTATCCTATTGTTTTCCAGATTCCTAGTTTTTGTTTGAGCTTCTCTAAATCTACCCCACTTAGCTTAGTCTCTTGAAGTAGGAATATTTCAGCTTTGAACATACCTAAAGAGCGCTTAAATAAGTGTTGTTTGTTAGGGGCATTTAATCCTGTAACATTCCAAGTAATAACCTTCATTTTGATGTAGGAAGGAACTTACCCTTCCCTACATAAAGTGAAGTGATATTTTCCTGGCCTACTGTCATTACATCCTTCATTCTGAGCTCATTTAAGGACATCCTCCCTCTCCTCTTGAGATCCTTGGCACAATCGGCATGATCTTTCCCTTTCTCCTTTATTTAAATTCCTAGAATCTCTTCTTTCTTCCCTAAATATATATTACCATCGTCCTCTCTGATCACCCTATCCTCCTCTACTTCCTCATTATTAAGAGTACTAATCATTCTTCTAAGTATTTATTGGTTGTTCTCTAAAGCTACCCCGCCTTCCAGGATAAGCTCCAGACCTAAAAAGTCATTCAAATTCTCAAGATCCATCTTTTCAATCTCATCTAGCTCCCAATCATCTTCCTCAAGTATCATTCATGCTTTTTGTTTAACATCTTTCTCATCATTTGCTCAATCTTCTTCCCAAATAGGTTCTACCTCTACTTCATCAATATTACTGATATCGTTACTAACCATCCTTCTCATTTCCTCAGTCTAGTCTAAAATGTTTTCTAGGGACTCCTTGTATTCCTCTATGCTGATATCCCCGGATGGCTCTTTATCTGCTAAATTCTCCTTTGCTACTAATACTTTATTCTCAACCCCTACCTCTTCCCTTTCCCTGTCTTCTTGATTCTTATTTGCCCATTCTGAATTGACGATCCCCTTATCAATGTTATCCAATTCTTGACTAACCACTATGCTCATATCTTCATATTTTTCCAAAATAATTTTTAGGGAATCTTTGTATTCCACTCCCCCAATTTTGACTGATTTCCTTTCCTTATTATCACCTTCCTTTAATGTTGGTTCATATCATTACTAGCCTCATCAACAATCGCCTTACTTTCTTGTTCTTTCTTGTCCTCTTTTTCAAGGGATGAATTAGGGATAGGGTTGATACCCTCCAAATTTATATTATCCTGAAGTTCCACAATCTCTCCTTCAATGTCAATTTTTTTATTGGGAACAATATCTTCCAGAATGAACCCACCCTGTTGTTCATGGAATCTAATAGTTACCTCTTGATTCTAATTTAGGGGACACTCTTGCCTTCCTACCATGTATATCTCATCTTATACGTTCAAGATTGTTTCATTATAAAATTCTGAAATAATTTTGAAGGATGCATTCTTTCTTATTAATACAATAGTTTTTAATGATTTAATATTTATATTCATCTTAACAACGATTATACAATTGGAATATGAAAAACTATTTTCCTGGATAAGTTCCTAACTTATTGTCAATTTTCCTAATAATTTCCTTATTGATTAGTTCTATAGGTAAACTAGGGAGCAATATAGCTGGTTCTACTTCATAATCAGTCAACTTTCTAGGGTTAAAGTACGGTTTCCAATCAAAAAAATTGAACTTACGGTCGTTAAATCTAGGAGATCCACCAGATAATAGTTTCATTTTCAATTCTACCTTGTTACGGTCAATATAAAAAAATTCTTCAGAGAGGAAAGTGATACTTACTTGGCCCTTGAAAGAATTCTAAAACCAATCAGTTATTCATTCCACCGGGTAACCAAAGTCGTTCCATCTCACAAAAACCCCAAATTCCTTACAGAGTTTTTGTGTATGTTCATTTATCCCATCCTTGATTTCCAGGGTGATAATATCAATGCTCTTAGGGTTAGAGTTTTTAACATTAATATCAGCTCTCGGCCAAGGACAATCCGAGGCATTAAGGTTCCATATATTGGTTACCTGTCATCTTGGGTCAGACCGAGAGAGATCTAGATCCTTCTCAGAGGAACATTGATGCGGGATATTAGGAACCGGTTTTGAAGAACCTTCCTAAAAGGATTGCAAATGATGAAAGTGATTTCGATGTGGAGGAATGTAGTGAGCAGATGGAAGATATTTACATTGCTTCCAAGAAGGAACCTTGTTTTTAGTTCCTCGGAAACCCTTGCGCTCGGACCGTAATATCCGTTTGGACTTAACCATGTTACATTCTTTATCACCTCTGGGTTGAGGAAGGGGAGCCTGGTTCCTCCCAATAGCATTAGAAAAAACTTAGCTTGCATATTGTATTCTATCATAAAAAAATATAGTTGATTTTCTAGGATCGCAGATTCTCAAAGATTTAACGACAGAGCCATTTCTGATACACTTATATGATTAGTTACAAATAAATAAATAAATAAATAAAACTAAAACTAAAATAAAATTTAATAAAAATGTTAAAATTGAATACTCAATTCTTCTAAAATTTTAAGTTTATAGAACATAAAAATAGTTATGTTTGCCAACTTTTTGTTTTCTCCTTTTTATAAGTAAAAAAATATGATCTGAATATAAATACACAAAATTATTATACAATTATATTTGATATTTATTTTATATTATTTAATGTAACATGAGATAATTTTTATATTTTGAGAATATGTTGAAGCACTTTTATATTCAACTACATAAGTATATTAAAAAATTAATTAAATTGAACTCTATAACATGTAAGTATTAAAAATAAAAGTAAATTATAATATTTATGTTTAAAGTTTAAATTTTATTTTTTACATAAACAATTGTAATAAGTAAAATTAGATTATGACAAATAAAAAATAAAATGTAATATATTAGAAAATAAGAATTCAATTGAGATTTCTATTAAAATATATGATTTCAAAGTTTAATTTGTTTATTTTCTAAATGTTTATTTTTTAGTTATACAATTAAACTAAAAATATATTTATACTTGAGCCTCATGTTGATATCAGCTTCGGCCCATTATTAATCTAAAAAAATAAAATAATATATTTATATCTAACAAGACAAATGTAACTAACTACATTAGGTAGAAGAATGAACTATTAATATATTTATAATTTAAAATAGATCTTAAATTTTCATGCATTTTCTCAAATCCCAAAAAGAAAAATTCACACAAATAAAATAAGAAACCATAAAATTATACTGAAATAATATCAAATGTTATACCAAAATAATATCTACCATTTCTTTATAGCAGTCTTTGATGAAATCCACTCAAATGTTATACCAAAATTATATCCACCATTTCTTTATAGCAATCTTTGATTAAATCCCCTCAAATTCAAATTGTTCAAAATGCAAAAGAAAGATTTATTGTACCAATCTCTATACCAAAAACTTAAAATATTAGCTTAAAATATATTAGAAGTACAAATTTTGCATAGATGGGGACAAGTTGCTTATCAAACCAATGCTGAATCTATGATAGACATGATCAAGAATTTTATAATGTATACTCTGAGAGCTACAAGTTCCTTAACAATTCAAGGTTTGAAATGTTCTATCTTCAAAACGAGGCCTAGTTAAAAGAATGCTTGAGTGTGTACTTCGGGAGCTACAAGTTCCTTAACAATTTAAGCTTTGAAATGGTGTACCTTCAAAATGAGGCCTAGTTAAAAGAATGCTTAATAGACATGATCAAGAATCAAGAATTTTAGAGTGTGTACTCCAAGGGCTACAAGTTCCTTAACAATTTAAGGTTTGAAATGTTGTACCTTCAAAATGAAGCGTAGTTAACAGAATGATTAATGCTTTTGAAGAAAAAACCATTGGCTCTGATTGGCAGGATTGTTGGACAGACTTCAGCAAGTTAATATCAATGAGGACATTGGTTTGGGAGAAAGTAAATTAGGGACGACATTGAAGAAGTATTTTTTTGCTAGTCACTTCATTTTCCTTGGAAGATTTGGTTTCTGCTGCTCTGAACTCCTTCAGTAGTGGAGGCTGTAGTTTGAGGCATTCGAGGTGTTCTTTGCATATTTTCACATTGTATGGTTGTTGTTGTCTCTTCCAACTCTAACTTCTGAAAGTTGTGGTCTTAAGAAGGCTGATTTGTGTGGCTTTATTACAATCTCTATGAACATGCATTACAGATTTGTTTTTTACATAATTGTCATCATGAGGAGGTAGCTCTCAAGGTTGTATTTCTTGATCTATTGTTATTACTGCTTCTTCAACAGCTATGTTGTAATCTATACTCTCAACTGTAATTACATATTGTACATCTTATTCAATAATAATAATAACTAAACTGAAGCACCAAATAGAATCATCAAGGGCCTTCTTGTTCCTATTCAAAACAAAATTAAACTGCAACATGGAAAAATAGAGAATTTAAGGAAATTCATAGTTGCCCTCTTGCTTTTCAGTGTTTATTAATGACTTCTTCCCAGTGCTAGTAGTCAGTGAAGAACCCGCTCCTAAACCTGTTTTTCCACAAAGGGTTGGTAGCACTCCTGAAGAGAAAATTATTGAGTCTTGCCCATGCATCCTCTGTTGTTATTGCCAAATACACTCCTGACGAATTTCTTTATTGAGGTGCATTTGATTGTTTAATGGGGGAATAGATTTCATTTTAGCCACTTGATTGGTGTCGAACTGCTTAGTATGATGTTATAGAAGAAAAGCATTTGCTTGACCACTTTACATTAGGGTTTTTTTACAGACTTGACTCTTTCCTATAAATCTATACCTATCACAAAACAAAGAACGGAAAAAAGGAAGGTTCAGATCAATTCGGGTCATAACTGGAAACAAGGATGGAAGCTTGAGGGCCTACATGTATGTAGACAAAATCAAAACTTTGTCATGGGGAAAGGGATTGTAACCATTTGAGATAGCTATAAAGGGAGTCCTATGTTTCTGACAAATCCGAAAGAGAACCATAAAGCTCTTGAATTGACAGGTTAAGGTTCTTCACAGTTTGCTTAGATTTGTTTGTGATAAGTGCAGCACATCTGTAGTAAGTCGTCGCTATTCCTTTAAGAGGAAGTCACTGTCTGTAAGACTATGAGTGGTGTGTTGCCTGCACACAATGCATTCGGATTAGTAACAACATGACTGCCAAAAACATACCCCAACTCAAATCTTTAAAATTTTTAAAGATTAGAATTAGAATGTATTGTTAGGAGATTGGGGATTAATTGACAGGGAAGAAGATGATTTTGACTTGATTGCTAGAGGTAGAGATGGCGTGGGCGTGTTTGTTGGGGGGCATGAACAACAATTGCAACGTAATATAACCCAATTAGTTAAATCAACCTAATCCATCAAGTTTTGAATCGACAAAAAAACTCAACTTGGAGTATATGCATAGCATTTTGAATAAGAATCAAAACTCAACTTGGAGTATATGCATAGCATTTTGAATAAGAATCAAATACTGTAACAACGCCCGATGAATTTTGATTCATTTAAGGAAATACATGGAAGGATCTGATTGAAGCAACACCTATATTTAGTCTGGCCAAAAGCCCAATTGTAGAGCCATTGTTATAAGTGGCAGGCTCTGTTTTGTCTCTTTCATCTGCAAAGTTATCATTCCCATCAGGACCTCCAACAATAGAACCCACCAAAACATTAGGGTCACTGCTCTTCCTGCTAAACCAAGTTGCAGAACCCCCCCTATATATATATATATATATATATATATTATATATATCACCACTTGTATGAATATATCATTTCCTGTGAATGCAATACCATATAGAAATGAATTTCACAATACCATATAGAAATGAAGCCATTGAAGGAATCAACACCATAAGGCCATTAAAGCAGCCAATCCAGATATACCTTCAATATACAAGGTGAGATTTTAATCTAGGCACTTATATGCAGACGTGAAGCTTTTGCATTATCATGGCTTTGCTAAAGATTCCAGCAATGTCCATTCCCTCAATATTTAGACCATATGGAAATATAAGTGAATTTAGCAAATATGTAAACAAAAATTTGCTTACACCAATATATTTAACTACCCATATCTATATAAGTTCCTTTTGTATACATAACTGAAAATGTTTATAGGCAGTCTAAGGAGACAGGGTTAAGCTAGGTTACTCTGAATAACAGAACCATAGAGCCACTTGATGATACGAAAGAAACCTTTGACAACCATAATCAAATTTACCTTAAATGCTAATATTTAAGTCATGAATTTTAATTATTTTTTTTATAGTGTTTCCAATGGTTCAATGTCTTTGAATCCCAATATTAACCATACTTTTAAATCTAGTGTTCTGCAAAATAGACATTCTATCATATCTACAATAGCAAAATTTGTGCATCTTGTTATAGAGTCAATATCATTAGAATTTAACTATACCCTAGATGAAACCCTAGGTGTTCTTAACTATCTCCTTGCCCCTTGGTTTTGTTGGAATAATGAAGTACGTGTTTGCACCGTACGGCAGAAAGTCACCATACAGTGAAGAGAATGAAAAGAGGAGTTCCCGTACGGCAAGGAGACTCCCGTACGGCGAAGGCTGGAGGTACGGTGGAGTGATGTCGTACGGCTGGAGTGTGGCGAAGGCTGGAGGTAAAAGGTCACCCGAAGGTAAAAGGTCACCCAACGGAGGTAAAGGTCACCCGACGGAGGCAAAAGTGTCGAAGGGAGTGTCCGAGGCGAAGGGAGTGACCCAATGCCGAAGGGACCGTCGACTGGAGGAGTGCCAAAGCTACTAGTAACCGTTTCATGGAGCGGCAGTTGTTCTACCGAATTCTATAACGAAGCACAGAGTGTATAAATGTCTATGGGATTCGTTAGAAATGTAGTGTTGGATGGGTGAAGTGTGAGGTTGATTGTAACGGCAATCTGAGCCTGTGAGCCTATGCAAGAATTTGTTGTTCATTGTATGTAATATTGATTACTGTAATACAAAGAGTTGGTTGGGTTCTTGTATGGTGGGTTTTTACCTAAAAGGGTTTCCCACGTTAAATCTGGTCTCATGCGTTTATCTTTTGTGCATTATTGTGTTTTCTCTGTTCTTTGCTTTCCTATGCACCTCAGTAGTTTGAACTTTATATTATTTCTCCTGTAAGTTGACATTTGAAAAGCGGTTCCGCAAGTAGCTTTCCTAACAGGTTTCAGCGCCTCCTTAGCCCAGCTATCATCTTCTTCCTCATCGTCATTGTGGTCTACTTTATCTGCATTTAGAAACCAGTCAAGGCCCTTCAAGTCTTTGCATACCCTTACCTGCATAACACTTAGAACAAACATTGATTCCTTTTAATTGTTGGAAGTTTTTTTTCAAATGCCCTAAAATCCGTAATCAACAGAATGGGGTCACTTGGACCGGTCGATCTCTAACTCCCTAGTCACTGCGCTTGGGGATGTAGAGGTTGTTGTCAATATTTTTCAGGACTATCTCCAATTCCTCTATAAGGAATTTCTCAAAAAGGCTAAAGCATAATTCACTAATGGTCGCATAGCTATCACTTCATTATTCGTCTTAGGACGATCCTTAAGCAATTCCTTACCTACAATCTTCATTACCACTCTGAAATGAGGTTGCGTTTCACCTTCACCATCTTTCCCAGCTTCAACTCGGTCATTTCATTCCAAAAACTCAAAAGAGGCCTGATAATTTGGGGTCTCAAATCTCCCGCCTCTGCAGTAAAAGCCATGTTGAAAATGAATAAAGCAAGAGAAACAACCACAAAGCTTCCTAGTACAAATACAAACAATGATGAAAAAAAAGCCCAATGAATGCTAAAAATGAAGTTAAGAATGCAACAGTTGCGGTTGCTATCCATGTCACTTTTATTTTTTAGTTTCCATTCATTACGCTATTTAAGCACAGCTGTTTTGATTCAAAATTGCAATTATTTTGGTTCCAAGTGAGCTTTTCTGCAACATCCTCAATGCCAGAGACAACGATTAAATGACATTGTCATATCGTTGTGTTGACCCTTTGTTTGATCCATTGTTTGAATATGTGAATGGTATTGAATTGACTCATGCAAGTTTTTTTTTAAAGCACTGTATTTCCACATGTTGAACTTGTGTTTCTTTCCTGGCATTCCTGAAATGGCTAAATTTACAGCTTCTAATCGTAGCTCCTAACTAGAAATATTAATACCCAATCTTTAATTTGTAAGTTTATCATTTCTTTATTACATATTCTTGAATATTTGCATTTCCTCATTTTGTTTCTTAAATTCTAAGAATTAATGTAGAAATAATTTGTGTTCATTCATTTAGATTCAATTTATGAAATTTAATTAAGACTTACAACAAATCTTTCTATTTTAACAAATTTTAATATCTAATTATTTCTCATATAATACAACCTTTTAAAAATTGACTTACAACTTATCCATAATTACAATTTTAGAGTTCCCTCTTAATGAAAGGAACAAAGATTCAAATAAGTCAAGAAGGGTTTTTAAAATTTGTTTTCAATATGAACAAGTTCTAGGGCCCAAGGGCAATTAGAGATCATAACACAATAAAATAATTATTTACAAATCTAAGAAGGTTCTTGAAGTATTAAAATTAGCAATTAAATGTATTTGAATAAGATATGCTTTAGTTCATTTGGTGCTACATGGACAGCCAATTGACCACATGGGCTACATAAATGTATGTAAAGAAAAGACCAATTTTTTTTCTCATTGACCTTCCTCACTTCTTCAACTTCACCAGTAGACCAAAGCTCCATTGACATCATTACTAATTTATATATATCATTTATTATAAAAAAATATTGGTTTTTAATTTATCAAATTTTATTTTCAAGACGAATCTATTTGTAATGATGAAATTGGAAACGGTAAAAAAGTGAAGCTGACGAAAATATTTCAGTGCGCATCCGGGGAATCGAACCCCGGTCAGTACCGTGGGAGGGTACTATGATACCACTACACTAGATGCGCTGTTGTTGTTACAGTTTCGATTTAGGTATTCATAAAACAATTGTTAAACAAAACTAGGATTTAGATAAAAGTTTAAAGCAGCTAAAACATTACTGCTGGCTATGGGGTTCGAACCCATGCACACTTATGTGCAGAAGATCTTAAGTCTTCCCCCTTAACCTCTCGGGCAAACCAACTACAAGAAAAAATACTATTAACTTAATTAGCTTTAAAATCTACAAATGGTACAACAATTTAAAGATGAGAATGAATAACAAGTTCATTATCAAGGATTTGAATTGTAGATTAAAAGGGAAGATCTGTACGAGAGATGAACGGTTCCTTTATATATTCTCCTATTTCCCATATGATAACCATGTCATGTCCAAATTATTTTCAGTATGGGCCCGTTTGGTTGGGGAATTGGAAAATGAAACAAATCATGGTTATCCATAGCCTAGTTATGCAAACCCTGGTTTTCATTTTTTGGGACTGTTTGGTTGACCTGGAAGATGGATTTGTAAATCCACATTCCAACAGTTAAATCGACGCAGTGCTCCGGACCCGACAAGATATATAAAAAAATTCAATCATGCAAACCTTGGAGTGCATTGGACCCGACGGCAAAGTTAAAATGGCTTTAATCTCTATGAAAACCATGGAGATGAAAGTCATTCCACCTCTTTAGCAAGAATTTGGACATCCACATTTTTGCACAAATGGGGATTTGCAAATCCATATTCGCATTCAATTTAGAGGTCACCAAACAAGGAATTGCACCCCATAACCGGGTTATGGGCTGCATAACCCGGTTATGGGGTGCAACCAAACGGGCCCTATAAGTTTTAAGGTCTTATTTTAGGTTCATTCATAATTAATCAACAAGATTAGGTTATTAAGTCTTGAAATTGGTACTAAACATTTTGTTATTTTTTTGAAATTTATATTTTTGATGAATTTTAAAATTTATATGATCTTTAGAAAAGAATTGGTTTAGATTCAATAATGTAGAATTAATTCAAACTATACATGTTGCGTCAATTATATATCATTGATACAAGTCAATTTCTTATTTTTAGAAATTTATATTTTTAATGAATTTCAAAATTTATATGATCTTTAGAAAAGAATTGGTTTAGATTCAACAATGTAGAATTAATTTTAAACTATACACATGTGTCAATTATAAATCAAAATTGATACTAGTCATTTTATTATTTTTTAGAAATTTATATTTTTGATGAATTTCAAATTTTATATGATCTTTAGAAAAGAATTGGTTTAGATTCAATAATTTAGAATTAATTTCAATGATGCATGTTATGTCAATTATACATCTTACTTCATTTCAAACCTACAATCTATTAGTTTGTATGCACTCTATTTATTTATTTTGGTAAAGGGCTTTCGCCAAACTTTTTTATTAATTTTAAACCTATATTACACCTCGGCTCACTAGGGGTGCCGGTAGGAAAGAGTCGAGTAAAGAAAACCTCCAACCTTGCCCTAAAAATAAGAATAAATATCACAGATTGTGTCATCTTACAATCATCCTGATATACATAATCACGATAACACTTATTTACATAAAGTATTACAGTGTCATTTATAATACAACACAATTACGGACACTGACAAAGGTAGCCTGGAAAAAATCCACCTCTCTCTAGATCAACAATGTGAATTCATCTTGAATCCTAGAACTGTATTACAAGACTAATCTGAAGTCCCGGTATAGAGTTGTCTGCAAAAATGCAATAAGTTTTCTAGCCACACAGATTAGTAGCCATGAATCTTTTCACATTTAACATTTATACCTTCCAAATGTAGATAAGAAATAGTAGATTTCAAAATGACAATGGTAAAAGAAAGATTTGATCATACAAATACTATGTGTCACACAGAAATGAAGGCAAGTGGGAGGCTAGGATTGGGATAATTGGAAAGAAAAGTGGTTTGTACGTGGGTACCTTTGAGATTAAGGGAGAGGCGATCGAAGCATATGACATTACGGCCATCAAATACAGAGGACAATAATAACCAACCACTCCCATCATTTAAATGTCAGATGCATGAGGAATATAATCAAGAAAATCCAAACCACAATGGTGGAGACAAATCAGATATCAAGAGCAAGTAACTTTGAGAAATTATAGGAATGAAGGTAAGGAATGCACCTCAACATCTTCCAGAGGCAGATCATCATCAATGGCCTTATTTTCTAGAAAATCAGCAATCATATTATTTCACAGTAACAATGTTTGAACTCGTATTGATATAATGCACGGAGTTGAAAAAGAACCTTGTCCAAGTGATATTGAAGGTTCCAACAATCAATTCTTCTATTAATGAGTGCATGATAAATGACAATGGAATCCCCCTCGATAACCAACTTTTTGATATTTAATGCAAGGGCAGAAGAAATACCTAAGCTCAAGGCCTCCATTTCAGCAACATTATTAGAACCCACATGAAGCTTTTGTTAGTATTATAAGACATTGAGAAGGGGATTGAATCAGTGAAACCACATATCTACAAAAAAAAAAATTCATCAACTTCCAAAGTAACCAACATACAAAGCTAAATATAACATAAAAGCATATCAAAACATACATCAATGAAATCAACACAATGACACCAAATAAACGTGCTAGTGCAAGTGAGGTGGCACAAGGAAAGGTCCATCCCTTGAGATTTTAATTGATCTTGAGGTCGGTGTACTTTTTCTTTCTCCGCGATTGTTAATTATTATTTAATTACTTATGTTAAGCCGCTATTTTCAAACAAAGGTACATCATACGTTCTCTTGTGCCAATGTCACAAAATTTGATCCACTAGTTTGTTTATTGTTGTGATATTTTAATGGAGAACTTAACTTGTCCGTTCCAATGAAGATAGTAATCAAATGAATAAGATAGAATAATACGATACTCATAATGAAATTTCATTCACTCAAACATTTTTAATCAATATAAATAAAATGTAGGTACTCCAATATGATATAATATTCTATTTCAAGAAATCAATGCCACTTGCAAAATAGAATGCTTAATGGGAATTCCTTCTACAAAACTTGTGAAATAATGTGTAGTTGTGTTACTTGAAGGGGTGAAGATTAAGTAAGATTGTTGCTGAAGTCTAGTCCCTATAGTTTACATTGTGCACTATTGTTGTGGTTAGGTGTGAAACTGAAGGTAAAAGTGTTGTTGTTGAGAGTTGTTGTTGATGCGATGATTGCAGTGGTTGAAATGGATGATTGTATGAACATAACAGTGATTTGAGAAGTGCTAAAGCGGATCTGTCAAGAAAAGCGTGCTACTTTCATATCAATTTTATTTGAGTTTATTCTCAAGGCAAGTCCTAACCAGCTTGTGATCAAAATCCTCTAACAAGGTTACTCCTAAAAGGGTATGCAAGATCCTAACAAGTATGAAGACTAAATCCTCTAACATGGTGACTCTCAGAAGGAGTTTCAGATCCTTTAACAAGGTAGTTCCTAACAAGACTTTTGTAATAACTTCTTACTGGGCTATAGATACTCCTAACCTTTCCTTATGCCACCTCACTTCTTACCGGGCTAAGTGTGATTAGTATAAAACAACCAAATAAAAATATATGTGAATAACTTAAAGATGCCAATTTATCAAAATGTTTTGATTAAAGCAAATGAAAGAGATAACAATAGGGAACACCTATCGATCTCCATAAGCTCACTGCCTCGGATACACACTCGACTTTGAGATGCCAGTGCAAGTACAGGATTTTAGCGCAATGTGTGTACATCCCATACAGATAGAGTACAGAGGAAGACACATAAAATGAGAAAATCCTAAAAAATAGAATAACTAAATATAGGCTAATGTTAATAAACTGAATATAAATGACAGTTTGCAAATGGATTTCAATTCAATTATAAAAACAAAAGGAAAGGAAGAAGATAGTACCTGATTCAATGTTCGATGAAGCTAGTGATTCAAACTCACCTCTCTATAAACCTACACACATGGATATGGAGAAAATGTTGGGTTTGTTTTGAGACCTACCAATCATATCCTTGCTTTGGTGTTTCCACCTCCACGGTAGCCGAATAGACACAAAAGAAGTGATAAATAAACGAAGATGATAATAGACAAATAATATGCAATAGTTGAACTATATATTGTCAAACACAAACAAGGATTCAACAATAAACTTCCCTTTGCAGACAGGAAGTCAAGGTGTGATGAAGCAAGAGCCCGTGAAAAAGTATGAGCAAGATGTATAATGGTGGTATGAAGAAATTTATCCAAAATGCATGGAGAAACTCTTGAAAATCCCAAAAGCAGCATAAGGGCCCCCAAATGAAGCTTGGAAATTAGATATATGCATGCAGGGTCAAATCCGGCTTTGGTGGGCAGCGGATTCGAGCATTAAATTATCGAAGGTGGAAATTTGTAATGCTTCAACAACAACCTACATATCTGCATATTTGTGGATGAGTGTGCATCGCACAGACATCTCTACAACACGCATGCATCATGTGTTGTCCAAGTCACATGGTCAGGATTGGAAGTGGGAGATAACATGGTGAGGTGAGTGAGTGTAGACGGATGATAGGGAATTTTGTGTCTTATGCTAAGGTAGGGAGATTTCCAAAATGGAAAATTACACCAAGGTGCAAATTTGCGACATTACATTTTTTCCCCACTTTAGCAACCATACCATATCTAGAGATAGATGTAAGCTAAAGTAAGAGAAAAATTACCTGACTTACCTATGGAGATTTTTTCGCATAGGGTTTTCCCCCATCTAGGAAATTCCTGAATTGTTGTTGATTTGCATCTAGCACACAGGCTACAAACAAGTGTGCTAGATTGTAAAGGCAGACCCAAGACTATCGATAGTACGCTAATATGGGTGGCAAGTTTTGTTATGACAAATAGCTATATGATAAGGAAATTTTGATAGTATTTTGACATGCGTAGAAAATTCTCGATAGGTGTGTGATAAAGAGGCTTTAGATGGTGTGTTGACATGTGTAGCAAAGGCTAGATAGGCATGTAATAGGACAACTTAGATCATCTCGGTACATGCAGCATAATCTAGATAGGTGTAGGATAAGGAAAGATTGAGGTCCACTAAGATAGTGGACTAGTCCCCACAAAGGTAGACACTAAGATCAAAAGTTTTAAATTTTGCAAGAAAAACTTGTGATGTAGAGACAATATGATCATTAGCTAATAACTAGACACATATATAACAACCCCCTTGGAATCGACTATATTACTCAGAGAGAGAGAGAGAGAGAGAGAGAGAGATTACGGCATGCCAACATACAAGATGTTGTCATCAATTAATGTTACTTCCTAATGGGTGACACATGATTTCCACAAAATCTACAAAGAGATAGGGTGATTTAATGGATCAGTGTCAAAACCCACAAGATAAATATATACATTCTCTCAAGGGATATTCCATCACTACCTATCGTGGCTTAGATCTAAATAATAGCCATTGAAGACAAAGAAAAAAAATATGGGTCAACATGGAAGGGGTTCCTTAATGCCCCCAACACTTTGCATCATCCCCAAATGTCAAAAATCAAAGACATGAAAAATAGAAGAATAAGATAACAAATAGAAGAAGACACAACAGAAAACCTCTCATTTCAAGGTACCAATGGAGTACAAGGGTCCTCCAGGAGGGAATGACATTAAAAGATAAGCTCGAGGGAACACAAGAAAAGTACTCTCAAATCTAAAGATGTAGTAGCGGGTACTACCTTCACAAGTCATCTTCCATAAGATCATTGTCCTCCCAATCTTGATCATATGGGGAGGTAGGTCGATATTTCAATGACATGACCATGATAGGTGCCCCAGGCACCCCACCAGTAGCTAGATCCAAGGATGGGGAAGCTTCAACATTATCATCCAATAGCTCAACTATGGTGAGTGAGAAGGATCATGTGAAGATTGGTGTCAGCATCTGAATATCCTCCAATAAGTCAAAAATGAAAGCTTCATAGCTTACAAGGGAACCATGTGGAGGTGTAGATGAAGAAGACTCCTTTCCAACCTCAATGAAAGGAGTGGAGATAAACTTATCAGAAGATGGATCTTTCTGCACAGCAGGGCCAAAAAGGAAACAAGATCTGCTAAATCAAACTTACGAGGCCTAAACTCTAGGGAAGGGCCCTGCTCAAATTTTGTCTTGAAGGATGGAGGCAAAAGCCTCTGATCCACTATAGAAATCTTCACAAAATTAGGGAACTTGGCATGGCTTTCCTAAGGTGGGGCAGGCATAGACTGAGTGCACATCACTGCACTAGACACCACCTGAGTGTGAAGCATGTTCACTAGTATAGGAAATGGAAAGAAAAGTGAAAATGTGGTGATCAAAGGTGGCTCTTGAAAAGGAAGGATAAACACCTAGACCTGTTTGGCACGGGGCCTGATGGTCACTCTTGGTGTAGGGGGAAACTGTTAGGAATAATATTCCACAAGACAACTGAGAGAGGGGTGAATTAGTTGTGATATAGATTATTAAACTTTAAACTTTGTAAACCAAAACTTCAATGCAAATGATAACACAGTAAATGCCAACACAATAACACAATACTTTTTTTTGAGGAAACCCTATTAAACGTAAAACCCCAGTGGGAATTAGGACCCATAAATAATGTATTGAGAGTATAGTATCCCTGTTGAAATATTTAGCCCTGTTAGGAGCTTATTACAACATTATAGTACACAGTCCCAGTTAGGAGATAGACCCCGTTAGGAGTAAAGAAAAGTAGTAGGCTAATTACCCAGGCACACTGCCCAAAGAATTTTAAATCCACCCTCAAGGATTCACAATCCAAACAATTTTATATAGGAAATATACAATCCAGTGAACTGTCTGATAGCAACTGTCTTTGCTTGGTTAGTTCCAATGAAGTATTCTTATCACAAACTCTTCTCTACATCCAGCAGCAAAACAAGCCTCACAGCTTTCACTTCTCTTCCTTTTCAATCTCTTCCACTACCACATCTTTCCAAAAGAAAAGATAAATCATATATACTCTATTACAATAATTCATTAGTTCAGCCAGTTAAGCTTTCCTAATACACAAATAATTAATTAGGTCGGCCAATTAGGATTTTCCAATATAAAAATAATTATATAACCCCTTGCTAAGATACAAACGGTACCTATAACAAGTAAACATCAAATACAATCCATCAGTTATACTTCCAGATCTGCAATCCACGCTCACAATTCATATTACAAGCTACATGTCTGAAGTCGGCCACCAAATAGGTCTCCTCCAGAATATACGCCACAGTTGATGTCACCTGAATGCTCATGCCAATCGAACACAACCCAATATTTCACAATATGTCTACAGTCCTCCAGTAAGCTTGCTTCATCTGAAATATCTTCGCTTGTAAGATATACCTGAAACACAGAGACCTGCTCAATCAAGCATCACAGTTACAATCCAGAAACCAGTCTTCACCAAAACAACTGTAACAGTCTCAATATGTAACATAAAGCCAAGCGAACTTAGGAATAATTTCCTCACACATTATTCTTCATATAACCAACTTTGATCATTTTGAAACATCTGTAAAGTGTCCGTACACTTCTGCCAGTCAAGTAACCACTCTTTCCTCTCCACAGAAACATATGTTGACATTAATGACAAAACATGAATATCAACAGCATGATCAGTACCCAAAACTGATATCATCCAACAATCTCCCCCTTTGGCATTGATGGCAACATATGAGAAAATTCATCAACCCAAAATCAAGTCAAAAATAATTTCTCCTCTCAATACAATCTTCTGAATATCCTCAACACAAATCTACCCAAAACAGTAGGGATTTTCACATAGATTCATTCCCCCTTTGGCAGAAATGGCAAAGGGTGTCATAACTCATTTGTAATCTTCTATAGCTTTTTCAAATCTTCATGTCCAACAGCCAGGTGAAAGATCACCCAAATGTGCTCTAGTGTTCCTTCGATTACTCCCATTGAGGAGTAGATCCATACATCAAGTCCAAAAAATGATATAGCTCTAAAAGCCACTGGACTAATTCATATCTGCATTAATTAATTATCACAAGGAGGGGCTATGACCCCAAGCATGCTTCTAAGATACTCAAAAGCATCTTTTGGAAAAGGTTTTGTAAATATATATGTTATATGTTCCTTTGTGCTAATATATTCTAGTTTAATCTCTTTCTTTGCTACCTTCTCACTCAACAAATGATACTTAATACAAATATATTTAGAGTCTTTGAATGCATTACATGATTCTTTGACATATTCATTGTGCTCGTGTTATCACAATGGATAACCACTGGTTCTTCAGAAATTATTTCAATGTCCTTCAGCATTTGTTTCATCCAAACAACTTGTGTGCAATATATTGCAGCAGCAACATACTCTGATTCAGCAGTAGATTGAGCAATATAGTTCTGCTTCTTGCTCAGCCAAGAAACCAACCTTTTCCCAAGGAAAAATGCACCACCACTAGTACTCTTTCTGTCATCCACGTAACCTACCCAATCAGCATTAGTATAAGCCTGCAAAATAAAATCATTTGATTTTTCATACCATAATCCATATTATGTTGTTACTTTCAGGTATCTATAAATTCTTTTCGCAACAGGAAGATGTGTCTCTTTAGGATCTGCCTAGTATCTAGCCACAATTCCAACTACATTGGTAATATGTGTTCTAGTGTGAGTCAGATATTGTACATCACCAATCATAGATCTATACTTTGTCTAAACTACACTTTGAGTCTCATCATTACTAGTCAGTTTAAGTCCAATCACCATAGGTGTTCCAACAAAGTTACAATCTTCCATTCCAAACTTCTTCAACATTTCCTTAAGATACTTGGTCTGAGATATAAAAATTTCATTCTAACTCTGATTAATTTGCAAACCAAGAAAAAATTTCATTTCACCAATCAGTGACATCTCAAATTCATTTTCCATTTCTTTAGAGAACTTCGTACTCATCTTATCATTTCCTCCAAAAATGATATCATCCAACAATTCATTAAATGCTTCAAACTTCATTCTAGGAAATACAACCCTCATCACAACAGAAAGAACAAAGAATGCAATCATAATAGAAAGTACACTAAACCTTTCACCATAATATGATCTTGTTCTTGTAGGACCACACAGATCTGTATGCACCAGATCCAACTTCCCTTTTGCTGAATAAGATTTGCTTTTAAAACTACTTCTGGTCTGCTTCCCCATAACACACTCTCTACACATAGTGTTAGATGGCTTTACAATCTTAGGTAGATCTCTTACAGCATTAGTCATACTTTCCTTCACAATGTTATCAAATTCAACATGACAAAATATTTTATACCACAGCCAACTGTCATCAACCTTCGCAATAAAACAAGAAGCTTCAGATGTATTCAATTCAAATACATTACCTCTAGATTTAGTACCAGATGCGATCAAATCTCCTGATTAACTTCTAATAGAGCATTTCCCATTAATGAATTTCAACTGATAACCTCTGTCCACTAACTATTCCAATGATAAGTTTAGGAGTACTGTCACCAAATCTAACAACACCGCCATTATATCTTTTCAAACTCACAAATTTGTTTTTATCTCCAGTCATATGATGTGAACAACCACTGTCTATAACCCATTCAGATTTCTTTTCAACACGAGATACTAAGGCTTTTTCCTCATGTATAGGTTCATCATCCTTTGTAGCAATAAATCCAATTTCATCATATTCACCATCATCATCAAAAATACCCTCACTAGCAAAATAACATTCCTTGTCTTTATGATACTTTGATTTGTAAAACTTAGGTTTGTGCATAGGAACCCTTGTAGGACATCTAGATGCAAAATGACCAATCTTGTTACATGAAAAACATTTCAAAGGTAATTTGCCTTCAAATTTACCCTTACCTCTCTTCTAGCGATCAATGCTACCACTTCATCTAGCTTTCTTTCTTCCTCCTGTATCTGTTCCCATTCCCCAGCATAGTCTCCAAGCTCTTCTCTCAGGTCACCATGGCTGGTGCTTGCAATTCCAGATAAGGTGTTTTGTTCTTATGCATGGTTGCCTTGAATGTTGACTCAACTTTAGGTAAAGTATCTCCCAATTCTACGGCCTCAAAAGTAGTTAGTTTTCCAATCAACATCTCTCTAGTGAAGTTCGGTGTCAAAGGTATGATCTCTTCTATAGCTTGTACTTTGGTTCTATATGCAGGTGTCAAAGATCTAAGAATTTTTGCAATCACTTCATCCTCACTGTAAGTACCTCCAGAGTTTCTAATGTCAGTAACCACTTCAGTAATTCTCTGTCCATATGCCCTAATGTTCTCATCTTCTCTCATCTTCATTGATTCCATCTTTGTCTTCCAGTTTTGTAACTTTGCATGTTTTGTAAACTTATCTCCATCATACAGTGCCTCTAATCTTGTCCAAATCTCATGTGCAGAGTCCAAGTCTTTTAATTCTATGAATTCACCTTCAAAAAGTGCACTGATCAATGATTCCCTTGTGACCATATTACATGAAAATAGCTTCTTCTCATCTTTAGTAGCTTTTTCCAAATCATCCTCAATCTCTACCTTCTCATTCTTATTTATGATCATCCAGTATTCAATTCCCAAACATAGAAAATGTGTTTTCATCTTGTTCTTCCAATTGTCAAAGTTTTCAGGATCAAATTTTGGACTATCCTTCCTGTAGTAAGACATCTTCAGGATCACCTCAAGTTGTTAGGCTTTCTCTCTAAGGACCAGTAGCTCTGATACTAATTGTTAGGAATAACGGTCCACAAGACAAGTGAGAGGGGGGGTGAAAATTTATGTTATAGATTATTAAATTTTAAACTTTGTAAACCAAAACTTCAATGCAAATGATAACATAGTAAATGCCAACACAATAACACAATACTTGTTGTCGAGGAAACCCTGTTAAAGGTAAAACCCCGGTGGGAATTAGCACCCACAAATAATGTAATGAGAGTATAGTATCCTTGTTAAAAGATGTATCCATGTTAGGAGCTTATCACAACATTATAGTACACAGTCCCTGTTAGGAGACAGACCCTGTTAGGAGTCAAGAAAAGAGTAGGCTCATTGCCCAGGCACACTGCCCAAAGAAGGTTAAATCCACCCTCAAGGATTCACAATATGAACAAGTGTATATAGGAAATATACAATCCAGTGAACTGTCTGATAGCAACTGTCTTTTCTTGGTCAATTCCAATGAAGTATTCTTATCACAAACTCTGCTCTACATCCAGCAGAAAAACAAGCCTCGCAGCTTTCACTTCGCTTCCTTTTCAATCTCTTCCACTGCCACATCTTTCCAAAAGTAAAGATCATTCATATATACCCTATTACAATAATTCATTAGGTCGGCTAGTTAAGCTTTCCTAATACACAAATAATTAATACAAATAATAATATAACCCCTTGCTAAGATACACACGGTACCTATAACAAGTAAACATCAAATAAAATCCATCAATTATACTTACAGATCTCCAATCCACGCTCACAATTCATATTACACGCTACATGTCTGAAGTCGGCCACCAAATAGGTCTCCTCCAGAATACACATCACACCTGACGTCACCAGAATGCTCACGCCAATCGAACACAACCCAATATTCCACAATATGTCTACAGTCCTCTAGTAAGCTCGCTTCATCTGAAATATCTTTGCCAGTAAGATATACTCGAAACACAGAGACCTTCTCAGTCAAGCATCACAGTTAAAGTCTAGAAACCAGTCTTCACCAAAATAATTGTAACAGCCTCAATATGTAACATAAAGCCAAGCGACCTTAGGAATAAGGTCCTCACACATTCTTCTTCATATAACCAACTTCGATCGTTCTGAACATCCGTACACTTTCTATACACTTATGCCAATCAAGTAACCACTCTGCCCTCTCCACATAACATATGTTGACATCAGTGACAAAACATGAATATCAACAACATGATTAGTACCCAAAACTGATATCATCCAACAGAAACATGATGGAAGAGGTTGCAAAGCGGCAGGTTGGTGTGGTTGCAATAGAAGCAGGAGTAGATTTGGAGGTGGAGGTGAAAGAGGTGGTAGACATGGGCTTGGAAGACACTCTCCACCCTCACATTGGATTCACATGCCAAATCTCTCTCCCATCGATGATGCTCACGCTCACGTGCAACTTTATTTTGATGCAGATACAGGTCAAACTAAGAAACTTGTGAGGGTGTAGAACCATCCTGTTCCATAGGGGAGGTCATCAATACTATCACCAACATAGAAGATGGACATACTGACGGAGTAGGAGTTGGAGCTAACATAGGCACTACTAGCTCAGTCACAAGTGCCCTTCCTCTCTTCGCCCTATACGTGGTGAGAGGAACAGAGGGTGTGTTAAGAGGTGTAGAGGCAGGTGCCAAGGGAAATGGTGTGGCCTTGGGAGACCTCTTACCTTTTCCATAAATGGCAGGGTGAGGTATGTCCACAATGAAGGAAATGGGAAAAGGAGGGCATACCTTGAACTTTTGCAACATGGGTGTCTTTTCCTTATCCACATTAGGTACGAATGTAGGAACAAAAGACGCTATTGGATATTGTGTGGCCCTAGGTGAGTGAGGAGGCCTCCCATGGGGCGGGAACTTTTCCTAAGACCCTAATACAAATGGGGTAGAGTAAAAAGCACACTAAGCCTCATGAGAGGGTTGAATGGGGGAAGGTTCTACAGGTTTCAGATTGAGTTCCCCAGCTTTATACTTATGGTAGCAAATGAATATTACATCATGTAGAGGACATAGGGGCCCTACAGAATAGGCCAAAAATGATCCAGGGAGAAGCCCCCATGGGACACCAAAGGATGATATCTAATATCCTGAACAATGTGGATGATTCCCCAGCGAGGAAACCTAAGAATTTATGGATGACCGAAGGGATGGCTCTCATAGGGGTCAACCAGGGGATGCCTAGTTTAAACCCTAAAGAGGTCTAACTCAGGAATTACAACGAATGTTGAGATCGCTACCTTGAGTCCAACCTGGACTATCAAAGTGGTGGAAACCAAAGGGGGAAATGATAGCCCATCATGCATCCTGATAATGGAAGGACACTCATCATATTTCCCACAGTTCAGACCGTTGATGAAGAGGACCTCCTCAGTAACTACATCAACCCAACTCATAGGGTCAATCTAGACACCCCTAATAAGGATGTCATTGATCAATGCTAGGACGTAAAGAGGAGAAGGTTCTCTATTGTACAGATCACCCAGAGGGGTGAATGCAATAGTGGCTTCACGCACCCTCCAGGTAGGTGGGGAAATTGGAGTGATGGCCACCATATTGGCGTAGGGACTATCACCCAATTAGCACAGAGATGATGAAGATAACTTGTTAAAATTTGACAAATGTGGTGGAAACATATCTATGTAGATCTGTAGTTCACTATTCACTATGTCCGCGAATTTGTTAGCTTTTATCTTTCTTTCATTCACCTTGACAGTTCCTCGATCTTTGTGGTCTCGGACTAAGTTTCGAAGACGTACATATTTTTTTGTCTCATGCCCATGCACATGGTGATACTAACAGAACTTTGATCCATCGTACCATCGAGGATAGGGACGATTATGAAGATTGGGTCAAATGTCTAGAAGAATCACTAGGTTGTCATTCAACAATCTTTGCAGAACACTTGCGTAAGAATTGTATAGCTTAGTGAATGTATGACCTCTTTGCGAATCTTTTGCAAAATAATTCCTCTCAATGGGCTATGGAAATGCCATAACATTAGCCACAATCTTGTTCTTCCAAGATCCTCCAAAGGTAGAGGCCCCTCCATAGGCATTTGAGGAAGTCCCCAAATTGAGTCATGGTATGTTGATATTGTGTTAGTACACTGCAAAGGAAAGTGAAATTTCGGTACTAGTTCAATGATGATTTTTCCCTTAGTCTTGATTGTAGCTTGTTGATGAACATTCTTTGGAGATCAGCATCAAATAGGGCATAAGGAACTTTTGTAGAGATGGACTGGTATCTCAAAATAAAATTAGTTATCTTCTCATTCGTCTTCTTCTTACAATAAACAAGATTAGCAATGGTGACCTTGATTCCTATGTTCTCCTATAACTAGAAGAGGAAGGCATTCATTAGGTGGTTGAAAGTGTCAATAGAATAATCTGGAAGAGATCTATACCATTTCATAGAGGTCCCCTTGAGGGGCCAAGAGAACAGTTTAAGCAATACATAATCTACATTATGGTAAGTGTTACACTGAGTTAAGAAGGAATTGATGTGGAGGTGTGGGTCCCCATCACCACTATATCTTTCAAATTTTAGGCACTCAGCTCCTTGTGGTAGTGGAGTGTTTAACACTTGCATGGTTAATGGACTGCGACAATAATATGGAGTTATAGAACTCTGATTAGTCACGGTCGACAGGTTAGCCAATTGTTACTGCAATTGCCCTATATTCTATAATATGGTGTTAAGGAAATGTTTATGGGGTGAAGGAGGGGGAGGTGAATTGCCTCCGGCCCCAGGAGAAGTAGATGATCCATTGTTGGCCTGTGTTATGCCACCACCTCTAGACCCGAGATTTGCACCAATGTTTTGTGTATCCTATCCCAAGGGATTATTGTTTATGTTGATGTTGGGGACAACACCATTGTTCAAATGATTAGTATTAGGTGTAGATCCCACCATGTGCTCTGATACCCTAGGTATCGCAAAACCAATCTATTCTCTAGTAAGGTCTGAATGGTCTCCTTGGGAATCAGGAGGAGGGAGGAATACATTGTCATCCATGATATGTCTCAATTCTAGAAGTACTTTGAGACCTTCCTTGTATGAGATCAACAATTCTCTCAAGTTACTGACAACATTTCTAGCTTCAAAATGGACACCCTTTTCTGAAGGAACTTCCCAAAATATCTCAAATTTCCCTCGAGGGATTGAATCTTCTCAAATTCAACAATAAGAGATGATTCATGATCCATTGTGAGAGGGGATTCAGGTGGAGAACTTGTTGGTGTAGTGTTGGGACATCACCTTCAGGGAGACGTTAAGTCCCAATATGGGCCCTTGGAAGAAGTGAGATCCACTTGTATCATTAAGATCCATATTCCCCAAAAATATAGGGCACGATCTATGTCTTGCAAACCTTCGCACAATAGTTCCCAAAGTGATCTAGGTTGTGAAGCTCATAGGAGTTCACAAAATCCAAACAATCAAAAGAGATTAATGGACGTAAGCATTAACCTATATTTCGATGAAGCTAATGATTCGAACTCGCCTCTCTATAAACTTGCACACAAAAATGGAGAAAATGTTGGGATTGTTTGGAGACCTGCCTCATATCCCTACATTGGTGTTTCCACCTCCACGGCACTCAAATAGACACAAAAGCAATGATAGATAACTAAAGATGATAATAGACAAATAATATGCAATAGCTAAGTAACAAGAATATGATCAGGATAGAATGATATGTTGTTAAACACAAATAATGATTCAACAAGAAACTTCCCTTCGCAGGCAAGAAATCAAGGTGTGATGAAGCGAGAGGCCACGAAAAAAGTATGAGCAAGTTGTGTAATGGTGGTATGAAGAAATTTGTCCAAAATGCAAGGATAAACTCCTAAAAATCACAGAAGCAACAAAAAGACCCCCAAATGAAGCTTCAAAATGAGATATATGGACACACAATTGAATCCTACATCGGTGGGCGGCGGATTTGGGTGTTACATTATGTAGGGTGACAGCTTGTAACACTTCAACGACAACCTACATGTCTGCAGATTTGTGGACGAGTGCGCATCATACAGACATTTTCAAGGTGCACCTGCATCTTGTGTCATCCAGGCCGTGTGGCGAGGGGTCAGTGAGTGCAGACGGATGACATGGAATTTTGTGCCTTAGGCTAAGGTAGGGACATTTGCAAAATGACACATTACACCAGGGTGCAAATCTGTGACATTACAATAATGTGATTTAATTAGTAGATAGTAGTGATAATTAGTTGTTGGTCATTGGGAGGTTGTGTAAAGAAGCTGAGGTAGCAGAAAAACCTTTCTGCACTAACCTTGAGAGGAGGATTATGCAAAAAAATTTCAAATCTTTACAACTGTTACAGAAACTTAACAGGAAAAACATAGATAACATGCATACCACAACACAATGATTTACATGGAGAAAACTCTTTCAAGAGAAAAATCCCACACTCTAAAAGATGCCTAATATATTATTCAGAAGTCAATAACATATTACAATATACTTGTAGAGAAAGCTTCTTATAAGAGTATCACCAATGGAGATCTAGAGGTAACTCTACAACTAGCAAACTCTCAAATGCATCACAATACACAAAAGTATTACAATACCCTCATAAATAGGGTTGCCTTCTAGGACAAGCGAAGCGAACAAAATATTTACTATTAGATCTATAAACCTAATGATAAATGATCAGGATTCACAGTGATAAATTTTAAATGAAATATTGTTATAGGGGTGCTTCCCTTAAAGCCCTTGTCGGGGCTTACTACCCTCAACTAGAGCCTGCAAAGGGAGTACCCATCGCGCTTACGTTCAAAATAACATTTCTATTATTTCAAGGTTGAGACACCATTTTCCTAATAGGTTGTAGGTCATATACTATTTATAGGCATTAAATGTACTAATATAGAGAAGTTGATTAAAAAATGATTTATAGGTTTGAGACTTTTGCTCTCCTTTGTCTTAAGTTTCCTACATGGTATCAAAGCAAAAATGATGTTAGGTTCTCAAAGTAATGTTGAGAAGAATAAAAGGAGTATTCTTTGCCCATAAGTGTTGAATAGTTTGACAAGGGCAACCAATTCATTGCTAGGTGTTCTTCATTGTTTGGTGTTACATTTCAATTTTTTGTGCAAATTTTTTGTACAGTGCCTCTTTTTCTTAATGCAATGTTTTTTTTTTTAAAGCAAAAGTGTGATATCCACTATATATATTATTATTATAAAAACTAATTCAAGGGCTCAATCGGGAAAGAACCAGTAAGAAAACTCGGTATCCTTGCCCAATACAATTTGCCCGATACAACTTGGGGATACAAATTTTTGTCAAAATATAATCATCTAATCTACCCCAAAATATTACAAAATTTGGCTAAGTGCTTAAATAAAGAGCCAAACGAAATAGTTAACAAAATTGTTGATCATTGTCTATCTTAATGCAATGTTGCAATTGATTGTTGGAGCATTGTGTGGGAAGTGGCAGTGTGAAGTGTGCATCATTTACGTATTTTATGAAAGTAGCTATACATTTTGTTCTCATTGTTGAATTGTTTTGAGATTTTGATGAGGCACTTATAAAGGTTTTAACAATCTCTACCAACAACACTCTTCATTTATTTATTTTTATCATCACATGTGCTAGTTGAGCGTAGAAGTTTCTCTTCTCCTATCACAAGGTCATTATCTTATTTTGCACAAATTTTGTTTACATGTATGTCAAGCACAAAAAGATAACATGAAATTTAACAATAGGCAATGCATAGTAGCACATAGTTCCAAGTATTGTGATATTTGTTAATTTAGATTGAAGTTTGAAATCTTTACCATGAGCATGTGAAGCAAACAGAGGTTCTCCCTATGAAAAACTATGTTTGCTAGAGTAATCTTAAAGGTCATTACAATTTGTTATGATTTGAAATTGTGCACATCATAATTTGTTCAAGAGTTCAAGGTATGTCCTAGGAGACTATTTTTTAACAAAACTGAAAGAATGCAACATAAGCATCTAGACTTTGGATTGTGAAGTGAATAGTTTAATACACTTTGAATATTGTATTTCAAAAGGATGTTTTTTGTAAGGAAAAATAGGTTGAACAAAATTGTATAAAAGCTACAACACTTAAAATTCTGATAATGGTCAATTACATTATGTTGTCAAAATGATTGTACTCCCAAGGCTATTCACACACAGCCGACAAACATTTTTGGGGATTCTAATGCTACATATAGCTAGGAAGGACTAAACATAAGGTTCGAGGCACCAAAGGTTGGAGATTTTTATCATCTTGAGTTGGCTTCTCGCTTATAGATTATTGATTTCATGAGAAGCCCCATCCTACATTTGTGTTCCTTCAAGGAGCAAGGAGGACTTGGCTTCTCTTGACATGCCTTGTGGTTGCAGTTAACTGTATCTACAATGGTTGAGGTTCTTTTGTATAGCAAAAGAGGTAATGTTTCCATCATACTAGAGGGGGATATTGACACACTTGGAGTACATGTGGACTTTTGGAGCAGAGTTCTTTCATTCGCAGCATTAGAGGGATTTGGACACGCTTAGAGAAGACACAGACTTTCGAGGGAAAGTTGTTCTCTCAATGTACAAAAAAGATACTTAATGCTCTCGCATATACAATTTTGTTTGTAGGATTTACTGTCAGGAGATCCATTAATGTAGTCAATCTTGTGTTTCCTAGGTGAGTGAGGAGAATTGGTAAAGGTGCTTCATCGAATTCTCCATAAAGGTTGTTGTGATCAACTCATGCAATAGTTCATCTTTTATTTAGATTGGTGTTATAAGTCGAAAAATGTTGGATTATTACATCTTTTAATTAGTAAATAAATTAGTTTATAATTTAGCCATACAAATAAAATACCATGTAATTGTTAATTTATAATAATGTAGGTTAAGTAATAGTTAATGAATAAAATACATTATTAGAAGTTAGGTTAGTTGGGAAGTTGTATTCCCATGAGTAAGTTAGCATGGGAATATATTGGTTCAAAGTAAGTTAGCATGGGAATATATTGGTTCATAAGCCACTACAATGTAAATATTTTTTTTATAAATCAATATATTATTATGTTTTTATACTATGTGAATAGTTTGATATGTAATACAGCTTCCTACCCTACCATTTTCATTAATAACCTTGTGGTCAAATTGGGTATATTTAATTAGATCTTTCAGCACTATGATTGGTATGGGCAATCGAAGATGAGAAATCATTACAAGATGATGAATTAAAAAACCTAATAGAGAAGAGAATGTTTCACTTAATCTATATTGAAGAAAAATGTGGTGAGGCCATTGATAGCACCACACTCAATCGAGAGAAACTAAAGAAAACTTTTTGTCAAAAAACCTGGACTATGAGACTTTGTCAAGGAAAAAACCTTGACTATGCGACTTTTCCATGGACGATATGGTGCTCTCCTAGAAATGAACTAAAACCAAGCATTTTAAGGTTTTGGAGTTCTCGCCTATTATATTCAAGGTCTGCAAATTACCAAAAAATCTCATTGCTACAAAAAGAAAATTTAAGATTTCCATTAAAGATTTCCCGTGTCAATTTTAATTATTTACCAAACCACTTCTGAAATGATGTGGCATGGCATGGCATGATTATACCCTCTTAGCTATACAAGCAAACTTTTGCCTATTCAGTAGCTGCACAACACAACTTTTGGATTGTTCACAGTAATCACACTAAAGAATATAAACTCTACAAATGCAAACTTCTCTCGTCTACTATCACTTGACACAATAGGGTATGTTAAGATCACTAGTTAAGATCACCAATAATTTGCGCTTATGTGCTTCAGTCTTTAGAATTCTGAGAAATTGTTTATGTTTACTGGTTAGAATTCTGAGAAATTTTGTCATTTATATTGATTTAATGTTGCACCAAAGATTTGGTCCTATACATATCGTGTTTAGTTAGACCTACGCTTTTCCACACAATAGATTTTACCCTTTTGTATGATTTTTCTACTAAATCCTAACTTGAATTTGGGAAGCCTTCAGTTCTCCTCAATTTTAAATCTAATTTGTTTGCATCACATCAATGAAATCCCTTGTTCGATAATTTATTTGATTATATCGCTTCGTATTATCACTTAATTTTACCCCTTATTATTTCATTCATTAAAATTTTCGCTATCATATAGACATGATTCTCCCCACTTTGTATGCACTTTCGTTGTAGGCATTTTCGTTCAGTGATTTGCGATTATAAATGAATTCCCACATAGTACGGATTATAAGCCTTACAGAGTTGCATTTCTCACATTAAATATATTTCTCCGTGTCATCATTTCTAAATTGGATTCTCTGCTATCAAATGTGTGAAACAATTGAATCGCCTAAAATATTATGTTGATCATCAATTGTAGAAAGCAATTTATACAATGGAAAGAATGCTCGAATTGGGAGAATAGGTGAGCATCCTAGATTTAGAACTTCAATGCAACTATCATCATATCCATTTTCATGGTTACAAGGATGTGGTAAGACGTTTCCTACCAACCCCACGAGATTTTTCTTCATACCCAACCATAGCATATATGACAAATAGTGATTAATCATATTAAAGCATAAATTACACATTTTGAGTTGTACAATACACAATTATTTTCATCTATCTTCGTGAGCAATTAGCTTTTTATCATTTGCATCTATGCCACACTAGCAGTAAGCTCCAATTCTGGTTCTCTGTCCTCAGGCGCAACCTACACAAAAAAAGCCCTAAAATGGTCAAATTGTCCACAAATAATGTTTAGCTACCAACTGAATGCACTTGAAATCCATTACTAATCATTTTGTTTATTAGATTACAACCAATTACAGTGCCTAAATATACTCTTGTTTTGGTGGAAATTTAATTTTAGTTTGTATTTTGTAGGCAGTAGAACATACGTCATGTCTAGATTTCATGGAAAACTCATCTGGTACAAACACAGTAGACAACTTGATAGAAAATGGGAAACTAATTACAACATAAAAACCAACTGGACATATCCTACATCCACTAAATATTTTTGTCAATTTAAATTTAACCAAAGTGCAAAAATATACTCCATTTTGTGTATAAAACATTCAATTTAGCTGGCATATCATTGGGTATATGTCCATTCTCAAGTCTGGATTTCAAAGAAACATTGTGAAGAGCGAGGTCAGCTTGCGAGAACAAAACTAGGACAAGAAGGTGCAGCATAATGAACAGAATTTTTCCTTTTCCGAAGTTTTCAAGGATCTTTATTCTTTTTAACACTTCCGTTCTTTTTTCCGCAACATATGGGTAGGAGCAGTGACAGTAATGAACATGGATGGAAGTAAGTTTCAGTCTTGCCTAGAAATTTGTCAAGATGTGAATGTGTTGTGGGTGAAAGAAAACAGTGAGCTTACTCGTGTGAGTGCCCTTCCACTGCCTTGAAAGCTTTTATGCAAAGAGCCCTTTCAAACCCATTAAAACTCTTCTCCAATTGTGACAGCTCTAAACAAGGACAAAGAAAACCTCGAGCAGAGTTGAGTGTGGCTGTCATCTTTGCCACAGATTTTGGTGGAAGCTATACCAGGGTTATGTTATGTATGGTACAGGAGCAGTGTATTGCATATGACAGTATGGCAATTTGTTTTCCCTTGGGTATGATTACGGGTTCATACATACACAAATGCACACATACTGTATTAAATAAATTTAAAGTGATATTTGTAACTGCCAATAAACAAAATATTTAAATACCTCCTAATTTGCAAATATCAAAATACTTGTAAATTCATAATTCAATGATTTGCCAAATGTCAATAATGTCAATACACAATGAAAACTACATCTATATTTAATTATCTTCAAATTGATCTTCATCAAAAGCATCAAAGTCAATGTTTGGTTCAATTTGACAGGTATACTTGAATCACAGTGAGTTACAATGCCACTTCCACTAGCCACGTACCGTACAAGTTGCCTCATCTAACAAGATTTCTAGCAAGTTGTGCAACAATAATTTCTAAGTCAACAGACTCAAGAGTTAGAACCCGATTCCTCAACAACCCCTCATTGTAATCAAGTTTCTTATGTCACAAAAGATCCTATTAACTAGTGAGGGTCTGGGAGTGGAGACCACAATGGGATTGAGGGCCAGCACCTCTCATTGGGGTTTCAGGGCGACACTCCTTGTGGGAGTCTAAGGGCAATGTCCCTAGCAGCGTCAATAGGCAGTGCTCCTCGTATGATCTAGGGACCACCACCAGCCCGGGACCTAAACCCAAACTGCTCACATGGTCACCTCTTTTACATTACAAGACACAAGGGGTTAAGATTTGTCTAGATATAGGGAGAATGAAAAGGCAAAGGTAAATATATTATTTATGGAAAGCAAAGCACAGCCCAAAGGTATGTTGATGAGTAAAGTTTGCACAATCAACTATGCCTTATATATCCTAGGGAGACTAGATATCCCAATTATTTCATTATGTGAGAGGATATTTAAGGTGCAATATTCACAGTTGATGATGACTGATCCAAAGTGGGGTAGATGGCCTAATGCAAACAATACTAAAGGAAAACACGTGAAACAAAAGAGGCTTGATGACAACCAGTGGCCAACTGTGAGCTAAGAGAATTCCAATTTTCTTGATATGCTCAGCCATAAG